>CP136064.1:292576258-292961258 GCA_032622095.1 Siphonodentalium dalli
ATGCAATGTGACCGTCCCTTAACATTGGGTATAATTGATTCTGTATTCTGAATTTTTCTAGATCAAAGTAAAGTCTAATACTGTGTTGTTTCATAAAGTCGCGCCCTAAAATGCAGGGACGGGACAAGGTTGCACATATGACAAATTTGTGAGTAAGAATGAGTTTTCCGATTCTAAATGCGAGATGTGTGGATCCAAAAACTTTCATTGGTGTTCCATCGGCTGATGTGAGTAACACATGTTCTTTAATTAAAGGTGGTCGATTTGGTATGGATCTATAAATGTCGTATTTCAAGCAACTGGTGGTTGCCCCGGAGTCTAATAGTGAACGAATGCGTTGTTTGTGTATTTTAATGATAGTTGAGCATGGTGTTTGGTTTAGAGCACCATCTGTCATATCACTTGGATATTTAAGTACTGGTATAGTGTGTTGTATGGGTTTTAATGGTGGTATTACAGGGTTAATTGCAGTATTGGAATGTGATTCGCGAGAATTGGCGCATGTTGACTTTCTTTTGGATGATGAATGAGAATTAGTAATTTGTTGGTGCTTTGGTTTTTCAAGGCGATTCACGGTTTTAAATTGGGAAGGAAAGTTTAAATCAAGAAGAGGTAAGATAGACTTATTGGATATATTATGAAATATGGATTTCATAGAGGGACACCTGTTATTGCAGTTGGTGGTATGTGTGACCTGCCTGCGGCGAGGAAGATTAAGTGGGCGCCGCGTGCGGTAATTAATATATCGTTGGTTTTGACACTTTGATGGTAGCGTGGGGTAATGATTAATGGGCTGCAGCTGTGAATCATAGACTCTATGCTTTTGAGATTCGTATGTTCGATGAGCTTTAGCATATCTATGATTGTGGCCGCCTATGGTGCTAATTTGATGTGTAATTGGACTCATTGCCTTGCGTCTACTTGGGGTCAAATTTGTGCAGGAATGAGTCCTTATCTGTTTAAAAATTGGTTATTATTTTGAGCCCGACGTCTGCATTGGTCTGTGGTATGATTGTTTAATCTGCAGTATGTACAGAAGAGGGGTCGTTGAGCTGTTGTAGTATATCTTGCATCCATGGTTTGGATGCGGTTTGGATGGGAGACCCTTGGTTCAGAGTAGGGGTGGTGAGAATTTGAAGGTTGGCGCCTGTGGGGGTGATCATTGATTCGGTGTCTGTCTTTGGATTGGCGGGGGGTGTAAGTGGATTGTGATGGCCCTCTTGGAATGTGCCGGTGGTTATTGTCGATATCCATTGGTTGAGGGGATTGTAACTGTGGGAATTGGTTATAATCATTATGATGTTCACCGTAACGTAAGCGATAGCGTTGCCGAAGGTTCATTTCGCGTAGGGCAATATCAGTAGCTCTATCAAGCGTTACGGGGTCGTCTTTGAGAAGCCTGAATTTGATACTAGAGTCGCGAATACCGTCGTAAAAAAATGCTACTAATTGTGTTTGCACTGCTCTTGTGTTAATTTCATCAGTAAACGCGTGTTTAGCAAGAGTACGTATGCGTTCTGCAAACATGGCAATTGTTTCCGTATGTCTCTGCCTAATGGCTCGTAATGAGGAAAGGGCTTGAGGAGAATCAGTTATGGAACTGAATAATGAGCGTAACTGTGATTTCAGATCGGTCCAGGTGAACGTGAATTTTCCGTCTGTGTTATTTTCATTTATGAAGCGTTGAATAAATTCAGAAACTTGAGATTTACATGTCTGAGCGGCAATTTTTATGATAGTCTCATCTTGTGCCGAAATCGCGCGGGAGTATTTTTCCACCGCATGGACCCATTGGGGAAAAGCGTCAGGCTTGCCATCGAAGGGTTCAATAATGGAATTCATCCCCAACAGTGCTGTTATTGTTGTTTGTGTTTTTAAACTTTCAGTCTGGTCGCGGATAGAACTAGTGAAATGGCTAATTTCATGGGTAAGCCGTGACAATAGCAAGTTTTGAGCATCTTTGCCCATTTCATTAGTAATGTCTGTGTGGGGGGATCTTGCGGTTGATCGGTCCATTTCCCTGTTTAATTCAAGGTGATGCTGATAATTTTGGCTTGGATGAAAATAATCGCTGCTCTGCGGAGGTGGTGACTCCATTATGTTATTAAGGATTAACGGTGTCTGTTTTGGGATCTATGGTATGGGTGCGAAATATGTTGTATTTTTTTCCAAGTGCCGTGGCGGTGTATTATGCGATTCAGGTGTATTTGACACGATTCAGGTGATTTATTAGGATGTTTTATGGGAATTGCCGCGACTATAGAGTTGACAATAAGTTTTGGATAATCCGTAAAATGAGCCGGAAATGTATGCCACTCGTTCCAAGAATCTAGTGTATGTCCTGAGTAGTTATTTGTAATCATACAACGCACGTATAAGCGGATTGTATCTTGCGTTATATCAATGCGAATGGGATTGCAATATTTAATGAGTTGTGGCGATAACGTTATTTGGTGGGGTAAAGCGTATCTACAGTAAGTTTTAAAATTAAGAACTGAATGTTGTTTGTAAGAGGTGGGTGGTATGGGCTGATCGTTTGAAGCATGTATTGTAGTAGGATGGGTAGGTAGTGTAGGTGTAGTAGAATCAGGTGATGTGTCCATAACCCACGTGAAAAAAAAGGAGTAAAAGAATGCTAAAAATAGGGGGTGTGCAATTTGACAGCAAATGGGAAAGAAAAGATGGTCACTCACCAATTTCCGAGAAGAATAATGTGCACAAGTCTGTGATGATGAATGATGTACAGAATGTTCTTGTCGTGTTTATTGGAAGCCGAAGGGTGTCCAAATCGGATGTTAATGTTTATGTGGATCTGAATCTGGTCTGCAAGAGGCGTGAGTAATGTTTTTAGCTGGATACACGATGTGAGCTGGTTGTATGAGAATAAAAGGTTGATTCGTCTATATCAGATGAGTATGTATGCGGTCCTGTGTGTCCGAAGGGTTGGTGTGCGGTCCTGTGTGTCCGAAGGGTTGGTGTGCGGTCCTGTGTGTCCGAAGGGTTGGTATGCGGTCCTGTGTGTCCGAAGGGTTCCTGTGTGTCCGAATGGTTGAGTTATGGTTGACCGATGCAGTGGTCTAGTGTGTGAGGCTGTCTATCCGTGGCTGGAGTGTAAGGCTGTATCCCCGTGGTTGAGTAGCGGTTTGAGATTGTTTCTGCTCTGTAGTGATCGTCTAGTGGCCGAGACTTCAAGTTGTGTGGTGAGACGTAGAACTGTTCACGGTACCATTAATACTATGTGAGGTAATGAACACATAGATATAGTAGGTACAAGTCTTTATTATGTTGTGAATAAGATATGCAGTGTGTACAAATATAATGATCAAGAGTCGCCGCGAAGTGATGTCCCCGAATGGGTGATGCCTGGTGTGAATGATGCCTGGATATAACCTCGAGATGAGATGAGTCTAGTGAAAGCATGTGATGGGATGTGGTTGTTTCTTATATACTATTTGGGATGCATATTAGATGAGGCGTTTGGCAATACACATCGGGATTGGTTCCACCGTTATGGTCATCTCCCTTGACCATATTTGGGAGCCATCTTCATTGTGTGTATGTCTTCGCTGGGAGTAAGACGTGTGAGGTTTCGTTAAGAACCGAACACGAATATCTGAGTTTGGGGTTTTATATATTGGGACATTCGTATAGTTTGAATCAAGTTGTGAGATTATAATGGGTAGTTATCTCACATACTAGTAATGGAATATATAGGTCAAGCTTTTGCGGATTTCTGCTCACTATGTTCATAACTGACTAGATGAAATAATTACATACCAACAAATCTAATACCCAGTATCGTGAATATCAAGTTAAAAGTTAATAAAACATATTGTTTATTTAATCATGGAGCGATCTACTTGTGATATGCAGTTTTCTGCATAAATGGTGAAAGGATGTGTCTCCCCCTGTTTGGTCCGAAAGAGGGGGAACCGGTGCAAATGCATGGTCCATGGATGCGATGATTTATTGTCGGATCGTCGGTCACCGGTCTCTCGCCGATATGTGGAGGATCATTGTCATCAGGCTCGAATGCAGCAAGATCAAAATCAGCTTACAACGTTAGCGCTGACCTGCCATCGCCATTATAGCCGCACGTTGCCAATGACGCAAAGCAGAACTGTGCATTTGTGTTCCCTCCGTGACGTCATGTCACGTGCTCCTCCAGTAGCCATGTGCGCGCAGTGCAAAATGAAAACAAATCTTCGGCGACTGTTTCGTTCCCAAGATATAAACAATAATTGCAGGATGTTTTGACGGGATTTTTTGCGGATTTGTGTTAAGGGGACTATATACACACGGGATGATATATCAATACTCAAATTAGGTTACAGTTCAGCTGGACTTTAAGGACCATAACTCTATCAAATTTTATCGGACCGGGCCGGTTTTCTAACTCGTCCGAGGTATTCTTGGGAGACACCTATATATCATAATTTCAATCAAATAGGATGATGTTTGTTAAATTATCGCGCTAACGAGCTGAAAATTTGTGAAAAAATGACTAATTAAGGGCCATAACTCCATCAAAATTTTATCGGACCTGGCCGGTTTTCGAACTCGACCGAGATATTCTTGGGAGACACCTATATCCCAAATTTCAATCAAATCGGATAACGTTTGTTGAAGTTATCGCGCTAACGAGCTGATGAAAATTCGTGAAAAATGACTAATTATGGGCCATAAACTCTATCAAATTTTATCGGACCAGGCCAGTTTTCGAACTCGTCCGAGATATTCTTAGGAGACACCTATATCCCAATTTTCAATCGAATCAGATAACGTTTGTTGAGTTGTTGCGCTAACGAGCCTAATTCAGTGAAAAATGGCAAAGGGCCATAACTCTGTAATAAATGTGCGGACGAACCCAATTTGTCTGCAGCTTACGTGCATGGATATGTACTCACACACCAATTTTATTTTAAATCGGTCAATAAATGGTTGAGTTATAAGCCGCCGCCCGCCGCCACCGTCCCTCATCAACTATAAGTCGAGTTTTGGAAAAAAACGCGACTAATAAAAGTCACAACTAATCAACAATTTGATGATTCAACTGAAAACATAAATCGCCATCCATCTTCCGAGGCATGCAAACTAAAATGGTGTATTGTGGAATATCATTCACTAATGCCACATGTATGGCTATACAGTCCAGGTTATTCCCCAAATTTTCCAGGTTTCCCCAGTAGCAGATGTAGTGAGGTTACAGCTAAGTTGATCTAAAATACGGACCGCTTAGAACCGCTGAGTAATTACTGACAAAATTATGGTCTACATGTATAGGGTATGTTCCCATGTGCACTGCATATTCTGAAGCTAAGCTTTCAATTTAAATATACATGCATGTAATAATAATGCCATGTATGTGCATGTATAAAAAAAAAAGAACATGAAATGAACCATACACATGTCTATTTTCTGTCAAGTTGCATAGTTACTAGTACACCCCAAATGAAAAACGGAGCCATTTTATAATAGATTTTCAGTTTCCACCCATTTTAGTGGATTACGCGGTGTGTTATCGCTATTCTATCATGATGTGCCCGACACTGAATGTTGCCAGTATGTTCGTCCATGCAATTTTATAGAGGCAACATGGGAGTTTATTCAATTGTATCACGGGATTTATTGAGAATTTGATGTGCTAAGTGATTTGGGTTATCGGTAAAACGATCGATCTACATCTGCTACTAAAACGCGCAGTGTACTTGAGATATTCGGATCGAAACTAATACTCAAAATTGAAAATGATTCAATTCGAATGAGAGGGGTGAATCGAAAATAAAATTTTAGATTTGATGCATTGCAGGGCCCTACCCCAGCATCTGCAAGCCTGCCACTTCTCCCCCACCTGCGATTTCCCCAAACCTGTAATATAAAATCACAGCGTCTGCAGTGGCACTTACCCGGTAGTTTGTAACATCTTGGTGTTGCCCATGGCATTTCTCTAGATGCAGTCAAATGACTGTCATGTAACATGATATTACTGGTTATTCAAATGTCGGAAATTGCCAGAATCGGAGTTGGAGGAAGAGGTTTTTTTCGCCGATGCAGAACTCGCATGGAACAATAACTCAGTGTGATATTCTGATTCCATCATGTCGATATCTTTCATCTATATATCGATTCTAAGGTAACTTAGTATATTTATAATTAGAGTCATTTCGAGGAGACATATTCGAATCGAGTGCTGACAATACATATTTTGCTTGCTGAAATGCCATTGAGCAAACAAATTTATCAAGAGTACTGCACATTGGAGAATGTAAGGGGATAAAGTATTTTAATGTCAGTTTTATTATATAATTTGCAAGAGTAACTCATGATGAACATTTTATGTGAATATTATAGCTGAATATTACATGTTTTTGTATATAATGTAACATTATAGGCTACATGTGCCTTGATAAAAAACTCAATTATTTGTAAGACAAACAGACAATTAATGTCCTCATTGTCCTGGATTGTAGACACAAAATAAGTTCAAATCACTAATTCACGGTCTGAAGTGCTCTTTTGTGGGCCCCTTAATGTCTATTTGTAATAAATTTAGGAGATCAGTGTTTTTGCAATTAATTATTTTCACATAATTATGTTAATGACATTTTCGATGGCGATTTGTTTACAAAAAGACACCCTACCTTGCTGTCACATAATGTCTGTTTCTCACCTCCAATACAGAAGAGCTTTCAATTTATTGTAACCCAGGAATGGTCTATTTGACTGTTCAAAAAAACTCAAAGGCCAGTCTCAGATGGTATCTGGAGAAGTTGGCCCCGCGCGAAGTCGGGCCCCATACGAAGACGGCCCCCGCGAAGTCGGCCCCATTAATTTGAAGGGATTAAATCGGCTTAAATTTATTGAGATAGTGTTTATTATTGGCTAATTGTGAGGTCCCCAACTTAATTTGATTGACCGGCATTCAAGAAAATAGAGAGTGGTGCGACAGCACAAGTAGAGCAGTAGTAAAATATATATGAGACTACTGGTTGTCCCTCACTGCAAGCCGTGGGGTCCAGCATCGTGGTGTGCATTCATGATGTCTATCAGGACAAACAACGACACAGAAGGGTGCCATCGTAGACTAAACAGAAAAGCGGCCGTGCAAACTTACCATTCTACTATGTGCTGTGCCGTGAGCTAACGAGGGAGAAGAATTTAAGCTGCGTAGAATTCAATGGAACCAAACCACACATGTATGTGCAGGGGCAAATATTTAACCTATGGAAGATTGTACAGAGACAATTGATGACAAGTCAGCTACTACGAAGGATCGCAGAGATTTCAGCACCCATCACCGAATAGACAGCGCATGATAGCGACAACGTTTGAATTTATTAATTGAATTTGTTATTATTATATTGTCATTATCAGTTTCATATCATAAAATGAATAAGAATGACTTTAAACAATGGTTCTGTTAATTATTGGGTGCCCGACCTTCTCTGAGCCGACTTCGCGTGGGGCCGTCTTCGTATGGGCCCTACTTCGCGCGTGGCCGACTTTCTCCTGTATTCTCTCAGACAATGCGAGATCAAAGATGCCGTGGCTGACAAGGAGAAGCACTACGGCACGTGCAACCACAGCATCAGCATTTTTATTACTTGAAGTTGCAATTGCAATTATAGCTGCAATCTTGAAACTAGAGGTGTGACTGCCCAAATGGGACTAAGGATACCCCACCCCACCCCGCCCCCACATTTTTAAAACACTAAGATGTTTCACATGTCAGTAAAACATTCAGTTAAAATAATAAAATAACAGATTCCCATTGCAGGTGCACAATTATTCAAAAATGACTCAGAACAAATCTGGACAAAGCTTGTCCATGGATGGTGGACGGACGGACGACCCTGCATTCCAGATTTTAGAAAGGATAAAATGGCATACATGTAGCTGGAGGGTTTTTCATGTCAATCAGTTATAAAAAATATAGGTGACATGTATTCAACAGACAAATGATATGGTCGCAGTTAGATATCAACAGTAAAATACGTACAGTTACTTAGGATATAGTTAAAATGAGAGATCATCTTCACCGCAAATAATTGGTAAAAATATATTACTGATTTTTTTTTTAATATTCTAAGTTAACCTCTGCCAAAATAAGTCTGACCAACATTAAAATCGCAGGTGCAGATTCCCATGGTGTTGATGTCTGGGCAAAGTTAATAAAAAAAGATTCATAAACAACTGATAAAAACTCATGACATAATTGTGTCGACGATTGAAAATATTCTAAGTCAAGAAGGCCAATAACTCTGCGAAAATATGACTGACCGACATTAAAATTGGATGTGCAAATGTTCCCATGCATGTCTGTGCCAAGTTTCACGGGGGGGGGGGGGGGGGGGGGGGGGGGGGGGGGGGGGGGGGGGGGGGGGGGGGGGGGGGGGGGGGGGGGGGGGGTACAAAAAGTAACTACACTGTTGCATTGTGTGATTATCAGATTTAACCCTTTTCGGTGTAATTGCACAAGAGCTATAGTTATTGCCGATGCTCGCACACAATAGTCCATAGTGGGCCGTTTTTTTAATTTCACCTGTGCATTGCATGCAAGCGCACATTAAAATCGAAGGTCATGTTGGTAGTTCCCCTAAAGATATGTGTGGAGTTATCGTATCGCCGATATCGGTACATATGACTGAGTCTAGACTCTAGTTGAGAATGAGAGACTGGACGTCCGGGCGTGTCCAATATTTTACTGTGGCCACAGTGAGTGTAAGAACAGGTTTCCGTGAGACCCCCATACTGTTATGTTTACTATAATCAACACTTGACACCACATGGTGGACCATGGTCCGGTTCTGGTTGTATTTACCAACATCGCCAACCGCCGGGGTCTGGACAGAAAATTGAGAAATTCTAAATTCTATTTCCCAAACACGGCAACAGGGGAATGACTTCGCTAGCAATAGTAAATTATTAGCATATCGTTCGTGAATCACTACAGACATGCTGGATATTCTTTTCACCTAATGTTGGCCGTTTTATGATTTAAAAGAGAATATAACCATTTTTGCGACTGAGTTTGTGTTTGCGTGGCCAGGTGTTGGTTGTCTCCCTTGAGCATTTTCGTCAGCGTTAAATGGTGAGGTTGTCAGCACCAATATACTATTCTGTGCACAGAAAACGTGACCGGAATTCATTTCAGTGTGACTGGAAATTTTGTATCGGGGAGTAATGGCCCTCTAGTTTACCACGAAACGTCGGGTAAGTTATTGTTGTTGTTGACACGTTTCCAAGATTCATTGAAATTTATTTGATATTCAATATTTTACAGTAGATACATAACAACAGTTAGGAGACAACAAAAAATGTAACTTGTGAGGGCAGGGCCCTTATGCGAGTATAATGATATATATATAAAGTTTACTTATGATTGAGCATGTATTGTGCGTGGTGTGTATTTACAATGTGTGTGGTTCCGTATATACATGGAAAGAGGGATGAGCCGGACATGGGTTTAGGCGAGGGGGGGGGGATGTGGAGAGGGTGATTGTAGTCATTTCTTATATGCTTACCTGGGTATAGTCAATATGATTATCTGAATGTCTTCATGTCGTGACCATGCAGCTCGATCATCTTGCAATACCTGTATATTGTCTAACCACAAAACTAGATCAAGAGGTATATGCTATCAACAATGATATGGAAATTGACACTACTATAGGTGGTCAAAGAAGTATCGGGAACATTCGGCAATCTCATACGACTTCCCCGTTGAGAACATTTTGGGCTGAAGTTTGTTATACAGTACCGCCCGCCTCCCCCAAGCACCACCCACCCTGCCAAGTTTATTTCCTATAGTATTCTTGAAATGTGTCTCTCTGTGATGCCCGTTATTTAGTAAAGGTGATTTTTTACTAAATAACGGGTATGTTAGAGGTACATTTCTTTGAAAAACTCAAAACATTGGGCGACAAATTTTCTCGACGGGGAAGTCGTATTATATTGCCGAGCATTGTTGTTCAGAAGTAGGACCGACATGTACATGGAGGAGATGTGGCATAAGTTTGTTGGCACGTTTCCCATCAGGAGAGCTGATCAGGAGATCGAGTCGCGGAGTCTGAGCACCCTGCTCTCACATGTTGTAACTTGTAGTGTGTTTTGATGGGGTCGGGTAGTTTTCGGGTTTTATACCCGGGGCCGACCCCTTAACCACCTTATAAAAGAGTGCTAGTCTCTGATTGGTAATGATGCACGTAACGTCGTACATGATGGAACGGACAGACGCGGCTAAAGTCAATAGAGTAAATAAAGAAGGATTTCTCTAGAATGAAAATGCGAACAAAGTCTTTGCCATCTTTTTCAACATGCCCATAGCAATTTTCATTTAGATCCACTAACATATATACAATTGTAATTATGGGGTTTCATGGCGTTGATTGGTACCTTGACGATGAAGAAAGATCGTGTACAAAACCATGCACCATAAAGATATATAATTATGTATATATACCAATTAGCCGAACAAAACATTTGGGATACAAAATTAATGACACATCGTGTACTAAAACGACCAGGTATCAAACGTCCAAGGTACTACAAACATCCAGCACCCAAAATGGCCGAGAATATACATGTATACACTCTTAGAAACTTTTTCCAAATTTGGTTCCCCGGGTGAACCTAATTAATACCAATTAACTAACATAACGAGAGGCCGATCACGATCGGCAGATGTTAACCCAATCCCATCCCTTGGCGATAGTAAATTACTATGATCGGAATCATAAATGAGAGTTTTGGTGTTGAATTATAGAGTATACTGTTATGTGCTATTATAGACAAATGTACATAACACAAATTATTGGAATTTATGGGTCACTCGCATTTATATAAGAGAGTGCACTGGTACAGGATCTGTAATGCTGCACCACCACAGCCTTGGGTTAAATGTGAGATGACCTGGATATGGAATACTTTGGTTAAGAGAGTCCAATTTAAGTTACAAGATAATGTATCAAATTCTACCAACAATATAGATCAAGATAATCCACCTCACTGCTGACCCATTAATATCAATTATATAGCAGACCTGTCAACAAATCACAGGAATTGTTTATGTTGAAAAGCTGACATCTCTATTAAACCAATAACATATATAATGACCTCACATCATCTGTAGAGTGATATCTTCAGCTGTGCAAGGCAGCACAGATGTCCAAGTCTACTGTTAATATCATGTGATGAGTATTGAATCTTTATTTTAAATTAGATACCATCGCTTTCTTTATCAGATTATCTGCACATTGGCATAAGAGACATCAGAAAATAATATAGCCTTATTAATAGCTAAATAGTCCAAAGGCATGGGATGGAATTGATGAATTGGATTTAATGTCGCTCCAAACAAATTTACCAGTACATAACACCAGATTTTGAACAAATTAAAATAAAATTGGCGTGGTCACTCGGGGTACACTTGGTAGAGTTATAATGGTCTTAGTTTTTAAATTTTGTTAACTTTAAAAAAAAAATTGTTTTTAATTATTAAAAAAAATATAACTCAGTTAAAAATAGTCGGATCAAACCCATATTCGAACTCGATCTGCCTTTAGTGCTGAGAAATTCATATACAAAATTTGGTTCTGATCAGATAGAAAATATTTGAGTTATCGCACCATGCTTAAAGTGTCTACAGACAGACACAGACAGACGGACGGGCTAACGACGAGTGGTCAATCCGGACAACAACACTATGTTTACTATGGTATGGGTTAACATAAAAACCCAGCAGTTTGGTCCCACGCTACTTCAATCCTACGCTTGGTTCTTCATAGAACCACCCGAATCCAAGGTTTGGGTGGAAAAACGACCAAGCTTAAATATGCGTGTCTAAAATTGAACAATCTGTCCACCCGAGTTAAAATTTGGGGTTAATATTATTTGTGGAAGAACATGCATATCAAGCGTCATTCCTTTGAAATACCAATGTACACATGCATGCCTATAGAATTTCCCCTGTGCATTCATATTTAGACTCTTGCCATGAATTTTGATTGATGGCGGGTGTAACTCTTTCCTCATATCACAAATATAACAAATATAACAAACAAATGTATGGAACAATTACTTTATAAATAAATTTGATATTTCCCACAGACATCGATCAGAACGTCTATATCTATTTGTTGAACCAACATCATGTGATATAAATTTTAAACATTATAACATATTTACGAACTAATATATAGACAATTCAGAAATAACGACACATTAAAGGTATATACTCAATCCGATTAAGCACCCCTAAATTACTATTTCTTTGGCTTCGGAACCCACCCTTCAAAGCTCAGAGTAATCAGATATCGATTTTTGAAATTTGATAATATTTTAGATCTGGTCCACTTCCACGTGCCCAAACAGACAAATTGCGGGTGTAAGATGGATAACTCTAAAATCAAGGGGTGTAAGATGGATAACTCTAAAATCAAGTGGTTATTACCAACAATAATAACCACTTGATTTTAGAGTTATCCATCTTACACCCTGGATTTGTCCGTAATTTGGGGGGGGGGGGGGTGGTGGGGGGCGGGGGGGGACAGGGGGGGGGGGGGGGTACAAAAAGTAACTACACTGTTGCATTGTGTGATTATCAGATTTAACCCTTTTCGGTGTAATTGCACAAGAGCTATAGTTATTGCCGATGCTCGCACACAATAGTCATAGTGGGCCGTTTTTTAATTTCACCTGTGCATTGCATGCAAGCGCACATTAAAATCGAAGGTCTGTTGGTAGTTCCCCTAAAGATATGTGTGGAGTTATCGTATCGCCGATATCGGTACATATGACTGAGTCTAGACTCTAGTTGAGAATGAGAGACTGGACGTCCGGGCGTGTCCAATATTTTACTGTGGCCACAGTGAGTGTAAGAACAGGTTTCCGTGAGACCCCCATACTGTTATGTTTACTATAATCAACACTTGACACCACATGGTGGACCATGGTCCGGTTCTGGTTGTATTTACCAACATCGCCAACCGCCGGGGTCTGACAGAAAATTGAGAAATTCTAAATTTCTATTTCCCAAACACGGCAACAGGGGAATGACTTCGCTAGCAATAGTAAATTATTAGCATATCGTTCGTGAATCACTTACAGACATGCTGGATATTCTTTTCACCTAATGTTGGCCGTTTTATGATTTAAAAGAGAATATAACCATTTTTGCGACTGAGTTTGTGTTTGCGTGGCCAGGTGTTGGTTGTCTCCCTTGAGCATTTTCGTCAGCGTTAAATGGTAAGGTTGTCAGCACAATATACTATTCTGTGCACGAAACGTGACCGGAATTCATTTCAGTGTGACTGGAAATTTTGGGTCGGGGAGTAATGGCCCTCTAGTTTACCACGAAACGTCGGGTAAGTTATTGTTGTTGTTGTTTGACGTTTCCAAGATTCATTGAAATTTATTTGATATTCAATATTTTACAGTAGATACATAACAACAGCTAGGAGACAACACAGTGTAACTTGTGAGGGCAGGGCCCTTATGCGAGTATAATGATATAATATAAAGTTTACTTATGATTGAGCATGTATTGTGCGTGTGTGTATTTACAATGTGTGTGGTTCCGTATATACATGGACAAGAAGGGATGGGCCGGACATGGGTTTAGGCGAGGGGGGGGGGTATGTGAGAGGGTGATTGTAGTCATTTCTTATATGCTTACCTGGGTATAGTCAATGTGATTATCTGAATGTCTTCACGTCGTGACCATGCAGCTCGATCATCTTGCAATACCTGTATATTGTCTAACCACAAACTAGAGGCAATCTCATACGACTTCCCCGTTGAGAACATTTTGGGCTGAAGTTTGTTATACAGTAAAGCCCGCCTCCCCCAAGCACCACCCACCCTGCCAAGTTTATTTCCTATAGTATTCTTGAAATGTGTTTCTATGTGGTGTGCTTCTTTGGGTGGTTACCGCTAATAGATACGAAGCTTCGGTACATTAGTTATTATTCATATATTACTATATTTAAATCAGATTTATGCATACAGTTGGCGTCGAAGCAAAAACATTGATTATTCGTAACATTCAAGTTAAATGTTCAATAACATGTGGCCCTGGGTACTTATCCCCCCAATGCTGTGGCAAACTAAAACATGCGACCTTGTATCCTTAACCCTAACTCTATGGCGTTTTTTCATCCAATGTACCGAAGCTTTTTGACATATAGGCTACCGAAGCTTCGTGACGTGTCAGAACTCCAAGAATATAGCACCATCGGGACATCAAATGGTATCAAAAGTTGAACGGTCACCAGAAACCTCGATATTAGTCATTTCAGACCATAATTATCATCGAATCATATATTAACCCATCGAGAAATATGTCAAAATTACACACCATATTACACCCACCCCTATATGACTGCGTCCTCCCTGGCAGAGGGCTAAAATACAAAAAGTTTATCCACGTCTACTTAATGAGAGTATACAGTTCTATCAAAATCAGGCGAAAAATGTGACATTGCATCATTAACCCCAAATCTGTGGCGGTTTTTAATCCAATGTACCGAAGCTTCGTGACATGTACCGAAGCTTCGTGACGTGTCAGAACTCCAAAAATATACCACCATCGGGACATCAAATGGTATCAAAAGTTGAACGGTCACCAGAAACCTCGATATTAGTCATTTCAGACCATAATTATCATCGCATCATATATTAACCCATCGAGAAATATGTCAAAATTACACACTATATTACACCCACCCATATATAACTGCGTCCTCCCTGACACAGGGCTACAGACAAGAAATTTATCCATGTCTACTTAATGAAAATATACTGTTCTGTCAAAATCGGCCGAAAAATGCGACCTTGCATCCTTAACCCCAAGTCTGTGGCCGTTTTTCATCCAATGTACCGAAGCTTCGTGACATGTACCGAAGCTTCGTGACGTGTCAGAACTCCAAGAATATACCACCATCGGGACATCAAATGGTATCAAACGTTGAACGGTCACCAGAAACCTCGATATTAGTCATTTCAGACCATAATTATCATCGCATCATATATTAACCCATCGATAAATGACAGACTATATTACACCCACCCCTATATAACTGCTTCCTCCCTGGCAGAGGGCTACATACAAAAAGTTTATCCATGTCTACTTAATGAGAGTATACAGTTCTATCAAAATCAGGCGAAAAATGTGACATTGCATCATTAACCCCAAATCTGTGGCGGTTTTTAATCCAATGTACCGAAGCTTCGTGACATGTACCGAAGCTTCGTGACGTGTCAGAACTCCAAAAATATACCACCATCGGGACATCAAATGGTATCAAAAGTTGAACGGTCACCAGAAACCTCGATATTAGTCATTTCAGACCATAATTATCATCGCATCATATATTAACCCATCGAAAAATATGTCAAAATTACACACTATATTACACCCACCCCTATATAACTGCGTCATCCCTGACACAGGGCTACATACAAGAAATTTATCCATGACTACTTAATGACAGTATACAGTTCTATCAAGATCTGGTGGAAAATTCGACCTTGCATCATTAACCCCAAATATGTGGCGGTTTTTAATCCAATGTACCGAAGCTTCGTGACATGTACCGAAGCTTCGTGACGTGTCAGAACTCCAAAAATATACCACCATCGGGACATCAAATGGTATCAAAAGTTGAACGGTCACCAGAAACCTCGATATTAGTCATTTCAGACCATAATTATCATCGCATCATATATTAACCCATCGAGAAATATGTCAAAATTACACACTATATTACACCCACCCATATATAACTGCGTCCTCCCTGACACAGGGCTACAGACAAGAAATTTATCCATGTCTACTTAATGAAAATATACTGTTCTGTCAAAATCGGCCGAAAAATGCGACCTTGCATCCTTAACCCCCAAGTCTGTGGCCGTTTTTCATCCAATGTACCGAAGCTTCGTGACATGTACCGAAGCTTCGTGACGTGTCAGAACTCCAAGAATATACCACCATCGGGACATCAAATGGTATCAAACGTTGAACGGTCACCAGAAACCTCGATATTAGTCATTTCAGACCATAATTATCATCGCATCATATATTAACCCATCGAGAAATGACAGACTATATTACACCCACCCCTATATAACTGCTTCCTCCCTGGCAGAGGGCAACATACAAAAAGTTTATCCATGTCTACTTAATGAGAGTATACAGTTCTATCAAAATCAGGCGAAAAATGTGACATTGCATCATTAACCCCAAATCTGTGGCGGTTTTTAATCCAATGTACCGAAGCTTCGTGACATGTACCGAAGCTTCGTGACGTGTCAGAACTCCAAAAATATACCACCATCGGGACATCAAATGGTATCAAAAGTTGAACGGTCACCAGAAACCTCGATATTAGTCATTTCAGACCATAATTATCATCGCATCATATATTAACCCATCGAAAAATATGTCAAAATTACACACTATATTACACCCACCCCTATATAACTGCGTCCTCCCTAACACAGGGCTACATACAAGAAATTTATCCATGTCTAATTAATGAAAATATACTGTTCTGTCAAGATCTGGCGGAAAATTCGACCTTGCATCATTAACCCCAAATCTGTGGCGGTTTTTAATCCAATGTACCGAAGCTTCGTGACATGTACCGAAGCTTCGTGACGTGTCAGAACTCCAAAAATATACCACCATCGGGACATCAAATGGTATCAAAAGTTGAACGGTCACCAGAAACCTCGATATTAGTCATTTCAGACCATAATTATCATCGCATCATATATTAACCCATCGAGAAATGACAGACTATATTACACCCACCCCTATATAACTGCTTCCTCCCTGGCAGAGGGCTACATACAAAAAGTTTATCCATGTCTACTTAATGAGAGTATACAGTTCTATCAAAATCAGGCGAAAAATGTGACATTGCATCATTAACCCCAAATCTGTGGCGGTTTTTAATCCAATGTACCGAAGCTTCGTGACATGTACCGAAGCTTCGTGACGTGTCAGAACTCCAAAAATATACCACCATCGGGACATCAAATGGTATCAAAAGTTGAACGGTCACCAGAAACCTCGATATTAGTCATTTCAGACCATAATTATCATCGCATCATATATTAACCCATCGAAAAATATGTCAAAATTACACACTATATTACACCCACCCCTATATAACTGCGTCCTCCCTGACACGGGGCTACATACAAGAAATTTATCCATGTCTACTTAATGACAGTATACAGTTCTATCAAGATCTGGTGGAAAATTCGACCTTGCATCATTAACCCCAAATCTGTGGCGGTTTTTAATCCAATGTACCGAAGCTTCGTGACATGTACCGAAGCTTCGTGACGTGTCAGAACTCCAAAAATATACCACCATCGGGACATCAAATGGTATCAAAAGTTGAACGGTCACCAGAAACCTCGATATTAGTCATTTCAGACCATAATTATCATCGCATCATATATTAACCCATCGAGAAATGACAGACTATATTACACCCACCCCTATATAACTGCTTCCTCCCTGGCAGAGGGCTACATACAAAAAGTTTATCCATGTCTACTTAATGAGAGTATACAGTTCTATCAAAATCAGGCGAAAAATGTGACATTGCATCATTAACCCCAAATCTGTGACGGTTTTTAATCCAATGTACCGAAGCTTCGTGACATGTACCGAAGCTTCGTGACGTGTCAGAACTCCAAAAATATACCACCATCGGGACATCAAATGGTATCAAAAGTTGAACGGTCACCAGAAACCTCGATATTAGTCATTTCAGACCATAATTATCATCGCATCATATATTAACCCATCGAAAAATATGTCAAAATTACACACTATATTACACCCACCCCTATATAACTGCGTCCTCCCTGACACAGGGCTACATACAAGAAATTTATCCATGTCTACTTAATGAGAGTATACAGTTCTATCAAGATCTGGCGGAAAATTCGACCTTGCATCATTAACCCCAAATATGTGGCGGTTTTTAATCCAATGTACCGAAGCTTCGTGACATGTACCGAAGCTTCGTGACGTGTCAGAACTCCAAAAATATACCACCATCGGGACATCAAATGGTATCAAAAGTTGAACGGTCACCAGAAACCTCGATATTAGTCATTTCAGACCATAATTATCATCGCATCATATATTAACCCATCGAGAAATATGTCAAAATTACACACTATATTACACCCACCCATATATAACTGTGTCCTCCCTGACACAGGGCTACAGACAAGAAATTTATCCATGTCTACTTAATGAAAATATACTGTTCTGTCAAAATCGGGCGAAAAATGCGACCTTGCATCCTTAACCCCAAGTCTGTGGCCGTTTTTCATCCAATGTACCGAAGCTTCGTGACATGTACCGAAGCTTCGTGACGTGTCAGAACTCCAAGAATATACCACCATCGGGACATCAAATGGTATCAAACGTTGAACGGTCACCAGAAACCTCGATATTAGTCATTTCAGACCATAATTATCATCGCATCATATATTAACCCATCGATAAATGCCAGACTATATTACACCCACCCCTATATAACTGCTTCCTCCCTGGCAGAGGGCTACATACAAAAAGTTTATCCATGTCTACTTAATGAGAGTATACAGTTCTATCAAAATCAGGCGAAAAATGTGACATTGCATCATTAACCCCAAATCTGTGGCGGTTTTTAATCCAATGTACCGAAGCTTCGTGACATGTACCGAAGCTTCGTGACGTGTCAGAACTCCAAAAATATACCACCATCGGGACATCAAATGGTATCAAAAGTTGAACGGTCACCAGAAACCTCGATATTAGTCATTTCAGACCATAATTATCATCGCATCATATATTAACCCATCGAAAAATATGTCAAAATTACACAATATATTACACCCACCCCTATATAACTGCGTCATCCCTGACACAGGGCTACATACAAGAAATTTATCCATGACTACTTAATGACAGTATACAGTTCTATCAAGATCTGGCGGAAAATTCGACCTTGCATCATTAACCCCAAATATGTGGCGGTTTTTAATCCAATGTACCGAAGCTTCGTGACATGTACCGAAGCTTCGTGACGTGTCAGAACTCCAAAAATATACCACCATCGGGACATCAAATGGTATCAAAAGTTGAACGGTCACCAGAAACCTCGATATTAGTCATTTCAGACCATAATTATCATCGCATCATATATTAACCCATCGAGAAATATGTCAAAATTACACACTATATTACACCCACCCATATATAACTGCGTCCTCCCTGACACAGGGCTACAGACAAGAAATGTATCCATGTCTACTTAATGAAAATATACTGTTCTGTCAAAATCGGCCGAAAAATGCGACCTTGCATCATTAACCCCAAATCTGTGGCGGTTTTTAATCCAATGTACCGAAGCTTCGTGACGTGTACCGAAGCTTCGTGACGTGTCAGAACTCCAAAAATATACCACCATCGGGACATCAAATGGTATCAAAAGTTGAACGGTCACCAGAAACCTCGATATTAGTCATTTCAGACCATAATTATCATCGCATCATATATTAACCCATCGAAAAATATGTCAAAATTACACACTATATTACACCCACCCCTATATAACTGCGTCCTCCCTGACACAGGGCTACATACAAGAAATTTATCCATGTCTACTTAATGAAAATATACTGTTCTATCAAGATCTGGCGGAAAATTCGACCTTGCATCATTAACCCCAAATCTGTGGCGGTTTTTAATCCAATGTACCGAAGCTTCGTGACATGTACCGAAGCTTCGTGACGTGTCAGAACTCCAAAAATATACCACCATCGGGACATCAAATGGTATCAAAAGTTGAACGGTCACCAGAAACCTCGATATTAGTCATTTCAGACCATAATTATCATCGCATCATATATTAACCCATCGAGAAATGACAGACTATATTACACCCACCCCTATATAACTGCTTCCTCCCTGGCAGAGGGCTACATACAAAAAGTTTATTCATGTCTACTTAATGAGAGTATACAGTTCTATCAAAATCAGGCGAAAAATGTGACATTGCATCATTAACCCCAAATCTGTGGCGGTTTTTAATCCAATGTACCGAAGCTTCGTGACATGTACCGAAGCTTCGTGACGTGTCAGAACTCCAAAAATATACCACCATCGGGACATCAAATGGTATCAAAAGTTGAACGGTCACCAGAAACCTCGATATTAGTCATTTCAGACCATAATTATCATCGCATCATATATTAACCCATCGAAAAATATGTCAAAATTACACACTATATTACACCCACCCCTATATAACTGCGTCCTCCCTGACACGGGGCTACATACAAGAAATTTATCCATGTCTACTTAATGACAGTATACAGTTCTATCAAGATCTGGCGGAAAATTCGACCTTGCATCATTAACCCCAAATCTGTGGCGGTTTTTAATCCAATGTACCGAAGCTTCGTGACATGTACCGAAGCTTCGTGACGTGTCAGAACTCCAAAAATATACCACCATCGGGACAGCAAATGGTATCAAAAGTTGAACGGTCACCAGAAACCTCGATATTAGTCATTTCAGACCATAATTATCATCGCATCATATATTAACCCATCGAGAAATGACAGACTATATTACACCCACCCCTATATAACTGCTTCCTCCCTGGCAGAGGGCTACATACAAAAAGTTTATCCATGTCTACTTAATGAGAGTATACAGTTCTATCAAAATCAGGCGAAAAATGTGACATTGCATCATTAACCCCAAATCTGTGGCGGTTTTTAATCCAATGTACCGAAGCTTCGTGACATGTACCGAAGCTTCGTGACGTGTCAGAACTCCAAAAATATACCACCATCGGGACATCAAATGGTATCAAAAGTTGAACGGTCACCAGAAACCTCGATATTAGTCATTTCAGACCATAATTATCATCGCATCATATATTAACCCATCGAAAAATATGTCAAAATTACACACTATATTACACCCACCCATATATAACTGCGTCCTCCCTGACACGGGGCTACAGACAAGAAATTTATCCATGTCTACTTAATGAAAATATACTGTTCTGTCAAAATCGGGCGAAAAATGCGACCCTGCATCCTTAACCCCAAGTCTGTGGCCGTTTTTCATCCAATGTACCGAAGCTTCGTGACATGTACCGAAGCTTCGTGACGTGTCAGAACTCCAAGAATATACCACCATCGGGACATCAAATGGTATCAAACGTTGAACGGTCACCAGAAACCTCGATATTAGTCATTTCAGACCATAATTATCATCGCATCATATATTAACCCATCGATAAATGCCAGACTATATTACACCCACCCCTATATAACTGCTTCCTCCCTGGCAGAGGGCTACATACAAGAAATTTTTCCATGTCTACTTAATGACAGTATACAGTTCTATCAAGATCTGGCGGAAAATTCGACCTTGCATCATTAACCCCAAATCTGTGGCGGTTTTTAATCCAATGTACCGAAGCTTCGTGACATGTACCGAAGCTTCGTGACGTGTCAGAACTCCAAAAATATACCACCATCGGGACAGCAAATGGTATCAAAAGTTGAACGGTCACCAGAAACCTCGATATTAGTCATTTCAGACCATAATTATCATCGCATCATATATTAACCCATCGAGAAATGACAGACTATATTACACCCACCCCTATATAACTGCTTCCTCCCTGGCAGAGGGCTACATACAAAAAGTTTATCCATGTCTACTTAATGAGAGTATACAGTTCTATCAAAATCAGGCGAAAAATGTGACATTGCATCATTAACCCCAAATCTGTGGCGGTTTTTAATCCAATGTACCGAAGCTTCGTGACATGTACCGAAGCTTCGTGACGTGTCAGAACTCCAAAAATATACCACCATCGGGACATCAAATGGTATCAAAAGTTGAACGGTCACCAGAAACCTCGATATTAGTCATTTCAGACCATAATTATCATCGCATCATATATTAACCCATCGAAAAATATGTCAAAATTACACACTATATTACACCCACCCCTATATAACTGCGTCATCCCTGACACAGGGCTACATACAAGAAATTTATCCATGACTACTTAATGACAGTATACAGTTCTATCAAGATCTGGTGGAAAATTCGACCTTGCATCATTAACCCCAAATATGTGGCGGTTTTTAATCCAATGTACCGAAGCTTCGTGACATGTACCGAAGCTTCGTGACGTGTCAGAACTCCAAAAATATACCACCATCGGGACATCAAATGGTATCAAAAGTTGAACGGTCACCAGAAACCTCGATATTAGTCATTTCAGACCATAATTATCATCGCATCATATATTAACCCATCGAAAAATATGTCAAAATTACACACTATATTACACCCACCCCTATATAACTGCGTCCTCCCTGACACAGGGCTACATACAAGAAATTTATCCATGTCTACTTAATGAAAATATACTGTTCTATCAAGATCTGGCGGAAAATTCGACCTTGCATCATTAACCCCAAATATGTGGCGGTTTTTAATCCAATGTACCGAAGCTTCGTGACATGTACCGAAGCTTCGTGACGTGTCAGAACTCCAAAAATATACCACCATCGGGACATCAAATGGTATCAAAAGTTGAACGGTCACCAGAAACCTCGATATTAGTCATTTCAGACCATAATTATCATCGCATCATATATTAACCCATCGAGAAATGACAGACTATATTACACCCACCCCTATATAACTGCTTCCTCCCTGGCAGAGGGCTACATACAAAAAGTTTATCCATGTCTACTTAATGCGAGTATACAGTTCTATCAAAATCAGGCGAAAAATGTGACATTGCATCATTAACCCCAAATCTGTGGCGGTTTTTAATCCAATGTACCGAAGCTTCGTGACATGTACCGAAGCTTCGTGACGTGTCAGAACTCCAAAAATATACCACCATCGGGACATCAAATGGTATCAAAAGTTGAACGGTCACCAGAAACCTCGATATTAGTCATTTCAGACCATAATTATCATCGCATCATATATTAACCCATCGAAAAATATGTCAAAATTACACACTATATTACACCCACCCCTATATAACTGCGTCCTCCCTGACACGGGGCTACATACAAGAAATTTATCCATGTCTACTTAATGACAGTATACAGTTCTATCAAGATCTGGCGGAAAATTCGACCTTGCATCATTAACCCCAAATCTGTGGCGGTTTTTAATCCAATGTACCGAAGCTTCGTGACATGTACCGAAGCTTCGTGACGTGTCAGAACTCCAAAAATATACCACCATCGGGACATCAAATGGTATCAAAAGTTGAACGGTCACCAGAAACCTCGATATTAGTCATTTCAGACCATAATTATCATCGCATCATATATTAACCCATCGAGAAATGACAGACTATATTACACCCACCCCTATATAACTGCTTCCTCCCTGGCAGAGGGCTACATACAAAAAGTTTATCCATGTCTACTTAATGAGAGTATACAGTTCTATCAAAATCAGGCGAAAAATGTGACATTGCATCATTAACCCCAAATCTGTGGCGGTTTTTAATCCAATGTACCGAAGCTTCGTGACATGTACCGAAGCTTCGTGACGTGTCAGAACTCCAAAAATATACCACCATCGGGACATCAAATGGTATCAAAAGTTGAACGGTCACCAGAAACCTCGATATTAGTCATTTCAGACCATAATTATCATCGCATCATATATTAACCCATCGAAAAATATGTCAAAATTACACACTATATTACACCCACCCCTATATAACTGCGTCCTCCCTGACACGGGGCTACATACAAGAAATTTATCCATGTCTACTTAATGACAGTATACAGTTCTATCAAGATCTGGCGGAAAATTCGACCTTGCATCATTAACCCCAAATCTGTGGCGGTTTTTAATCCAATGTACCGAAGCTTCGTGACATGTACCGAAGCTTCGTGACGTGTCAGAACTCCAAAAATATACCACCATCGGGACAGCAAATTGTATCAAAAGTTGAACGGTCACCAGAAACCTCGATATTAGTCATTTCAGACCATAATTATCATCGCATCATATATTAACCCATCGAGAAATGACAGACTATATTACACCCACCCCTATATAACTGCTTCCTCCCTGGCAGAGGGCTACATACAAAAAGTTTATCCATGTCTACTTAATGAGAGTATACAGTTCTATCAAAATCAGGCGAAAAATGTGACATTGCATCATTAACCCCAAATCTGTGGCGGTTTTTAATCCAATGTACCGAAGCTTCGTGACATGTACCGAAGCTTCGTGACGTGTCAGAACTCCAAAAATATACCACCATCGGGACATCAAATGGTATCAAAAGTTGAACGGTCACCAGAAACCTCGATATTAGTCATTTCAGACCATAATTATCATCGCATCATATATTAACCCATCGAAAAATATGTCAAAATTACACACTATATTACACCCACCCCTATATAACTGCGTCCTCCCTGACACAGGGCTACATACAAGAAATTTATCCATGTCTACTTAATGAGAGTATACAGTTCTATCAAGATCTGGCGGAAAATTCGACCTTGCATCATTAACCCCAAATATGTGGCGGTTTTTAATCCAATGTACCGAAGCTTCGTGACATGTACCGAAGCTTCGTGACGTGTCAGAACTCCAAAAATATACCACCATCGGGACATCAAATGGTATCAAAAGTTGAACGGTCACCAGAAACCTCGATATTAGTCATTTCAGACCATAATTATCATCGCATCATATATTAACCCATCGAGAAATATGTCAAAATTACACACTATATTACACCCACCCATATATAACTGCGTCCTCCCTGACACAGGGCTACAGACCAGAAATTTATCCATGTCTACTTAATGAAAATATACTGTTCTGTCAAAATCGGGCGAAGTTGAGTTCAGGGCAGCACATCACATCAAACTCTTATCAGAATATAAGTATAATTTAAACTAAGAATATCAGCACAGCCCCAGTGTCCTACATTTTTATGACCGCAGGGTCCGCATTAGACAAAAATTTACTTTTGCCAAATAATTTGCCGAATGATAATATTTTTTTGCCAAATTATTTTAGCATTTGCAAAAATTATGCTATCCCTGATAGTATCATTTTCTGCAACCTGCAACTTTAAGTCTTGTTTTATACACTATCGGTTTGAAAGACTTTTTCTTTATCAGAATGGTACATAACAGGAGGATTAGCTATGTAAACACAACCACCACATTAAATACTAGTAATCCCAGGTAATACCTCCAATTGTAAGTACCACTGCTGTCAGATTAATTGCATATTATTAGAGGTGTTAACGTTTCCTAAACCATATAAACACCACTAATATAATTATGTTGTAAGAGTTTTCTGAAATGAATGGTATTGACTGACCAAATTTGCTCAACTTTTCTTGAGGAATTAAAAGTGACTTGCCAAAACTTTTGCCAATGGAAATATTTTTTTGCCAAATGTGAATTAATTTTGCCATTGACAAATGACAGTGCGAACCCTGCTCTGGAGGCTCTTCATCTGAAATTTATAATACTATTTTGTCTATATGTCTTTTAAATAAACATGGACATTCTTCATGCATAAGTGCCTAGATGCTTATGAAGAATTATGCATACACCATTTGGTGACCATCATATAATATATAAACAGTCTCTTGGTAGTTTTTAATTTTTCAAATTGAATCGTGATTTCAGTCAATTTGACTAAATTATTTAAAAGCTATCAAATTGTGACTAGGCACAAGCGGTATTCTGTGAACGTCACCATGTTACTTAGATTATACTGCCATAAAAAAAAATATAACTCAGTTAATGTCCCTTTCAAAGCATAGTTGAATATCCATTCATCGATGTTGGAAATAATATTTCACCAAGTAAAATGATAGATGTTCAATACATTTTTCTTTAAACTTTATGATAAATAAATGAATAAGGTAGCTCCTATAGTTATTGACTATATTGAGAAACTTTATATATTTAAATTTTTCACATGCAGTTGCAGCTATAGATCAAAGTGATGTTGAACACTCCACTTATGTGTTAGAATTGTAACCAAATAAATCTTGCTCAATGAGTTATTTTCATGAATTCCTTATACATGTATGAATTATTGGTGAATCTAATGTATTTGTTTATCCTTAATTTATGAGTCCTGAATCAAGGACTAAATATTTACAAACAATTGCATAGTTAAGATGTGTGTTTTCTGATATGGTATCATAACTGTACTGTCATATAAGAGTATAATCTCCATTTATTTGACAGACTGTTATTACAGTATTGCGAATGTGGGGTAGGGAGGTCCAACCTTAATAGTTTTATAGCCATTCTGTGATTATGTCACAGCTGTTCTGTGATAAAGAGTGGATTATGGTGATTCCGAGCTCGACTGAGCTTGCCTCAAAGTTGGACATCTAAGAATTGTCAGCCAAGGGTGGCTACAAAATTTTCATCTAACATGATCATACAAGGGATGTTGATTCTCAGTGAAAAAATATTGTATTGTGGTTAGTGATAACTGTCCATATGTTCTTGGCCAGAACTAAAAAGGATTTTAATCATCCTGTGACAAAATTAGTAGCATTGAGGTGCCTTATTTATTCAAACATCCACTTCTGACTCAATTATGAAGAGGTGCATGTAGATGAGGTTTGTTCAGCATGAAACCGCTTAAACTTATCAGCATTTCACAACTCTGAAGTGCAGATCAGTGCTAGGGCCCACTCTCATCATATTGTGAGTGCATCTTCCAATGATAAAGGGGAAGACATGCTGACAAAACTATTTAACCCTCAAGGCTCTACTATATTCCTGATAAAACTCTGATAAATATGTATTCAGTGACATGTTATTTACAAACTGGAATCTCTATATGAATCTTTGGTGAATTAATTTTGATTTTCAATTAGTGGATTATTAATATGGATTACCATTTAACTTGCAGGATTATATGTGAACCAACCTGGATGTATGTATACACATATAATTATATACCGATGTGTTTAGAAGGTGTTGGTGCCATTTATGGAGTAAACTGTAGCAGTGACCAGACAAGTGTCATCAATGATTGTAAGTAAATTTATTAATAATACTAATTGCTGTCCTGCCCCTGTCAACTAACAAATTTTAGAACAGCTTGCTGATTTACCTTAAATCAGGAAGCAATACAACGAGAACTGTAACAATTAGTGAGCATATCATGATTATATTACTGACATCCTTGAACATATCATCAGCCTGTACAGCTTATAGAAAGAAAGAAGGATTGTATTACTATTAGCAGCATCAAGACTCATTAATACGACAAAATGATTCTCGTGTTTCTCTACAGGAAGGGTTTAACAACACAGATCCTTGTCTGCCATGACTATTCAGTGGTTGTTCTCCCTATGAATCATTCAAGGGGCCCTGTAAAATGTATAAATATTTTATCTTGAGATGCTGGGTTAATTTCAGAAGCTCGACAACAGATGGAATATTCAGACTTGGAGGTACTCGGGGGCCAAATTATAAATCATTTTGCAGGTCCTTAGTATGGCTCTTGTCTAAGGAGGAGACACCAGTAGCTTAGATAGGTACAATGCTGTAGTGGGCACCCATCAATGCAGAAACATGGCTTGCCATCACTCAACTTCAGTAATCCAAAAACTAACAAAATTTTTACTTTGTTTTTTTTTATAGATTTGCTGTGTCCGTTAGACCAATGGGTGTGAGATGACAAAAAAACCCAGCTGAAGACTGAACAAAATATATAAAGACATGAGTGTTACAGCATTCTTTTAAATTGTATTGTTGTATTATATTGTAATACCGGAAATAAATGCCAGTTCAAAATATAAATGAACGAACATCATTGTTGCCTTTGTCATAAATTTTACCCTACTGAATAGGAATTACTAATATGCCTTACTATCATGAAGAAAACAACAAAGGCAACTGACAAACCAACAAACACATGTAAAACAAGATGCCTGTTCATTGTTGGGAAAAGTTAAGATAATAAGTTCAACAAATAGCCTATGACCACTTGTTGAAAATATTTTCTGAACCTTTCCTTAAAGATGGTCTATCTCTTCCTATAACAAGTGCTATATAGTTTCCTGGGTATAAAATAATAAAAATGAGTCGAAGACACCTTTCCGGAAATATTTGTAGAAATATTTATATATATTACATAATCCTACCCTTATTCCATTGAATAAACCCATTCTATAAATTGTGATATTAAACATTTGTTTATTAACAGGAAATAGTGCCAGGTGACCTTTGACGTCCGGTGTGTCATCTGTTTGCATTCCGTACACTACGTCTCAAAATACTTCGGCTTCCAATATTTTTCCAACCAATGTAATGAATGAAGAGTTTGAAACGTTATGTCATTAAATATATGTCATTAAATACGACAGAGTCTTTATTTATCTGGGACTATTTCTTTACGTGGGCAAACAACTCATAGTTACCTGAAACGTTATCGCATGCCTTATATAAGCCGACGTTAGTTTCGAGTACCATTTGTTGATATAACTATGTTTTGTCATAGTTTTGGATCATGTAATAAATATAATCCACAACTCGTCCCCTGTTTATAGCGGAATTTACAAAACTCGTCCAGTAAATTAGGTCTGCACCTCACCAAAGGCTTGGTCCAGACATAATTTACTGGACTCAATTTGTAAATTCCAATATAAACTGGGGATTCTTTGTAGATTCTCGATATATATAATTACTTTTATTGTAGATCAATATTTTCTTACATAATGCGAAAATCAATTGTGACATTCTTTTATTTTTATAATAAAACAATTTAAGATAGAGGACAGTCTCCCGCTTGCTATGCTCCAAATGTTTCGGCTAGCCATAACTTGTACCGAATTCATTGTATGTATTATACCAATTGATAGAAACGTTTCCAGACAGTGGTCTTGATTCATATTTATTAACTATTTAAAACGTTGTGAGGAACAGATATTCCATCTTTGAGGTACAGTAAAACCTCTCCAAACCGAACACCTTCGGACAATCCCTTCTGTTCAGATTAGAGAGGTATTCATTTTATTGAAAATCGCACTATGATCAGACTGTATTTTTGTCGTCGTCAAAGCACAACAAACTCATTGTTGATGAATTAAAATTTATTCAATAAAGTACCAAATCAAATATAGATAACAATAGATAAAACATCATGTTATAATACCGTAAGAATTAAAAACAATTAAGACATAATACATAGATAAGACAGGAAACGATAAATGTAACAGTGTTTGAAAATGTCGCTCAAAACTGTCACATGTTTAGTGTAGTAGATTAATACTCTTTCATAATTGTACCGATTAATTAGTGGTGATTTGTTCAGCGACCGCTTTGAACCAGATTATAACAAAAGTCGTCTGACTAGATAACTAAATGCTTATTTAACACAGTGAGTAAACAATGGTTACTTCACAGAGATTACAGAACTGAGATTTTGTTTTTCATCAATCATTGCGCTGAATTTGACTCTTATTTTTATGAACACCAAACTAAACACTAATTAGCTAAATGTACTCGATGGTAGTGTATTGTGACCAGTAAGTTTTAATCAGTCTGTCACAGCGAATGAACCTTTAAACTCTGGTTTACTTATCAGATTCAATGCTTTGTTGTGGTGTAAATCATATAACATGCAACCCAGTTACTATGGGGTTCATCCATTCTATTGGATTTATGGACTTAAAGGTACTCAATCCGATAAAACTCCACTCAATTACTATTTCAATGGCTTCGGGGTCAAAAATATTTGATTCAAGTCGAGAAAGTCACCCATCAAAGCTCAGATTTGTTAGATATCGATTTTAGAAATCTATTATTTTTCATTATCGGGAATACTTTCTGGCCCAGATCTCAGTCAAAATTGCGTTATTATTACCACTTGATTTTAGAGTTATCCATCCTTGTCTGTTTGAATAGAGCTATGGTGTACAAATCTCGAGCAGGAAACGAAATTGACGGCAATTATTAGTACTCATCTCGAGAACATAAGAATTTTCAAAAATCAATATCTAATAACTCTGAGCTTTGTTTGATGGGTTCCTCGACTCGAATCAAATATTTTTTACCATATACAATATAATAATACTAATAAATAAAACTCATTTCTGTTTTGTTTGTCTGTCGGGCTATGGTTATGTAGCTTTTTATTCCGAATACCCAATAATCCGAAGGTCTCATAATCCGAAGGTCCAATACTACGAATATCCAGTATATATTCCGCACGAACACCTCCTGAGAAAGTTGACATTATAATTACACCAAGAGGCGTAATTGCAATGCATATTTGTGGTACAATTGTGGTACAACACTGTCAGTGTTTGGCGCAAATTTATTTGCCAAATTGTTGTTTGCTGATTTAGCAAATTTCTTAAATCAACCCATTGCGAATAATTGCCATTATTATCATTTAAATGTCTTCTAATGCAAGGCGAGTGTGTCTGTTTTTACATACACAGGGACCTATCAAAGTCAGTTTTCATACCGCTTACCGATGTGGGCACCCAAACTGCAGGTGCCAAAACCATTTTTTTTTTTTTTTTTAATTCAGGTCCCAATTCATATCATAACAAAACATTTATATACCGGTACCAGTATATTGACATAAGACATTTATTTTACAAAAAGATGGTTGGAATCATATTGTAAAGTATGTTTGGCTTTCATCTGTGAAAACTTCAAATAGTTTGAGTTCAGGTTTGTTACCATTCAGCTACTTCTGTATTTCAATCAAATTCAAGTGAAATTACACAATACAGTGCAGGAACAGTGACAATTTGATCAATACAACATGGTTATTATGTGGAATCTCATACCAAATTAATAATTAACATAGAGATTAGTACTAATAGTAATTACTAACTTAAAGGAACTCAATGCGATCAGAGGGTCCTATATTATTATTTCATTGGCTTTGGGGGTAAAAAATAATTGATTCGAGTCGAGAAACCTACCAATCAACACTCAGGGTGATTATCGATATTTGAAGTTTTGTTATTTCTATTCTTTCTGTCCCAGAACATGGCGTCAAAAGGATGTTCTCGGTCAAAATTGCGCTATTATTACCACTTGATTTTAGAGTTATCCATCCTTGTCTGTTTGAATAGTGTTTCTGGTGTACACATCTCGAGCAAATTACGAAGTTATGGGCAATTATTAGTACTCATCTCGGGAAATATTAAAAAAAAAAAATCAATATCTAATAATTCTGAGCTTTGTTTGATGGGTTCCTTGACTCGAATCAAATATGATTTACGCCCAAAACCAAAGAAATGGTAATATAGGATCCTTTGATCAGATTGAGTACCTTTAATATACATTGTTTCTGCACTACTACATGTAGTATATTATATACATGTACATGTATAAAGTGTCTCTCACTTGAATTTTTATAAAATAGCCTAATATATGAATTTAATACCGTAGAGTGATATTAAACGGTTCTGGTATATCTCATTTCAAGCAGGATAATCATAATCCATTGAACCAAAAGATATCTGACAATAACTTATAATCATTTACAATACCATACATATATAAAAATATCCAAAGTTACGCTTGACAAATTAAACTCTCAATACAATGGATTTAACAAAAAAGTTCAGGGGGACAACCAACCGCCAAACCCAACCATCAGCAGGGGGACACCCCCTCACGAACCTCCCCGCTCAGGCCTTTTGGATATGATTTTGGCAGATCATTCCCCGATAACAGTGTCCCCAAAAATCCCTGGATCATTTACTGATACATGTACGGTATATGTAATGTATAGGCGAAGGGTTGCACATGGCCGCGAAACACGTTTTTTTATCAAAATAATATTGTATTTGACCAGTAAAACATTATAATTTAGTACATGTAAATAAACAATATAACATGTAGCATCAGATAGTTGCTTAGTTTGGTTTCGAGATCAGATATCGGATGATTCAGGTCGAGTCATTTTATGCACACAATACATGTATGTCTTAAGTATAGAATAATGTTAAAATGCTTTCGTTCAATTCATCACAACTGGAACATAGAATGGAGTGATCTACAATGGGGTCTCGAGCAGTTTACCCCTTCGCATATTGAACAATGATGCCATTAAAATGGCACTTCCAGCCCGAGGACAGGAGCGACCCGTCATATTGTAGTCACCCACTAAGCCCAGTTGATGAATTGACTGTAGAAACATTTTAAAATTATCATCCATACTAAGTTTTGCATGGGTGTACTATAAAATATATCGGATCAAACCCATATTCAAACTTGATCTGCATTTTGGTGTGATTAATTTACATACAAAATATGGTGTCGATCAGATGAAAAATGTTCGAGTCATAGCTGCATGTGTGAACTCTTTAAGTAAAAACAAGAGAAAAAATGGTTAATTACACAATATAAAAAAACATGTATGTACAGATGAAGAACGTGATAAGAAAAACCTAGGTAAGAAATATGAGGCAGATCAGAAGAAATATGTTTGACTTACTACTAGTAGTATGGCATCAGATAGCATGTGTGTACGTGACGGGTTAATTATTTTCTAAACAGATCAATGAATCGATGCGGTAGCAAAAAATACACAGGTGAGGGGATCACTGGGGATGTGTCATCACACATGAATTAAATAGGAACACAATCGGACAACAAGTAAATAGGTTTATATGGTATCAGATAGCACATGCCAATTTGGCATTTGTGAATGCAATCTGTAAAGTTTTAATAATTTCTAAACCGATCGATACAAAAACTATACAGGTGAGGGGTGTGTCATCATAAACATGTACATAAAATTTGAACAAGATCCGATAAATTATACCGGTACTTGAGTTATCGTGTCGATAGCAAGTGTCTACTGACGGACAGACAGGCAGACAGACGAACGATAGCTGGTTGATCCAGACACTGGCATTATACATGCCTACACATAAACACATGCAACATACGCTACTTTCTAAACGAAATATTTGGATCAGAAATTTGCCAATCAAAAAGATCGATAAAATTTGACATTGATTTACCTTTTATACTCAATCGATCTGCGGGGTCAAATGCTTCATTTTCAGGGTGGAAAAATAGGGTTCCAATTGGTCATTTGAAATGTACATGTACATAGACCAATTAGCAATGAAGTTTGGTCACTGATCTCAGACAGATGTGAATGGATCACGTGGTCAAAATGTCAGCCGATTGGAATTCCGAACTGTCAAAATTTTGTGTTTGTTCTGGCGATGGCTAGAACATTGACAAAACGCTCCCAAACTAATATATGGCAACAAATCAGTATACTAATTATTAGATAACAGTTTAAGAATACACTGAACTCACCTGAATGCGAATATAGATGATTAATTCCAATCCAAACAGAACGATAATACGATGTAACACAAACATCCATGCTTTGACAAGCCGAATCACACACTTTCCACTTCGCGAATTAACCTGTTCGATGAAATATAGGGCGGTGGTCACTGGTTATTTCACAAATATAGTGACATATTACAAAAGCCAGCTCATGATACGAATGATATTTAAGTTATTGCCATCGAATGTTGATTCGAATGCACGAAAAATTCAATGAGACTATACGTACATGTGACAAATCAGTCCGCACGTGAAATCGCTGTCTGTAAACTGTATTTTTAAGTGTAAACACATAGTGTTGACTAATGTCATCAAAGCGCTAATAACTAAACAATTATTGCGATCCCGAGACACATTCCTCCCCTCACATGTCCATGAATGAACGAGAAAATATCTCACAATTAAAGTGACATACACAATTAACAATTAGAACTGAAGGAAGTCAGAAAATTTACAATGATTCGTTCCCGCCCGACTGCAATTTTCTTTGCATGTTGTTCATTGTCACGTGACCCTGATTTAATCAAAATGGCGTCCCCATAGTAACGATTTCTTCCAACTTGCAAATCTTATTTCTACAATAATAGCACCTAGTAAATTGACCATACTATCGTATAATTGATCTACGGTGTCGGGGTGACAATACCGCTGGATAATTTGGCCAAAATAATGAAAATTAAAGGATTTGTGATTTTGTCATAAAAAATTATCAAATAGCATTTTCTCCACCAAAAACACCGTTGAAATTTGTTTCAGTCTCGGCTATGACTTCATATTACCGATTTATACAATATCTGAGCTTGGGAATTCTCCAAGTCCCCTATTTCAACATGTGGTAATTTTTTTTTCTCATGGCATAATTTAGGGGAATCATACCTTAAATTACTAGTTGGTTCAGTGGTTGGTTGGAACTATTACTACTTCTTTAATCCTTCAGTATAAAAAATTTGCTTGAATGTCAGGCTTCTTCAATGTATAATTCTGAATATTTGATAAGATTAACGCCAAGTGTGTTTTTGAATCATTCAAATGGCTTGCTTTAAGTAGTGTTCAGACAAAGCCACCAGCTCCATTATGTTGAATATTTTGCTTTCCACTATTCACCACATGCAATCTGTTATAATGCTGGTGATAACAATAAATGTAATACTACAACCAAATCCATATTGTAGACATAGACACAACACAAATAACCTAAGTCCTTGTAACTTGGGTGTTAATTATTAAAGTAGTTCCAGCTTGTATTTAATGTGTGCTATACAACAATATGTATTCAATAACTGATTCCATTGAATACATGTGGGTGCCAATGGGTGTAGAATATAATGGATTGATAAATGAAAATATGAGCTCTGCAGTAAGACAGTGTTAATGACAGTGCAGCTCAACTTGGGAAGGAGTAAATGTTTTTGCTGAGCAATGAATAGAATGATAAGGAAGAAGTAAAGTAAACTAGAGGTAAACCCAAAGCTCTATATGAAGTCTGATGATGATCGGATGAGGGATGTAGTCTGCAGGGTGCACCAAAACATTTAGTAATACAAAGAGTAAAATCAAAGATGGCCACTGACAGCCATGTTTTTCAAAACATTTTGTCAAAATAGGAGGCTCCCATTTAGAGGTCACCCCGAAGATCCGTATGAAGTTTGGTGATGATTGATCGGATGAGGGATGTGGTGTGTAGTGAGCGCCAAAGGATTTAGCCATACAAAGAGTAAATTCCAAGAAGAAAAACTATTTGGTCAAAATAGGAGGCTCCCATCTAGAGGACAGCCCAAATGTGGGGTGTAGTGAGCGCCAAAGGTTATAGTCATACAAAGAGTAAATACCAAGATTAAAAAGTTATGGTCAAGATAGGAGGCTCCCATCTTGCATCTAGAGATGAATATAAAAGTGCTGCCTGCGAAATTTAATATAAATTCTCAATTAAATGCGTGCTGTGGGGTGTTCCAATGGATTCAAATTTGATATCCCTGGCAGCAATGTTTTAAAAAAAATGTTGGTCAAAATAGGAGGTTCCCATCTTGAGGTGACCCCGAAAATCCATATGAAGTTTAGTGACGATCGGATGAGAGATGTGGCCTGTAGGGCGTGCCGAAGGATTTAGTCATACAAAGAGTAAAATTCATGTTTTTCAACAAGTTTTGGTCAAAATATGAGGCTCCCATTTAGAGGTCACCCCGAAGATCCGTATGAAGTTTGGTTATAATCGGATGAGGGATGTGGTCTGTAGGGTGTGCCAAAGGATTCAGTCATACAATAAGTAAAATCCAAGATGGCTGCTGGTGGCCATGTTTTTTTTATTAAAAATCATTCAAGTTATAATAGCTCCCATCTACAGGTGATCACAATTGTGCCTTCAACTGATGTGAGGTAAAGATAGATTATAGCTCAAGGCTCAACATGAAAATCAACATGAAAATCAACATGAATGTAAAGAGCTCTAATCATAAATAGAATTTTGATTTGAACGTACATTTTTCTGTAAATTTTGCGATATATTTATCATTACTAGTTGAATAGTGGAGAGCAAGGCCGACAAAAAAATTATTTGAAAAGAGGTTCGGAAATCCAATTTCAAGAACATAGATATCTATAATGCATTGGAAACATTTGTGAAACTTCTAAGTTATATTACACCAAGAATAGCCAATTTATTGATAAATACATAGAAGATCAAAATAAAATCTAACTGAATAATTATTCAGAAATAGCATTTGGTATATCAAAGGTATATATGGTTCAGTTCAAGCAAGTTCAAGGGCAGATTAATTAATGCTCCAGGGCATCGAAAAAAACACAAAAATTGACAATGAATAGACTTGATAATGTCATGTCATACAGTCAATAATGTGAGCTACGCCAACACATCAGGGTTGGGAGAAGTCATTCAATCTCATTTCTTGATCTGATAAGCTGATCACCGATAACACCCATTAGATCATAATTTTTATTTTCACTGTTCTTTCACTTTGATAAAGAACAGGAATTTTTTTACACCAACCTCAACAATAGAATTTTACCTCAAAACAATAGAGGACTGTCAGTATAATTAATCTTTATGGTTCAACAGTATTCTTCCGGGCATATTGCAGTTTACCAAATATCCATTTACACCAAGTCCTGTGATTATGCCGAGGTCAATATTTTAATCTAAGGCACCAGCTTTGGGTTCTTTGTTGTTTCTCAAAGAAGAATATTCCTTATTTTTATAACTAATGTATGTAGTCTCCTACTCTGCTAATGTATACATGTGTCATTTAATGCTCTAGATTGGGAAAATTGTTGAACCCTGAGCCACACCTCTCTCCAGCACAATATTAGTATTCTTCTGTATCAGAGAAGGCCACACTATGTACTCAACATATTTTCCTTTGGCAGTGTACTCTTTAAATTGAGATGTAACAAATTTCTTGTCATCCAAAATAGCAGTTTCTGGATACAAGTCATTTAAACACATCCACCAGGATAACTCTCCACATTTTCGCTCATATTTTCTCACTTTGTCTGTCTCAAACAAACTGGAATTTTCTTTTGTCAAAAATCCTTTTTCGAAACCAGTGGAAATTCCCTCACATTTCTGAAATGTTAAATTATTGCCAATAAGATTTTTGCATGGTGCGGAAAAACATAGTATTATGACATAAAAGTATTAACCTGTCAAGATAATAATTTATTTAACACTTAATATAAACATGTATGAAGCACCCAATTTTAAGTGTTAGTGTTATCTTTTAATGTCAAAATGTGGAATCCATAGATTCCCCCTCTAAACAACTGAGAACTTGCTATTGAATCTAAATAAGAGTTTTAAACTGTGCACATATTTTGAGAAAACTCGAATTGTGTGAAACGTTTCGTTATTTTTAGTCGAGTTTTTCAAAAACTTGACATATGGTTTGACGAGGGACGGTTGGCGGGCGGACCTAAAGAATGCCTTATAACTTTGACATTTGCGAACGGATTCAAAACATTTTTGGTATGTGAGTTGCTCCCAATGACTATTTACTGCCTGTAGAAAATGGGTCATGTCCGAACTTTTTGACAAGAGTTATCCATCTTTGATGACTTTTTTTTATAGTTTTTCACCGTTAGCGCGATAACTCACGCAAATATTAACCGATTTCAACAATATTTGGTATATGAGTCTCCTGCAACAATATCTCGGATGAGTTCGAAAACCAGGTTTGTCCGAATTGTTTTCGCGGAGTTATGGGTCTTAGTTTGTATATTTTAGCAATGTTATCACCGTTAGCGCAATAACTCAATGAAATATTAACCGATTTAAACAATATTTGGTATATGAGTCTATTGCAACAATATCTCGGATGAGTTCGAAAATCTGGTTTGTCCGAATTTTTTTCCCGGAGTTATGGGTCTTAGTTTGTCTATTTTAATAACAATTTTATCACTGTTAGTGTGATAACTCAATGAAATATTAATGGATTCAATTGATATTTGGTGTATAGGTCTATTGCAATAATATACCACCGTCCGACTTTTTTTCCCGGAGTTGTGCACCTTATTGGCAGAAGTTTGGTTCGACTGCCAAAAAACTCGACAAAAGCATCTTAGATGCGTACCCCTTGTTTATGACATTTTGCCTATTTTTAGTCTACACAAAACATGATGCATTAAGAAAATAGTGACCATAACATTTAAAAGCCTTTGTTGGACATTTTACAAACTGGACAGTATGCAGGTTACCTTTCCTTTGTGTGGAACTAGCTTCACCATTGCTCAAAGGTTTATAATAATAATGATGTTCAAATATAATATAATGTCGCTTGCCAGAGGCATCCAATGCAGCCATTGATCTTCAATGGCAGACAGCACAATTGCTTGAACAACTTCATTCCATTAGGATATACTCACTTTTTCAGCATTGTTGGCAGCTACTTTTCCATAGTGCCGAGTCCACCCCATAAATTCGCTCATTTCAGCATCACCCACAACCTTATGGTTAACATGATCTTGAAGGTGAAGGTTTCCCTGAAAGTATTATTGCAGACATGTGACCAACATTTAGCTTAAATAAAAGTGAGCTCATTATACAACGTGTACAAGTACAAGGCCATACAAAACAAATTGGTTTTTTTTAATCACCAAGGGAGGCAGGATTTGTTTTTTAATTGTTGTGATATACATGTAGTAGTTTACCTGAAATATGCATATATCATACCTGTAGCATACTTAAAGGTGACATACAACGATTTTCATCATTTAGCTAAAAATTAATTTAATTGGTCGCCTGTTTGGTCAGAAGACATATCCCGCAAACGCGATATTTTACCGATGCGCTTATCTGCTGCATCAACTTTTCAGCATTTTGAGATAGCGTTCTTGTTTCAGTGAAAACATGACTTATCTCCCATAGCTTGTAACATCACAGATTGACAACAGAAAGTAGAGTTTATGGCCCGTTTCAAATTATTTTACAAAATCTGATAATATCTACCTCAAAAATGAACCTAACGTATTGCTAACATTATATGTCATTTTATGTCACAGTTTCAAGATTACAAATTATTGCACTCCAATTTCACCAAAAAAAACTGAAAGACCAACTCTGACTCAACTAATTTAGTATAAAAACATGTCATACATGTCTTTTATTAACATTTATCAATGCTCATTCACAAACGACACACATGGTCAAATGTCAAGTATCCCGGAAATGAGCATCATACTAATGCTAATGATTTTCTGAATGAGAATGCTTGTTCTCCTAATAAAATTCACTCACAATTACATAGTTGCATGCATACGTAACATATACTATTAAAGTGTCAATGACACTATAGCTCAACTTAGGAAGGGGAATAATTTAATGGGTGACAGTAAATGGAGGGATGTGGTCTGTAGGATGTGCCAAAGGATTTAGTGATGCAAAGAGTAAATTATAAAATGGCCACTGGCGGCCATGTTTTTTTGCCGAATGAACCCAAAATGACTCGTTCTCATCTACATGTCAATGTCAACATTCATGACAAATTTCATAAAGATCAGACCAAAGATACGCTTGTAGCGCACCAAAGGAAATTGTTGAAATACACACGGATGACGAACGCCAACCCATGGGATATAGCTGAAACTTACAAAGTAAGTTGAGCTAATATTCACTCCATGATATCTGGACAGAAGCTAATAGTGTACTGTAGCGGTCATTTCTGGACAACATTACTGCTGTTACATCAATCTGTGACATCACAATTCATGGGAGATGATTCATGACATTTTGTGTTTCGCAAAGTGTGGGGAGTTGGCATAACGGTGATTTCTAGGCCTCTTGGCTATCTAGAGAATTCGCATTTCCAGGTATTGGAATCAGGGCCCATTAGGGCGCATTGATATGAGAGGCATAGACCAATAAAAAAAACCATTGAATGTGACCTTTAAAACATGATAAAACAACATATTGTGGGTTAATTAATTAAACTGGATGCAACACTGAAAAAATAAATTAGTTCACAATCAGTGACAAAATAAATGTATCGAGGAAATCTCTAATTATGCCATGCAGGTGTCCATATTGTTCACACACATGTTCCTTATAACTGTCCACATTTCTGCAACGACTGTGATGACATTTTGCACAGATACTATTTTGGCACATAAACTATTATTCAATACAGAACTCAGTATGCCATAATGTGCTGATAAACTACATTTATTAGACACATGTGTTCAACGGTTTCCCAGCTATTGAATACATAATATTGTACAACAAATTCAAACTATTTAAAGTTGACATTGTTTCCAATGACATACGTAAAATGTCAACAATCCGTTTCGGGTGATGCACAGATAATGGCCAGTTGTTAATGAGACTTAAACCACACTAAAGGTAATTATATCATCAATGGCAGTCACAGTCCTAGAATAAACAATACTGTGGACTGTGCATATGGCATGTATCTAGAAATGTGATCACCGGGAAATGATATCTCACTTCATAGTATGGAAGGCTGATAAAAAAGTTTTTCAGTTTCTTTGAAATTGCTTGTAGGACTGAATACAATGGAGATAAACATACGTTTTGTTTTAGTTGCATATTTGGGGAATCGTGCAAGACAATTATGTTAAATCTGTTTTTATGCTCCAATCACCAAATATTCATCTGAGCCTGGTACGTTTATGTCCTTATTAGAAAGTCAATATCAACAATGTAATCAAGGTTGTTTTATTCACTAGATGGCGTTCAGCATCTTTTAGCCAAAAAAGCTAGATGTCCAAGTTACAATACATTCGTATTAGAATAATAATTTATGGATTGGGAAAATTGACTAAGCGAAGAATTTAATAGGAAACAGGAACTGCTGCAATACTACCTTTCAAAACAGGAACCCTGCTATATAATAGATAAGTCACCATATTATTGTTTTAATAGACTTTGTGGTGATAACACAAAGGTTATGGTGATAACACAAAGGTTAAGATCATGGAGTTAACAGGGATTACTGGATCAATAAACATACCTCGTCACACGAGCCAACAACATCAAACGGGCAGCCAAGAGAAATGTTGAATGCCCCAATTTGAGCATTTCGAGCCTCCTGGCAGACAGAGAAACATTTCTGCAATTGTAAAAACTCTTAAGAGAAACTTATGTAAAGAATAATTTTGCTATACCGTATCATAAAGATATGGAGGGTATTCCCGATGTTATTGCTGTAAAATTAGTCACATCCTTTAACAAAGAGTTTCCACTTTTTATAGAGGACACTGTGGAAAGTGGAGATAAAATACTTGGCAACATGCACAGCATTCTCATTCAAATTAAAAAAAATCTTATTTTAATTATTCCATACTACCCATTGTCAGTTAGAAATCTCGCAAATGAACGTCAGAAATTTATATCAAACGATGAAAGAGATATGTTGAAAGAGACACGATGTTATCGCAAACAGTTAATAACTGTTGACGGAGAACGATTTAAAGTCTTGTAATGTAAAATTGAAGACGGTAAACAATTGGAATTCAGGCAACTATATAGGTTGTGTATTTCGTTTCATCTCACTTCCAATTTTGGAGACTGCTATTTTTGTTTTCTTTCTGCAAAAAATATAAACAGGTGCACGCTGTCATTTTCTTGGCTATAGACAAACAGCTTCGTTCATATTAAATACTGAACATTATGAATAGCTAATGGAGCTAATTCTTGTCCAAATATAAAGCTTCTCAATTGGTGGCGGTAAGTAAATTAAAATGCACACATCACTAACTTATAGAAACAGGTGAGGCTTATTTCAGTTTCTTATATATGTTGTTGGTATTTGTATTTATCCCACATGGTTGTTATTAATAATAAGACAGGTTTGCCTTAATGACTACCATTTATTAATCACTAAAGCAACAGGTAGTCGGAAACGTGTTTATGGACCTTCAGCTTTCTTGTCATTGGTGAAGGCCCTTTTTTTGTACCACCTAAGTGCCAACCATGGGGTCCTGGTCGACGATCACATATCTAGTCCTGAAACACACTAAGCATAGCTGTTAGCACAAGGGGTGCCTCCTCCCAAAGCGGAAGCAGGAATATTGGGTGGGAGGGTGGTTGCGCTAAATAATTGTACACCGAACCGGTCGAACGTTTGACCAGAAACGGCTGTATGCTGTCAGTGTGATTACCCATGTGACCTGACGCCAGACAAAATAGTTCCTCCCTCAATATCCATGGGCTTTGTTCCAATGCTTTAGCATATACTCGTCCCTTTAGGGCAAACAAAGGCATTATCTCAGTTGACAATTAGTGAAGTGAGGAATAGAAACTGGCAAATTGAGTGGCTGATTTCCATATCACTCCGCATGTACGGAAATGGTCAAATGTATGCAGTACTGTCAGATCTATTTATAGCCATCGTGGGTTTACTGTTCCAATATACAAATGTATAGCAACCAGTTGTGATAAATGATTTGCTGCGAGCTTACGCTCTGGCATCTCTGTTTTATCTGAATGAGAGGCCCTTGGCAATAGTAAATTGCTATGATCGAAATCATAATCACAAGTTTTGATGTGTAATCTATTATATATTTTGGGAAATCTGTCTGTCTGTGTGTCATTTCAAGGTCGAACGCCCGAGTATCACGAGATTTCGATGAAAATTAGTGTCTGGGGATACTTTCGTATGGGGAGTGTCGTAGGCCTATTCGTTTGCCCGTGCGACGTGAATTTGACATCGGGTCAATTCGAGGTCAAATCGCGAATTTTTATGGGATTTCGACGAAATTTGATATCGGGACAATTCAAGGTCAAATCACCCAATTCGCCGAAAAACCTGACCTTGACCTTCAAAATGGACAATTCAAGGTCAAATCGCACAATTCGCCGAAAAGCAGAGGGGAAACAACCCGGACGAAGTCGGGTCCACCAGATAGTTATATATATACCAGTTGGTATGTGCTGAAGTAGTACACAGATGTACAAAATGACAAAACTTATTTCAATTTATTGGTCAAAAGAGAAGTGTTAATTGGTATTTATGGATCAAAAGAGAAGGGTTAATATAAAATCTATTAAGCCTGTGATCACTATAATAGTATAAGCAGTTCTATTCATGTTGTTGCAAATGCCCATGTGACGACAATTCAAAATATATAGTTACATAATACAATGTAATGGAAAAGGTTGAATGACATGGAATGGATAAGAGGGGTTAAATCTCCTATCTTGGCTCACTTTGATCCTATACAGGTCTAAGCATCCAAAAGGACATACAGATCATAGTAGAGCTATTGTTTATAAGGTAGAAGGTAAAGAAAAAAAAGAAATATAAACAAGTTATTTAAGTCAATGGAAGAGACCATGCAGAAACTCAGTTGTCTCAAAACCACAAGCAATAACAAATGCACATACTCAAGACTATTCCCGCATGTTCAAAAGATAGCTAAGTACCACCAATGGGCTGTATGTATAAGAAATAAACAGTTCTGATGACCGTCTTGGGATTTTGATGGCAAAGTAATGATCTAAGAGCACAAAATTGAACAGATAAAAAACAAAACAACTCAAGACTTAGTTTTTTATCTATACTATATATTTTGAGAACTCCTTGTATTCGAGAGATAGCCCACACCCTCCGGACCTCAATGATATGATCGTGAATGAGTATTGATATACCCCACTAAACTTTGACAAACACCAGTAATGGTGTGTAGATCATTTACATATCTCTCCTATATATTTTGATACAATCTATCTAATTTACATATCTCTCTTATATATTTATGTTTGTGTGTGTGTTGTACTTCATACAAATCTACGATTCTCGACCGATCGGGACGAAACTTGGTACGTGTGTGTAGTTTGACCAGGCGGTGGTCGTTGTCGTATTGGCGAGCCTGTGCGACGCCCGTGCAGCGCATGCGCAGACGAGATCTCGGAAACGGGTGGAGCTATCGACTTGAAATTTGCTATGTGAATGTATCTTGCGCCGGGTACAAATTTTATCGGGTCGTCGAGCCCGTGCGACGCCCGTGCAGCGCATGCGCAGACGAGATCTCGGAAACGGGTGGAGCTATCGACTTGAAATTTGCTATGTGAATGTATCTTGCGCCGGGTACAAATTTTATCGGGTCGCCGAGCCCGTGCGACGCCCGTGCAGCGCATGCACAGACGAGATCTCGGAAACGGGAGGAGCTATCGACTTGAAATTTGGCATGTGAATGTATCTTGCGCCGGGTACAAATTTTCATGCGCAGACCAGATCTCGGAAACTGGTGGAGCTACCGGGTACAAATTTTTCTTATTGAAACGCGTGGAGCTAAAAATAAAAAAAATATATTATGTGAATGTATCTTGCGCCGGGTACAAATTTTCATGCGCAGACCAGATCTCGGAAACTGGTGGAGCTACCGGGTAGAAATTTTTCTTATTAAAACGCGTGGAGCTAAAAATAAAAAAAAAAAAATATAAAAATGTCATGTTTCGGACAAGCCGCCGATGGCGGGCTAACCTGCTAGTATGGGATATATTTTGACAGTAAAAGTTAATAAATGTCTCAGCCATCATGTAGATGATTTGAGCAATACATATCTCACAGCACTTGAGAACACAAGAGAAGAGAAGATCTTCTGGTACCATTTTTAGCTTATGAATGATAAAAAATACATTATATCATCTAGATAACTGTGTTGGTATTTCTGATCGCGAGCCTGAGAGAACTTGTAATGTTTCATGATAACAGCTGGTTTACACATTAGTTTTGGTCAAACTTGTAGCAAACTTCAGTCTGAGAATATGTCTTCCTGCTAATATGCATGGCTGGACAATGCAGTGCAACTTGCCTCAATAAATGTTGGCGATACCATGAAAGTGTTAATGACACTGTGGCCCAACTTAGGGAGGCATTAATAATTGTAGGCTGAGCAGTCAATACAATGATAAAGAAGGAAAGTCAAAAGTTTCAGCAAAGGTATATTGTTTTCATTTAAAACATGTCTCCAATAAATGTGTGCTGAACGGTGTGCCAATGGATTCAAATTAAACATCTGGATGGCTGCTGGCAGCCATTATTTTTATTAATTTTGAGAAAAAATATTTGCAGTTAGCAGGGTGTGACGATGGATTGAAATTCGAAATCCAAAATGGCTGCTGGTGAATTTTAGCAAATATTGGAAAAAATCAAGGGCATCCCAAATATCCATATGAAATTTTATAATGATCAGATGGTAAATTTGGCTAGAACAATTGGAAAAGTGTGCATTGAATAAATACCAACCAAGAAAATATTAAGCAGATATTCTATGGCTTTGCGGTCATCGACAATAACATTCTCCGTAAGCATCTCAAATACGTCAGTCCACTCATTGTCGTAGAGTTGATGCATCATTTCCGCTATTTTCTCTGGACGATGGCTATCAGAAAGATCAACAATGCGAGGGTTATCATGTCGATTCAGCTGACCAGCCATCTTACCGAACCTGTGAAAAGTAAAGGAGTGCAAAGATGAACCATTGTGTTCGTTGGTGTTGGTATTGCTGCCCTGCGATGATATTGGATGCAGGCAATAACAATATTGTGTTTAGATGACAACAATACATACGGTATGTTGTATCCATTTACACACCCAATGAATAAATTATATTTTCAATGCAATGCCAGTACCAACAGACACCTTAGATGACAATTATTTTCGTATTTTATTTAAATAAAAAAAACGATTGGCTAAGAGATATCTCCTCGTGAATTAAGAGATATCTGCTAGCAATTTAGAGATATCTCTTAATCGACATGATCAAGGAGATATCTCCTCGTGAATTAAGAGATATCTCTAAATCACTAAGAGATATCTCCTCACGAATTAAGAGATATCTCCAATTCATTAGCACTTAGCAGATATCGCTTAATTCGCGAGGAGATATCTCTTAGTGGCATGATTTAGAGATATCTCTTAATTCGCGAGGAGATATCTCTTAGTGATTTAGAGATATCTCTTAACTTTGACGCCCTTTCCTAAGCTAAAATCAAACAGATAAAATATGTATTTATGGATTAATTAGTTGTTGCTGAAACGAGAAATTAACTGTGGATACCGTTAAAATTGGACATATATATGCAGCAAGTATTTTGTGCGTGTCCTTAGCCCCACTAAGGAGTTCCCGGACCCAATTCCTGTCACATTATGACATATTTGTATAGATGTCAGACAGAACGAAAATGACTGTCAAATGACGTGTTATCAAATAGAAAAATAAGACTGGATTCACAAAATTCGAACAGTGTTACTATAGTGTCAAGTGATATAGTACTATAGGTACATGTAAAATGTATAGGTGCCTGTAGGTGCATGCAAAAAAACACGAGAACATGTATACAGGCCCTGTAGGGAACGTGATGCCACAGAAACTCGTATGTTGCCAGATGTCCCTTGGTTATTTTAGCTATGTCAATTACGTGGAGAATAATTCAGGGATCAAAGATGCCGTCGATGCACTACTGATTTGTGAAGAATAAACATGGATTTTGTGAACTGACAACTGGTGTTGATGGCAAAGCTGTAAGGCAACATTGCCATAAATATAATGCTTTTCGAAAGTTTCGTTATATAATCATGGATCTAGTGAAAAAGTTATTTGACAATATGATATAATTGATTTGGATCATCAAACACCTGCATGCATATGGGAAGCCAAATTGACCGTGGAGCCCAACAATGATACGAACACAGCATCCGCCTTATATAGACGGACTAATGATATTCTCCCCAAATCCAAGCGGTAAATAAAATATATACTGTGCTACAGTCCAAATCATTATACTCTGTCCATTTAATAGGTTATGTTGCACATGCACCAATATATCGTGTGCTCGCCCTTCTGCCATAACGAAATGAACCCATAAAATATTCACAATGGCTTGCAAAAAAAAAAAACACTTGCTGGGGGAGAAATTCTTAATGTTCTCTGACCCAAAACTGAATAAGAGATATCTCCTCGATCACGAAGAGATATATCCAATTCAGCAGTACTAAGAGATATCTCCTCGTGGCTAAGAGATATCTCCTCGTGAATTAAGAGATATCTCCTAGCGATTTAGAGATATCTCCTCGCGAATTAAGAGATATCTCTAAATCATGCCACTAAGAGATATCTCCTCGTGAATTAAGAGATATCTGCTAATGAATTGGAGATATCTCTTAATTCGCGAGGAGATATCTCTTAGTCATTTGCAGATATCTCTTAGTGATCGAGGAGATATCTCTTAATTCAGCAGCCTAGGAGATATCTCCTCGTGGCTAAGAGATATCCCTTCGTGAATTAAGAGATATCTGCTAGTGATTTAGAGATATCTTCTCGCGAATTAAGAGATATCTCCTTGGCAATTGGAGATATCTCCATAACAATTGGAGATATCTCCTAATGAATTGGAGATATCTCCAAATGAATTGGAGATATCTCTAAATAGGGGATAAATAGAGGAACGGCGCCCCATATATAGGCCCCAAGTGTACAAAGGGGCCATAGGCAGGAAGAATATTTCAGCTAGCATTACCTTCGGGAGCGTTTCTTCAGCGTCATAAGGGCCGCCATTTCTGCTCTAGTGTCTGTTTGTATGCTAGGGGCCTATGTATGGCTCCTTTGCGCAAATGTCGAAAAAAAAATTAATTAAATTATAAATCATTGCTCAATTTATCAACATAATTTTTATTAATTTATATTATTTTTACATTTTGTTTCAAATTTGATGTCCTTGTTGAATTTATCAAAACAATTAAAAAAATAATTTTAATCAAAATTTGGAAACAACTGCCTGGTCACCAATCCAAATTTGGTTGAAATCGATCAAGAGGTCGGGGGAAAAGTCACGGACAGACAGACATTACTCATTTATATAAATACCTAAAAAAACAATTTACCCGAACAATACCACAGGAGATGTATATTACTTAATTACTATATATACTTACTGGAAGATACTCCATTTGAGAGCCTTTATTTAGCAGTGGGGGGCCTGCGGCACATTATATCAAACATAGCGTGCTTCTCACACATTTTTATCTTTTAAACATTTTTTGATCAGATTTACACTCAACTTAAATTAGCTTCCGCAGTACAGTTTACACTGTATTAGTCCACGTCCCGGGAATGCGGTTTTTCTTAATAAGTTCCGGCAAATCTTATGAACGGTACCAACTGCAAGGAGGTCAGACTGCGTCACATCTTGCGGGTATACCGGTACCACACCCAATGCACAACTTTCATAAAAAGATCAACATTAATTCCTTATGTTCACACTAAACTGGTAAATAAAAATACCATATCAGCACCCATTCCCAGCGATGGTAGAGCATTCAAGTCTGGACTCTACACCCCATTACATGCACTTCCATGACAAAATCAATATTTGTTACTTATATTCATACTCAATCTGAACTGACGAATTAATTGCCTATTGCCTATTGCCAACAATGCATTGGTGGAACACATGGAAGATTCATCTACAATAGCAAAGCAAGTGTGGGTTTACGTGCAATGTCACATGACTCCATTTCGGCAAACGTCATAAGAAATAGTGTCTACTTGAGTGCAAATACTGCATTTGAGGACCATGTTCGATCTCAGGTTTTCTTTTTACCAATCGGTGCACAATTTGGCGAGTCATCTTTTATGACACAATTTGGGCTGTGGTGAACATTTGGGCCACATATGACACATGGTTACAAACATGTCAAAAGTGCTACCGAGTTATATGCAGACAAACAGAAAAAATTTATGGCTCCCATCTGAAGGTCACCCTGCAAATATGTTTGATGTTTGGTAATGAAACAGATGAGGGATGTGGCCTGTAGATCAAACTTGACTTCATCAAGTTGACCTAACAAAATGATCTCACAAGACATTTCTGAACAATCACAGTTTGTATTGAATGCACAACAAACAACAAAGAACATCTTTGAAAATATACATGAATACCTGTTGTGTAGATCATCATATTTTTTTTTTTCTTCTGACAATTCTTTTTCCAATTTTCTTATTTTCTGAAATAGTCAATAGTTTTAACACTCCATAAATAACGTCAGAGTAGTAGACAGGGGGGGGGGGCCTAACTGTGGGCATAAATGTTCAATAAATTCATGCAAAGAGTAAATTCCAAGATGGCTGCTGGTGGCCATGTTTTGTGGCCGAACGATCCAAAAATAACTCGTTCCCATCTACATGTCAATATTAACTTCCACGACAAATTTCATGATGATCAGACGAACACTCCGGCCTATAGCCCGTGCTAATGGATTGAATTTTGAAATCAAAGATGGCTGCTGCTGGCGGCCATGTTTTTTGGCCAAACAACTCCAAAATGACTCGTTCCCATCTACATGCCAATGTCAACGCCCATGACAAATTTCATAATGATCCGACCAAAGGTACGACCTGTAGCCCATGCTAAAGGAAATTGTTGACGAATCATACACACACACACGCACACACACACGGACGACGGATACCAAGCCATGGCAATAGCTTTTTTGAGATGTAAAAAAATGGCAAGGAGGTAAAACGACATCAAAGGAAGCCGATGGCCCGCCACGGACTGTGTAAACATGTCGCACACCGAATTCTTTGAAGATGACCGCCAATGTCAGATGCGACATCAAAGACAAACGAAGCCGAATCAGAAGTGGCACGAGAACAGGCTGTCGGGTGATAAATACATACACTGTTAAACTTTCACTTCCAGGCACGTCATTTGTGCATAGTACTGCTTACATACACAACCATACCTACCCCCACCCCCCACCCTGGGCGATTAGTCGACGAAAGTAAATAACTGTCGACTACCTCACCTGTCCAAGGTTAGTCGATTTATCAAATAATCGTGGCAAGCCTACTTACATCATCCTCATGTTCGTCTCCTGAATCACTGATGCTGTGGTGTTTCTTCTCGGCTGTGTCTGGTTCTGTATTCACGTCTTTCTTATCAGATCCTAGACTATAACATTTAACCATATCATCACACATGTGCTTGGAATCGTCATCAGCTCCGGTATCACATTTGTGTTGTGAATCTGAAGCTATGTTTGAATTTGAGTCGCTGTTTTCTTCATTGTTCGTGCTATTATTGTCACCTCCTGGTCTGATTGTGTTTGAATTTGAATCAATGTTTTCTTCATTGTTCGTAGTATTATTGTCACCTCCTGGTCCGATTGTGTTTGAATTTGAGTCCCTGTTGTCTTCATTGTTCGTGCTATTATTGTCACCTCCTGGTCTGATTGTGTTTGAATTTGAATCAATGTTTTCTTCATTGTTCGTAGTATTATTGTCACCTCCTGGTCCGATTGTGTTTGAATTTGAGTCCCTGTTGTCTTCATTGTTCGTGCTATTATTGTCACCTCCTGGACCGATTGTGTTTGAATTTGAGTCCCCGTTTTCTTCATTGTTCGTGCTACTATTGTCACCTCCTGGACCGATTGTGTTTGATGCAGCATTAACTTCTGTTTCATCACATTGTGTAGGAATTTCTGTAATTTTGTTGGTTGAGTTATTAGAACCTGTATCCGAGACCATATAACGTTCCAATGTATTCTTCTGAGCCCTAGAACGCTTTTTTGGCTGAAGAAAATGGAAACAAACTTGATAAATGGTTTTTAATCCTTTCATGATGGGAGCTGTGCTGGTGCAGCAATCATGATCCTGTGCCAGTGCATTTCTTATAAATACGAGTATCCCATAGGGAGCCTCCAATATATAAGAGAATGCACTGGCTAACAAGATCAAGTTAATATTGTTAGGCCAATGCATTCTCTTATATATATATATCTCTTATGTATGTGTAGCTGAAATGGCCTTGGGGTGGGACAGTAAGACAACTGAACAGTCATATCCCTCCCCATCAGATTTCTTTGTTTATTCAATATGTATTGTTATAGTTTTGTTTATGTACAGTTATTTGATGAATAAATTAATTTGAATTTGTTAGGACAATGCATTCTGTTATACATGCGAGGCTCCCTATGTAAATTTCAGGAAGCTCCAGTCATGGAAAGGTTAAGAACATAAAGGAAACAATCATTCCTCTTTATCTCCCTCATTTTTATAATGGTTGACTGGCCAAAATGACTAATATATGGGTTTCCCCTATCCCGCCTGCCCCTACCAAAAAAAACTCAAATCTGGAGAATTCTAAGTCATAACTCAGTCAAAAATGTTTGGACCGAACTCCAAATCACAGGTGCACAGGTTCCCATGATGATTGACCCCTGTAGTAAATTGGATTCAAATTGAATAAGAACATTCTGAGAAAACATCCGGACAAAACCCGGGACAAAATTAAGCATTTTGAGAAATTTTTCTAACCCGAATAACGGGGGATAACATTCCGAAGCATTCTGCAGGCCTCTGAACCTGGACGTATGGAATTTACAAACTATTCTTTAGCAGAATAAAAAAAAAATCAGAAATGACAAAACAAATTTTCCGGTTAGTGTGAACCTGCATGCACATCACTATTTGTATTTATTACACTTTATTTCCATTGAAAATGCTGTTAATTAAAAATGGTAATGTCACTGGTGAATTATGTCATTTCCTGTGACGTCATTGACGTTACGTCGCTTATTGATCTAGACTGAATTTTCTATGGTTGATCTTTCTCCACATCGGGACTTTCATACATTAATTCTGTGTGTTTTAATCATATTTGGCAAACCTAATTGATGCACAAGTGTAATAAATAGAGTAATCAATTAGTTCCGAGAATTACGTTCAATAATTCACTCGAGGCGAGAGACGTTTGGTTAAGAAACTTGTGCGCTAACGCACATTCGTTTCTTAGCTAGTCTCTCGCCTCTCATAAATTATTTAACGTAATTCTCGGAACCAATTGATTACTCTCTATATATTCGGTGTCAGTCATCCAGAATGAATTCGGTCTCGGACATCTAGCTCCTACCTGAGACGATGGATCGTGTGTACTTCTTCTTTTACCTGTCCTTCGTGTTTGCATTCCAGCTACAAAAGATAAAAGATATGTGTCTGTATTAGTAGAGTTTACTCGGATACCGATTAATAATTTTTTTACAGAAATGTAGCAGTGCTAAAACATACCAAAACAGTTTTGAAAAAAAAAGTTAATTTCCTTTTCTCTCATTTAAAAAAGAAATAGTCATAATATCAAAAATGGAAATAAAACGCCCAATGCGGGCCATTTATTTCAATACGGCAGTGTTTGAGACTAAAATACTATTTTTTATTTGGCCTTACTTCCAAGATATAGCAAATATAACATACAAGATAGAAATAGGTTAACAAAAGAGTCTTTGGTGATTAACTTGCCTCAGAAGACTAAAGTAAATTCTAAAAGAATATAAGTTATATTGAATAAGAATCAGTTAAAATATAACTTAAATGTGTGGTACGATTTGCTCGGAATTTGTTAATAAGCATGTTAGTACAATTATTTTGTAGAATGATGTTTGTGCAAAATACTATAATATAGACAACAAAACAATTTGGGATAGTCAAATTTGGTTTATCTGATGCCAGGGCTATGGCAAACAATGTAACTGACATTACCATTTTGAATATAATTTGAATCTGTTAACCGTGACCACATACTATGTTGTTTGAATACTATTTTTTATAATGCCAACCTGTTTCATAACGTATAACTGAAAGTTGAGGCACACTTAATTTCCCTAAAGTTGTAGTTGATCTGCTTTTGTCATGAGCTAATGTTTTCTTAAGGCGAAAATCTTCATATTTATAGTTCTGAACTTTGACGCTTGAAGAATTTATATAATTGAGGAAACTTCTTTTCCAACCTCAATTTTGAAGCACCTATGCTTCGGTTATAATGACTCACCATGCAACTGTGACTGCAACTCACTGACAATATGAGAAGCATCATGCCCTTTATTCTGTTTTTTGTACTCCTAGAAAGATAATCATTCACTTCATTTAAACAACCGGTTACACCACGACAATGACTGGCTGAACTACAATGATAAAGCTCAGATATTATTTCTACAGGTGAACGCAAGGGAACAAATGATATTTTTCTGAAAAATAATACAAAAATTTACATAAGTCTGTGAATATATTTTAAGGTATGAGAAGTTCATGCATCATGTCACATATGAAAGTTATTATCAGGATAATGCTTCGTTGATGAAGACAATACTGTTTCAAATAATTACAATACAATAGTTGATACATATGCATTGATTTGTGGATTAAACACCACTGCAAAATAGTTTATTTGGATATTAAATAGATTTACCTTTGTAAGTAATTTGCAGTTGTCATCTATATGTATATTGTAATTCTGTTCTGTATGTGGTATTTTGTTAACATTTGTACTTGATAACGTCTTTATTGCTTCGCTGAAAATATTTATATATGTTCATTAATATGTGACATATAATAAATTATTCTTCTACCTCTGTGCTAATCTACATATACTAGTTTGGTAATTTAATATTATGATTATTTGTTTTCAATTATAACGCTGAAATACTTTTCAGTGTTTTCCATGTATTGAGCATGCACACACAAAGATAGTTAAAGTTTGAATTTAAGACTTGTAAAATGGAGTTATACAGTGTTCAGTTATACTATATTACCCTTTAATCCAACCAACAAGGTCATATAATTACTACAAGTGGTGAAGTGAATAGTGTATTATTGTAAGAAATAACATACAAAAACATTGATCTGTTGTTTAATTTTTTTGTTATCCATTTATACATACACTAGAAATTTAAATGAATTGAAATATACCCAAAATTGTATCGATTCAAATGGATCACATAATTTGTTGAACTGTTGAACTATGACATAATTGTTTTAAGTGTATTATACACTCATAAATAATATTTGAAATTATCTGTGGTTATCAGTATTGAACTGGAACTGCTGAGACTGGTCAACAAGAAAATATTTAGGAATAGCCAATTTAAGATTTTGCCATGGATAAATATAAATACGGAACCTTAAAATGTACATAAATTTATGGTTTCCCTATGCTATGATGTATATGTGCCCTTTACTCACTTTTGTGAATTATGTTTTTCTGATAAATCTTTTTCAAGACTTTCTCCTTGAACAATAAGCTCCAAGTTCTGAAGTAGAAATAAAAAAGACTGTAATAAATAATTAAATTTACTAGCACAAACTCAGCCTTTGTTTGCAGTTTAAAACAGATAAATGTTCCCATGGTAATAAATAGATATGTGCAAAGTTTCAAAACATTTGACCAAGAAATGCAGGAATAAAAGCTCGGACAAAGGTTTACCCCTGTATTGAAAGTTTTCAAGCAAAAATGGGGATAACTCCACCAAAAGAAAGTAAAAAAGACCTCATAATCGCAGGTGTATAGGTTCACATGGTACTAAATATCTGTGCCAAGTTAAAAAAAACAATTGATTAGTAGGAACAAAAGGTTTGACAAAATGGATGGCTTGACAGATGGATGGACACACAAGCTGATTCTAGATACCAGGAATTTACTTATAGTTAATGGTGTATCATATAATAAATATTCACATTATTAAATAAAAATTTCTGTCTTATGCAAAGTAATCTCATATATATTTTGAAGACCTCTGTCTGTCTGTCTATCATTTATACAAATCTACGATTCTCGACCGATCGGGACGAAACTTGGTACGTGTGTGTAGTTTCACCAGGCGGTCGACGTTGTCGTATTGGCGAGCCCGTGCCCCAAACAAGCAAAATGACACCCGGGATCTCAAAGTCTCACCAAACAACGGGAATTTTGTTTAGTCGTCTGCTGTTTTTTGGTAAGATGTTGAGATCCTGGGTGTCATTTTGTTTGTTTGGGACACCCTGGGTGTTTTTTTTGCCATTTTGAGAGATGCTGGGTGTCATTTTGCTCGAAACCATGCGACAATGACCTATTCAGCGTTAGTCAGAGTAGTCGAATTCTTCATATTGACTAGGTCATGCCATGAACCTCTACTAAGGCTAACGCCCGTAGAGGTCATATTCCTGGTGTTCAAAACCCGGGAAGTTTTTTTAAGTTTTGACAGGGAACCGTATAAAGTCGAAAAAATAACGCGGGGAATGTATTTCTTTGTTCATACCTGTTGCTTAATGCTTTATTCATCGGTACGTGAAGTTCCCAGCTCGATATTTCATTGTTTATGTGACTTTTGAGACCCGATTCCACGATAAATATTTATTTTGAGTTAGCCTTAGTAGAGGTTCATGGCATGACCTACATATTGACATGATGTACATGTATCAGAACTTGCAGTCTATACAGTTCAATGTGATGAAGCAGCATGATTAAAGGGTACAATATCACATGGTTAAATTTATGTTATGTGCACTATACAGGTCAGGGAGAACCCAAAATCGATGTACTAAACCTCGATTTGTATTAAAAACCTCGATCGAGGTTTTTTGTGATCATGTGATCAGTTACAATTTACATGGACTCACTACCATAATGTAAGATGTCGAAATACTCCACACTATATTACTTCCATTAGTATCATATTTGGTCTAGAGTGTTTCCCCTTATAATTATATCATTGGTGTATATTTTGACCAGTGGTCACATGATCTCGTAGAACCTCAATCGAGGTTTTTAACACAAATCGCGGTTTAGTACATCAATTTTGGGTTCTCCCTGACCAGCTATATACCACGTACAGTTACTTAATAAACTCTGCATAATAGTGCAATGTATCCCTGAAAGTCTGGCGCAGTGGCACGAATCGCAGTGGCACCCGTGACTCATGAGCAAGCAGTTTGTTTTCAGTTCATTTTAATTTTCATCATTTCATGGGATGATTGGAATGTGTGGAAGTCGGTAGTGTACTGCCTACTAGTTTCTCGTGCTAGCAGACCGGGGATCACAACCTGGTGAGAGTATTCTGACCAAAAAAATAAGGCACCAAGTTTGTCACTAAGCTGAAAAACATCATTTACATTACTGTTATAATAATAGTAGGACCGAAGAAGAAATTAGGATATGTAACAGATACAAATTAAAACAGAATGAGTTACTATATAAGTTACTAATTTTGAATTTTCAGTTGATTCATTTACTGATTTCGATAATTACATGTACTTACTGTTTATACTTTCACTTTGCATAATGTGTCTTTGCAAAAATGACAAATTTATGTGAAGAAAATAGCAGTGACTGCGAGGAAAGTAGTTTAAAAATTGTGTCAGTTTACGAACAGAGCATATTTTTTTGATTGTTGCTGTACACTAAAATATGGACTCATTAGAATATGCAATACGTATTGGCCGACGACATTACTTCCAAATATAGATTATTTATATATGCATGAAGTAATTTACATATGTAAATAAAGTTATGCATATGCATAATATATCTTGAATAATAATTAATGTACCGAAGCTTCGTACCGCTTAGTTGTAATCTTCTTTGGGTATGCCCGTTATTTAGTGAAGGTGATTTTTTACTAAATAACGGGTATGTTAGAGTTACATTTCTTTGAAAACTTCAAAACATTGGGCGACAAATTTTCTCGACGGGGAAGTCGTATTATATTGCCGAGCATTGTTGTTCAGAAGTAGGCCGACATGTACATGGAGGAGATGTGGCATAAGTTTGTTGGCACGTTTCCCATCAGGAGAGCTGACCAGGAGATCGAGTCGCGGAGTCTGAGCACCCTGCTCTCACATGTTGTAACTTGTAGTGTGTTTTGATGGGTCGGGTAGTTTTCGGGTTTTATACCCGGGGCCGACCTCTTAACCACCTTATAAAAGAGTGCTAGTCTCTGATTGGTAATGATGCACGTAACGTCGTACATGATGGACGGACAGACGCGGCTAAAGTCAATAGAGTAAATAAAGAAAGATTTCTCTAGAATGAAAATGCGAACAAAATCTTTGCCATCTTTTTCAACATGCCCATAGCAATTTTCATTTAGATCCACTAACATATATACAATTGTAATTATGGGGTTTCAAGGCGTTGATTGGTACCTTGGACGATGAAGAAAGATCGTGTACAAAACCATGCACCATAAAGATATATAATTATGTATATATACCAATTAGCCGACCAAAACATTTGGGATACAAAATTAATGACACATCGTGTACAAAACGACCAGGTATCAAACGTCCAAGGTACTACAAACATCCAGCACCCAAAATGGCCGAGATATACATGTACAGGATTCCCACTATGAAGTCCAAACCAAATTCAAGGAATTTTCAAGCAATGGTTAAACTATTTTCAAGCACCTCACAGACTACTGATTATAGAAATATTAGCATTTAATACAAGGGAGGGTATCCAGTCTCCAACAAAATGATCCGATGCATGGCTTGTGCTTTGTTCGAATGAAGAATAAAATAATAATACCATCCTTACTATTACCTGTATTTCATTAATAACTAGTACATGTATGTCCATCCAATTAATGAACTTTCATATTTATATTATGTACTAAAGAGGTCATAAATAGTGGAAAGAAAATATGATCCTAATAGATGATTTTTCCATAGATAACTTGATAGCCTTTAAATAATATGAAGTAAAAAGAAGAAATATACCTGTGAAAATTTCTTGCTTGATACTGCGTAGAAAACGACAAGCGCGTGTCAATAAGTCAACATTTGATGACTAAATTCAAGCACTTTCAAGCACCGTAGGGTGTTTGAGGGTAAATTCAATTACTTTCAAGGGCTTGAAAAATCCAAAACCAAATTCAAGCACTTTCAAGTTATTCAAGCACCCGTATGAACCCTGATGTATACACTCTTAGAAACTTTTTCCAAATTTGGTTCCCCGGTGAACCTAATTAATACCAATTAACTAACATAACGAGAGGCCGATCACGATCGGCAGATGTTAACCCATCCCTTGGCGATAGTAAATTACTATGATCGGAATCATAAATGAGAGTTTTGGTGTTGAATTATAGAGTATACTGTTATGTGCTATTATAGACAAATGTACATAACACAAATTATTGGAATTTATGGATCACTCGCATTTATATAAGAGAGTGCACTGGTACAGGATCTGTAATGCTGCACCACCACAGCCTTGGGTTAAATGTGAGATGACCTGGATATGGAATACTTTGGTTAAGAGAGTCCAATTTAAGTTTACAATGATAATGTATCAAATTCTACCAACAATATAGATCAAGATAATCCACCTCACTGCTGACCCATTAATATCAATTATATAGCAGACCTGTCAACAAATCACAGGAATTGTTTATGTTGAAAGCTGACATCTCTATTAAACCAATAACATATATAATGACCTCACATCATCTGTAGAGTGATATCTTCAGCTGTGCAAGGCAGCACAGATGTCCAAGTCTACTGTTAATATCATGTGATGAGTATTGAATCTTTATTTTAAATTAGATACCATAGCTTTCTTTATCAGATTATCTGCACATTGGCATAAGAGACATCAGAAAATAATATAGCCTTATTAATAGCTAAGTAGTCCAAAGGCATGGGATGGAATTGATGAATTGGATTTAATGTCGCTCCAAACAAATTTACCAGTACATAACACCAGATTTTGAACAAATTAAAAAAAATTTGGCGTGATCACTCGGGGTACACTTGGTAGAGTTATAATGGTCTTAGTTTTTAAATTTTGTTAACTTAAAAAAAAAAATTGTTTTTAATTATTAAAAAAAAAAAAATTTAATTTTTTTTTTTTTAAGAGTGAATATTTTTTTCGAAAAAGGGCCATAACTCAGTTAAAAATAGTCGGATCAAACCCATATTCGAACTCGATCTGCCTTTAGTGCTGAGAAATTCATATACAAAATTTGGTTCTGATCAGATAGAAAATATTTGAGTTATCGCACCATGCTTAAAGTGTCTACAGACAGACACAGACAGACGGACGGGCTAACGACGAGTGGTCAATCCGGACAACAACACTATGTTTACCATACTATGGTATGGGTTAACATAAAAACCCAGCAGTTTGGTCCCAAGCTACTTCAATCCTACGCTTGGTTCTTCATAGAACCACCCGAATACAAGGTTTGGGTGGAAAAACGACCAAGCTTAAATATGCGTGTCTAAAATTGAACAATCTGTCCACCCGAGTTAAAATTTGGGGTTAATATTATTTGTGGAAGAACATGCATATCAAGCGTCATTCCTTTGAAATACCAATGTACACATGCATGCCTATAGAATTTCCCCTGTGCATTCATATTTAGACTCTTGCCATGAATTTTGATTGATGGCGGGTGTAACTCTTTCCTCATATCACAAATATAACAAATATAACAAACAAATGTATGGAACAATTACTTTATAAATAAATTTGATATTTCCCACAGACATCGATCAGAACGTCTATATCTATTTGTTGAACCAACATCATGTGATATAAATTTTAAACATTATAACATATTTACGAACTAATATATAGACAATTCAGAAATAACGACACATTAAAGGTATATACTCAATCCGATTAAGCACCCCTAAATTACTATTTCTTTGGCTTCGGAACCCACCCTTCAAAGCTCAGAGTGATCAGATATCGATTTTTGAAATTTGATAATATTTTAGATCTGGTCCACTTCCACGTGCCCAAACGGACAAATTGCGGGTGTAAGATGGATAACTCTAAAATCAAGGGGTGTAAGATGGATAACTCTAAAATCAAGTGGTTATTACCAACAATAATAACCACTTGATTTTAGAGTTATCCATCTTACACCCTGGATTTGTCCGTAATTTGTCAATTTGAGCACATGGAAGTGGACCAGATCAAAAAAATTAACAAATTTCAAAAATCGATATCTGATCGCTCTGAGCTTTGAAGGGTGGGTTCCTCGACTCGAATCAAATATTTTTTACCCCCCGAAGCCAAAGAAATAGTAATTTAGGGTTCTTAATCGGATTGAGTACCTTTAAACGTGATAATGATTGATTGTAGCACAGTGTCACAGCATGTGCAGTGTTTCCACATGCAGAATGAATCATTTCATATGTATTATTATTATTGCCATTTTCCGATTTTGTTTGTTTTTCAATATTGCCGTTAGTATCCAAAATCTGTTAGCGTGATGAAGGGGGTGGCGTTGACATTGTTAGCATGATGTAGGGGTGGCGTTGACATTGTTAGCGTGATGTAGGGGTGGCGTTGACAATGTTTGCGTGTTGCAGGTGGTGACTTTTACAGTGTTGTTGGTAGAAGACCACAATGAGAAGTCACTCAAATCTTGCAGTATAGTCAGGGATCCCTGGTAAGCCTCTACCATATACAGTATGTGACCCGCCATATCAAATCCAGTCGTAAGTCGGGATTTTTTTTACCCTGTGCCAATGTATTCTCTTATATATGCGAGTCGACCATAGGTCACCTCGCATATATAAGAGAATGCATTGGCCTAACAATTTTGTACAATTTTAATAATTTTTTCTTGTATTCTTTAACAATTTTATAATTTCACCCATACAGAGCCCCAGACAAACATGAGCAGACGACACTTCTTCTATATGCTTCTATATATGTGTGAGGAGCAGGCTCCCTGCAGGGTAATGGATGTTTTTTATTTTATGTCCTAAAAATTGTAAGAAACATTTATTTAAAAAAAATGATAAAAAATTGTTAGGCCAATGCATTCTCGTATATATGCGAGGCGACCTATGGTCGACTCGCATATATAAGAGAATGCATTGGCACAGGGTAAAAAAAATCCCGACTTACGACTGGATTTGATATGGCGGGTCACATATGCTACGTTAAAAGGTATATATACATATGCAAATGTGACAGGTATGTAGCCATAAGAACTACATATCTAAACAAAGTGTAGAACAACTCAAATGTAACAAACGTGACAGGTATGTAACCATAAAAACTATATATCTAAACAAAGTGTAGAACTCAAATGTAACAAACGTGAGCGGTATGTAGCCATAAGAACTATATATCTAAACAAAGTGCAACACAGCTCAAATGAAACAAATGTGAGCGGTATGTAGCCATAAGAACTATATATCTAAATAGAGTGTAGAACAGCTCAAATGTAATAATGTGACAAGTATGTAGCCATAAGAACTATATATCTAAATAGAGTGTAGAACAGCTCAAATGTAACAAACTATATATCTAAACAAAGTGCAACACAGCTCAAATGAAACAAATGTGAGCGGTATGTAGCCATAAGAACTATATATCTAAATAGAGTGTAGAACAGCTCAAATGTAATAATGTGACAAGTATGTAGCCATAAGAACTATATATCTAAATAGTGTGTAGAACAGCTCAAATGTAATAATGTGACTGGTTGTAGCAATGAGAACTATATATCTAAACAGAGTGTAGAACTCAAATGTAACAGGTGTGTAGCCATAAGAACTATATATCTAAACAGAGTGTAGAACAGCTCAAATGTAATAATGTGACTGGTTGTAGCAATAAAAACTATATATCTAAACAGAGTGTAGAACAGCTCAAATGAAACAAATGTGACCGGTATGTAGCCATAAGAACTATATATCTAAACAGAGTGTAGAACAGCTCAAATGTAACAAATGTGACAGGTATGTAGCCATAAGAACTATATATCTAAACAGAGTGTAGAACTCAAATGTAACAAACGTGACAGGTATGTAGCCATAAGAACTATATATCTAAACAAAGTGCAACATAGCTCAAATGTAACAAACGTGACAGGTACATGTATGTAGCCATAAGAACTATATATCTAAACAAAGTGCAACACAGCTCAAAAGTAATAATGTGACAGGTATGCGAACTATATATCTAAATAGAGTGTAGAACAACTCAAATGAAACAAATGTGACAGGTACAGGTATGTAGCCATAACAAGAATATATATCTAGTTATATATATATAATCTATATTTCCCGCTTGATGGATATGTGAACATGGTTACCCTACTTACCTATCTATGTGTGTAACAGCGTAATTTATCCCAGCCTATATTCCTCAGATCCTCTAAACAAATGTAGACATTTATGTATACAGTAATATGATGCTCAATAGTGTCGCTTTAACTGATACAAGTTAACAGCTAACGTATCCATCTCAATCAGTGGTACACAGAACCAAGGGCGTGTGTGATCCCGCCCACTTTCTATGTATAAAAACACCCATCGTTACGTCACTATACGGTATACCTGACGGTGATCGAGTCCCATCCCGTTACTCTTCTATAACAGACTTTACGCCCAGAATTGTGGGCATGAGTTATCTTGCTTGTATATCTTCGGATTAGGTTAAATGGACGATATATGCACACAAAAATAGAGGGCAGCCTTTCCAGAGTATGATGATATCAAACATGTGTATATATCAGAGGTCAGTTGAACATCGAGTTTTATAGGTAAACATGCAAAGCCTCATTTTCCAAAGAATATCGATTTGTCGCGCTATCAGAAAATGTAGGTAAACAATTTAATAAACGGTCGTATAATTACCTTTTTCTATCACAGTAAATTATATATCATTTTGAAGACAGATTAATCGCAGACATGTCAGATGATCAATTAATCACATTCAGATGTGAATGCCCGGGCTGCATGTGTAGGTTAAAACAATCACTATGGTACTTAGCCACAATGCTAATGCTCAGTCATGCTCGTTGTATTTAGAACAGGTAAGATCGTCAGCTAATTGGATGACACACAACTGCACCCATGTAGTCAAAATTAATGTTAATTAGTTTCCCAGGCTTATAAAATCGGTCTTCGTTTACCTTGATATCATCGTAAAGTTGTCTTGGCTTTGTGATGCCGTATACACTGTGAGATGAATAGGTCAGTTGCATGTTACTTGTCAGTATTAACTTGTATCAGTCAAAGCGACAGTACTTGATCATAATAGTATCATCATCAAACATAACTGCCTATACATTGTATAATTATACATAAATATAGGGATAAACAACACCAGCACACTCCCCCCCCCCCCCAACACCTGCCATCAAACCATCTCCATTGTGATCGGGTGGCTCATGGTGCTTACTGAAACACCGCCACGATTAGATCATGCCATGAATCTCTATTCTGGCTAATGCTGGTAGACGTTAGCCAGAGTAGAGATTCATGACATAATCGACGCCACGATGTGCAGAAAAATCGGTATTTTCGAAGAGATTTTTTGGCATGCTATTTACCGGTGTTGTGGGTGGGGGTGGAGGGGCTAAAGACAGTTGTGTGACATACTGCTTATCCTTGTGTGGTTAAAGGCAGTTGATGACATGCTGTTATCGTGGGGGGGGGGGTAAAGAATAGAGACATTTGGTGGAGCAGGGGGAGTTTAGCAGCAACATTCTCTTGCATGGTGAGACCTGGGCTATTTATGTATATGGTACCTGAAGCACTTTCATGTCACAATGTAAAATATTAAAGCATTATTACAGGCATGTCAAGTCAATGTGGACAGTCAAAATTTAAATCCCAGCTGAACTGTTCCAAAAAAGGTGACAATGAATTGTACCAGTGGATAGTGAGTCACACAGTCCCTTATAGATCGGGGAGGAAGGAATTTATAGCAGGCTTTGTCTCCTCGATTATGGCTGTAGCCCTGTTTTAACTTCTTCGAGTTTGGGGTGAGATTAATTTTGATATTCTTTGTATAAACTGCAGGCCTAAAACACAATGCATTGACTAAGAAAACAACACATGCTGACAATGAAAACATTTACCTAAATTTCAGAAAATTTTACTGATAACAATGAACAAATATTTAGGGTAGGGCTGGGTAGGGGGGTTTAAAGGCACGGGCGGCGTTCGTTGCAAAAATATTCATATTTGTTCAAATCGCCATCAACAGAAGGAATATTAAAATATATTTAGTTTTGTTCATACGCCAAACATAATCAGCACGTAAATAGTATATTGTCGTCAAGACGTACAATGGTGTACGTAAACAAGAGCCTGCCCGTGTTACAGAAGTTTTGCTTCTGTTTACATAACACAGCGCAATTCTATTGGTTAATCACACAAAAATGATATAAACGCTCTTTATTTCCATATCAGGAAAACAGTACCGGTAACAAATAATGTTCTTTATGTTTACCATATCCGGATCTAAACAAAAGCCAGGAAACGTAACGTTTTTTGCTTTTGTTTACATAACAAAGGAAAAACATTTGACAATAACATACTGTTTATGCCATATCTCTGATTGGTATAAGAATAAAGTCTGTTTATATTTTACTATTATTTCTGTTTATGGCGGTTTTTGACGGAGGTGAATATTTTAACAGCATACCGGTTACCCACCGCCAACGCCGCCTGTATCTTTCTTTAAATAGGGTCGATAGGAAAACATGAACAACAAATAATTATCCAATTGGCCTCAAGCCTGCAAATAGTGTCTGTATTTGCAGAATCAGGTCCTCAGAGGGTGAATTTAGTGACGCTATCGTGCACGGTGAGCTAGCATCACCAAATTCACCCTATGGGAACCTCATTCTGCTTAGTCTTCAACTGCTATGGGAGATCTAGATTGAAGTTTCTAGGTTGAAGTTGGTGATGTTCACCCATTAATCACCTCGATCATGCATTTTATCTTTGGAAATTAGGGGATATAGAAACTTCCTAGAAGTGAAAAACTAAAAACAATTTTAATTTGAGACAATAGATACTTCCCAGACGATGAGGCCAAAGCAGAATGAGGTCCCCAGAGGGTGAATTTGGTGATGCCAGCCGATGTGAAGGATAGTATCACTAAATTCACCCTCTGGGGACCTCATTCTGCAAATGACAGACACATTATTTGCAGGCTTGTATGGCCTGATGACTGAGTATAGTGATCTACACAGGCTGATTGAGTGTTATTCAGTGGTCATGTACAATGGATACATTCGGGGGACTTATGTCCTTTAGCAAGAATTCCTTGAGGCTCTGCGGGTATTGAAGTTCCTCGATCAACAGTGAAATGTCAGAGCAGTCATGTACCTTATACAAATGATTTCGAACAATGCATCGAGATTTCCACTGCAGTGTTGTGTGCAATTTATACAATCTCTGCAGCCACCCTTGATGTATGGGATTCTTAATGGCCACAGCATCTTGCAACATTTCCAAATGTATCCTCCCACCTCGGTCAACAAGATAAGCTAGAGTTTTCGGATCCTCTGTAAGACATATTGCATTTCTCCCGTTAATATCACAGCAATTTATATCAGCACCAAATTTGAGTAGGCAGGCGATCGAATCTAAGTCAGTATACTGGCAGCAGTGAATTAATGCAACATTCTGCATTTCTGGCGTCGGAATACGATTCTTCCTGTTATAGAATGGAAACGTTGTAGAAAGAATCGCCATCATGTTTCTTCTTGCAAATGGGGCACACATAATATGTAAAGGCGTTTTTCCAATTGTATCCTTGGCATTCGGGTCGGCGCCATTAACTAACAAGAATAACAGCACTGTTTGATCACTAAACGCCACTGCTTCGAAAAGCGAAGTCCAACCTAGTTTGTCGGCAGAATTTATTGCGGCTCCAGCTTGCAAAAGAATAGTCGCAGTGGCATAATGTTTCTTCTCCATCGCACGTCTGAATGGAGTTCGATCAACCTCATCACGTGTTTCTATCACAGCATTGTTCGAAATTAAAAATTCAACGATCTCAGTGTGTCCATGATATGCTGCGTAATGAAGAGGCGTCATTTTACCTCCATCAAGACAATCTACCTGAGCTCCAAGATCAATCAAAATTTCTACGACATCAAGAAAGTCCTGCTCTACAGCCAAGTGCAGAGCATGGCGCTTCCATTCATTTTTGTGGTGAGAATTTGGATCAGCACCATTCTTTACCAAAGTAATGGCAATATCTCTGTGACCAAGAGTTATGGCCCTTGTTAAGGGAGTCTCTATGTAAACGATCACAGTGTTCACATTAACACCCTCTGCAAGAAGTCTTTCAACATTTCTGAGGTCAGCATTTTCAATAGCACAGGTAAGCTGGAACTGCAATTCTTTCTGCCGGCATTTTTCTACAAAAATAGAAGTATTCAGTTTAACCCTTTCTATGCTAAATTGATTCTCTCAGTCAGTTAAAAAATGTACTTCGGAATGGTCTATTATTGTTTTGCAGGGATGCACTGGTAATATAAGTAGACGCCAGATAACTAAACGTACAGAAGGAGTCTTATTTATTCCGGGAAATATTTAGATAATAAGTTCAACAAAACGATCTGTTGAACTTATTATCTAAACATTTCATATGGGATAACTACTCAACAACGATGCAGGGATAAGCCCCACATAATGCTTTAGCCCCCAATAATTTCTATATAAGGCCATAATGTGGACTAGCAAATTTTTGGTATGACATTTTATGTGTGGAATGTTTTCACATAAAAATGTCAGACCAACTTGCTTTGATACCGGTGTAACAGTTTATCTCCCCCCCTGATCAACCTAGGTTAACTCCCCCCCCCCCCCCCGCCCTGATCAACTCCCCCCCCCCCCCACCTGAATTTTTTTTATCTTTGAATTTATTGACAAATTATTGGCATATTATTTTTCAGTATCAATATATTGCTGAGAAAAACTATCATTGGTGGCAAGGAAGCATGTCTTTTCTTCGGCAGAGACATTATTGTTCAGATTTTTTTTATTGAAAATCACCCCCCCTCCACCTGAATTAATTTGTTTACCTCAACATCTAATGGCGAGTTAGTCTCATTTTATCGTTCACTATCACTATGTGACTAAGAAAAACTATCATAGGTGACAAGGAAGCATGATTTTTCTGTAAAAGAGACAATAATTATAGTTCGGAGAATTTTCATTGGAATTTACCTAGTTTACCCCCCCCCCCCCCCCCCGCCTGGATTTTCCATACCTTAACATCTAATGGCGAGATAGTCTCATTTTATCATTCACTATGACTATGTGACTTAGAAAAAACTATCATTGGTGGCAAGGAAACATGTCTTTTCTTCGGCAGAGACATTATTGTTCAGATTTTTTTTTATTGAAAATCACCCAGTTTATCTCCCCCCCCGCCTGAATTTTCCATACCTTAACATCTATTGGCGAGTTAGTCTCATTTTATCGTTCACTATCACTATGTGACTAAGAAAAACTATCATAGGTGACAAGGAAGCATGATTTTTATGTAAAAGATACAATAATTATAGTTCAGAGAATTTTCATTGGAATTTACCTAGTTTATCTTCCCCCCCCCCACCACCCCCCCCCCCCCCCCCCCACCTGGATTTTCCATACCTTAACATCTAATGGCGAGATAGTCTCATTTTATCATTCACTATGACTATGTGACTTAGAAAAACTATCATTGGTGGCAAGGAAGCATGTCTTTTCTTAGGCAGAGACATTATTGTTCAGATTTTTTTTGATTGAAAATCACCCAGTTTATCTCCCCCCCCCCCGCCTGAATTAATTTGTTTACCTCAACATCTAATGGCGAGTTAGTCTCATTTTATCGTTCACTATCACTATGTGACTAAGAAAAACTATCATAGGTGACAAGGAAGCATGATTTTTCTGTAAAAGAGACAATAATTATAGTTCGGAGAATTTTCATTGGAATTTACCTAGTTTATCTCCCCCCCCCCCCCCCCCCCCCCCCCCCCCCCCCCCCCCCCCGCCTGGATTTTCCATACCTTAACATCTAATGGCGAGATAGTCTCATTTTATCATTCACTATGACTATGTGACTTAGAAATACAGTGATGTGTAACAATATATGACAAAATCACTATACATTAATGCCCTAAATAATTGACTCCTTAACCCTTTCAGTGTCAAGTCCGATGTTTGTATCAACCCATATTTCCTTGATCATTTTCCAAATTTATTGATTATAATAATGTGACACACTGATGTTTCACATTATTATAATCAATAAATTTGGGAAATGATCAAGGAAATATGGGTTGATACAAAAATCGGACTTGGCACTGAAAGGGTTAACCACAGCAGAATTATTGTTAATTTTTCAAGATTTAGTACGAAATATGGCTTGTTGTCATTCGTCGGAAAGTTCTCAACTAAATCCTGAAAAATTACCCATAATGCTGCTGTGGTTAAGGAGTCGATTATCAGTGTGTATCAATAATACTTCATATTAAATGATATTTACATGATAAAAATATTAAATGAAAGCTTCATTTGGTGAACATGTCTGAGGCTATTTGTTGAATGCATTTAGAAGAACAGTCTCACATAAAACTGAATGGTAATTCATAGAGTGTTTCACAGCCTGTGCTTTACTAGATTACTAAGCATTTAATGTGGGAATGTTCTTTAATCTGCAAAGTGTTAGGGTAAATTTTTATCATATTAATATGTGTAAAAGGTTATGCCTTTATTTTTTCAGGATTTAGTTTGAGTGCTTATTTATTATGCTGGTAAATGATAAAGCACTATGTTTGAACATTCTTGATGACATAATTGATTGCAATACAAGTCAGTCAATGTGACCATTAAATATTCAGCAGTCAAATGTTATAGTTACATTAACTATAACCAACCATTATTGTTAATTGACCATATGTTTGTCAATTCAAAACAAACATTTGTGTATATTCATTACCTCAAGCTGGTATGTCATCATACTGAGGGCATTCTAACACAGGCATTAAATAGAATCAAGACATGATATGAAGCAATGCTATGAGAATGCATGTACAAAAACAAAACACAAAAAAGCACAGTTGCAATAGTTCTGTTAGAGCTACCGGACAATCGTAAATTAGAATGACCGAGGGCATAGCCCGAGGTCATTCTAGTTTGCGAATGTCCGGTCGCGAGTTCATTAACTGACAGTTTTATAATTTACTTGTAAGTAGAAATTACATTAAATCCAACGAATAATCCCGATAAATCACGACAAATGAGAGTTTACGAACGTTTTTCTGGACAATATATAGTTCTTGGTTGATAACAAAACCACGCCCATTGACACAGCTGTATAAATGTGTCAAAAATGTGTTCTGAAATGTAATGTCTGTGCCGAAAAGAAAAAACATGATTTCTAGTCACCAATGATAGTTTTTCTAAGGCACATACATGTAGTTTAATAGTGATGGGGGTTAAAGATAAATTAGGTAAATTTCAATAAAAATGAAAATTCACCAAACTAAAATTATTGTCTCTTTTACAGAAAAATCATGCTTCCTTGTCACCTATGACAGTTTTTCTTAGTCACATAATGATAGTGAATGATTAAATGAGACTAACTCGCCATTAGATGTTGAGGTAAAAAAAATTCAGGTGGGGGGGGGTGGGGGGGGGGGGGGGGAGATAAACTGGGTGATTTTCAATAAAAAACAATCTGAACAATAATGTCTTTGCCGAAGAAAAGACATGCTTCCTTGCCACCAATGATAGTTTTTCTAAGTCACATAGTCATAGTGAATGATAAAATGAGACTATCTCGCCAATAGATGTTAAGGTATGAAAAATTCAGGCGGGGGGGGGGAGATGATCAGGGCAGGGGGGAAGATAACCTAGGTTATCGCCCCCCCCCCCCCCCCCCCCCCCCCCCCCCCCAGGGGGGGGGGGGGGGGGGGGAGATGTCGTAGCACACCGGTACTCTCAGTATGGAACGCAACAAAATTAAAATCTGTTCATTATCTCATATATATTTTGAAGACCTCTGTTTGTCTGTCTGTCTGTATGTATGTTTGTTTGTCTGTCATTTATACAAATCTACGATTCTCGACCGATCGGGACGAAACTTGGTACGTGTGTGTAGTTTGACCAGGCGGTGGACGTTGTCGTATTGGCGAGTCTGTGCGGCGCCCGCTTCGCGCATGCGCAGACGAGATCTCGGAAACGGGTGGAGCTATCGACTTGAAATTTGCTATGTGAATGTAACTTGCCCCGGATACGAATTTTATCGGGTCGCCGAGCCCGTGCGATGCCAGCTTCGCGCATGCGCAGACCATATCTCGGAAACGGGTGGAGCTATCGACTTGAAATTTGGTATGTGAATGTATCTTGCCCCGGATACGAATTTTATCGGGTCGCCGAGCCCGTGCGACGCCAGCTTCGCGCATGCGCAGACCAGATCTCGGAAACGGGTGGAGCTATCGACTTGAAATTTGGTTTTTGAATAGCCCGGACAACGTCGGGCTCATCAGCTAGTATTATTATATTTTCATTCAACTGGCAAATTAAATGAGCATAACTATTCCATGACTGGAGCTAATGCATTCTCTTATAGAGTCTTTATTATGGGAGAATGGGCGCATAGAAACGGCTGGCCGATTGACTTACCGTTTACGGAAAAAAATAAGATGAATACCTTTAGATAGGAAATCCACACAATATTAATATTCTGGGTGCCGAATTTTTATTGTCAAGATAGTTTGTAGTGTTTTTCAACTTGTTTTCGAACTTTTATTGATCATTCGAACTGTGGGAAGGGACTCCAGAAACAGCACTCGTAAAATTAATCTTTGGGACTTCCCCAAAATATGTTTCTATATTTGGGAAGGTCAATCAGAGCAGAAATCGATCGGAATTCATGCCAAATTCAACACGCATGCGATGTTTTTTACGAAAAAAACGGTCCACAAAACCGCTAAATAGCATGTTTTCTCTTGAGCGGAGTAATGGACATCATTAAAATAATGGATATGTGCGTCTAATATTGGAGAGAAATAGTTCAATACACCGTTTTTACTCTGAAGATTCAGAATATTTCTTCAGTTTTTATGAAAAATGATTTTTCCAAGAAAATTTTATTTTAAAAACAACATTTTCATTATTTTTTCCGGTATTCGCCGGTTACGTGACGTATGACGTTACGTTGTCTGAACTCTCTAATAGAGAGCCTCACATATATAAGAGAATACATTGGCCTAACAATATTTACCTTGACCTTGTAAGTCAGTGCAGTCTCTTATACATGCAAGGCTTCCTTGGGAGATTCGCATATATAAGAGAATGCTTGGCACAGGATATTTAATGCTGCACCAGCGCAGCTCCCGGCATGCACAATCTTATGATTAAATATTCATGAAAAAAAATGAATATTTTTATGTATACTGAGTATATTCATGGTGTTTTCTCTCAAAATTAGTCGGTCATTGTTATAATATCCTCCATTCAATTCAATTTGTGAATAGTTAGTAGTTCAATTTGAGTGCTATGATAACGCCATTTTTGATATAAAATTTCAGTGCTGTACTCCTTATATATTCAGAGATATGACAACACCCATTTTTCACATAAAGGGAGATAACTCTGCAATACAAGTGCGGACATGATCCACAATAGGCCTAAGCACTAGAGTAGGTATACCTCCATATACATACAAAGTTTCAGCTTTCTAGCTGTTGTACTTACAGAGATTTGCTCTTTATAAAATTACCAAGAAGAAATAAAATAACTGGGCTTCAAATTCCCGGTGGGAAATTTGGATACTTCCATATATAAAGTTTTCCCGTTTCACATGTTATACATTGCATTCTTCTCCCTTCAAGGCTTCATCCCTTTCTCTCCCTCACCCTCTCTCTGTCGCTCGTTCTCTCTCTCATATGCTCATGCACATGTAATAAATGAAACAAAAATTCAACTCAAATGAAATCTGTTACCTTTTACTGAGGATGTGATGAGTATATCTTGACTAATTTCGCTTGACTGTTTATGGACGGTATCATCAGGAGGTAATGTTGGTGGATCAGGTCGTTCCATCGTATGAAATATTATCTGTAATAAGAAAAGAAAATAGGTAATACTGAGCATTAACCCTTTACCCAACAAACCGGCCAAAACCGGCCAAATAAAGCTGCAACAGCCTAAAATATCTTCGGTCTGTCTCAGTAGAACCATACAAATATGGATATCATTGGAACCGGCTCCTTGACCACAATGTGATAGTTACAGTTATGCCCTGTGCCAATGCATTCTCTTATATATGCGAGTCGACCATAATTTTTAATGTGTTAAGCCAATGCATTCTCTTATATATGCGAGGCGACCTATGGTCGACTCGCATATATAAGAGAATGCATTGGCACAGGGCCCTTCTGTTGGGTAAAGGGTTAAAGACATCACGCCTCAAAATAGAGCTGAATAGGTCACTCTCACCGGTTTTCTGTGATAAAGTTACCCAGGTTCCTAATTTTGTGATAAAGTTACCCAGGTTGGTGAGAATTGTGATAAAGTTACCCAGGTTAAGCAAATCTCACAATATCAACTCGATTTAAAAGTGACAGAGGGAAATATTGTTCAGTTTTGGCAAGTAATAGCCCGTATCAAGCATAAATTAAGACATATTAGTACTGTAGTTCATCATTTTTATCACAAAAATCAATAATTTGTTGCTAAACATCAACTATTATTAACCTGGGTAACTTTATCACATTCTTCTCCAACCTGGGTAACTTTATCACAATTTCAGGAACCTGGGTAACTTTATCACAGAAAACCGGTGAGAGTGACCTATTCAGCCAAAATAGGCTGCTGGACATTTGCAGCTGCATGGCCTCATCTCCTATGGAAGAGCTAGACTCAGATTTAAGTTCCCAGATGTTTCACATTCGCCTTTCTCATTACAGTTTAGAGTCCTTATCTGTGAAAAAAACTAAATTATCAAATTTGTGCCAATACGGGTACATATAACTCTTAAGGCCATCAGAACGGTTTGATTATTTAATTACAACAAAGTCAATAATGTTCAATCGTCGGCATCTGGGTTTCTCCTGGATGAGTTTATCTTCCTGTCGTCTGCTCGGTTTAGGGTCTTCTTCCGTCTTCTTAGGTTGGGCATGTCTCTTGTCTTCTACTCGGTTGAGTTCCGGTTGAGTTTGTCTTCCTGTCGTCTGCTCTTCTTCTTCCGTCGCGCATCAGTAGGACGTTGTTAGAAATACAAGCTCATAATGTTTACCTTGTATTTTCGTCCATTGCTCCACACTGCTTTTCTACGCGTCCGAGAATTCTTGGTGATCGCTGTGGTGGTTGGTTAGAACTGGTGTCCGTTCTCGATTCGTCTGCCTTCAAATACGGAGACGGTATTATTCCGGGTCGGTTCGCATTTCATGGTACGTCAATTGGGGCGTTCCTAGGTTAACCAGGCGGGGGTAGTTTTCCTGTGTGTTCCTTTAGACTCTTCTTCCTATCCATCACGCTGCGTTAGGTTTCGGTAGTTTTTCTAGGCGAGGTATCTGGTCTCGCTAATCCCAAGTTCGTTCTGTTTACTTCCCAATTATTTTCCTATGTATGTGTCAGAGATGGGTATTGCATGGACGTCCGCTAATCTGTTTTGGTGTCCAGTATTTTGCAATCTAGATGTGGTCAACAGTGGCGCTGATATGTGTGGTAATCGAGCGCCCCCGCGACTTAGAGATTGCCTGTCTTCTTCCCGGGTTGAAAGTTATGTCCCTGGGGTTGTCTTGGCACAAATTAGCTCACTTTTAATAGTCTAATTCACCATTAGAAATATGCAGGACAGGAACATCCTGAATTCAACTATTACATGTATATTAAACTGTTATATCACGCATCCCAGTGTAAATAACATCTAATAAACAATATTACATGTATATTAAACTGTTATATCAATAACATCTAATAAACAATATTACATGTATATTAAACTGTTATATCACGCATCCCAGTGCAAATAACATCTAATAAACAATATTACATGTATATTAAACTGTTATATCACGCATCCCAGTGCAATTAACATCTAATAAACAATATTACATGTATATTAAACTGTTATATCACGCATCCTAGTGCAATTAACATCTAATAAACAATATTACATGTATATTAAACTGTTATATCACGCATCCCAGTGTAAATAACATCTAATAAACAATATTACATGTATATTAAACTGTTATATCATGCATCCCAGTACAAATAACATCTAATAAACAATATTAAACTGTTATATCACGCATCCCAGTGCAAATAACATCTAATAAACAATATTACATGTATATTAAACTGTTATATCACGCATCCCAGTGCAAATAACATCTAATAAACAATATTACATGTATATTAAACTGTTATATCACGCATCCCAGTGCAATTAACATCTAATGAACAATATTACATGTATATTAAACTGTTATATCATGCATCCCAGTGCAAATAACATCTAATAAACAATATTACATGTATATTAAACTGTTATATCACGCATCCCAGTACAAATAACATCTAATAAACAATATTACATGTATATTAAACTGTTATATCACGCATCCCAGTGCAAATAACATCTAATAAACAATATTACATGTATATTAAACTGTTATATCACGCATCCCAGTGCAATTAACATCTAATAAACAATATTACATGTATATTAAACTGTTATATCACGCATCCCAGTGCAAATAACATCTAATAAACAATATTACATGTATATTAAACTGTTATATCACGCATCCTAGCAATTAACATCTAATAAACAATATTACATGTATATTAAACTGTTATATCACGCATCCCAGTGCAATTAACATCTAATAAACAATATTACATGTATATCAAACTGTTATATCACGCATCCCAGTGCAAATAACATCTAATAAACAATATTACATGTATATTAAACTGTTATATCACGCATCCCAGTGCAATTAACATCTAATAAACAATATTACATGTATATTAAACTGTTATATCACGCATCCCAGTGCAAATAACATCTAATAAACAATATTACATGTATATTAAACTGTTATATCACGCATCCTAGCAATTAACATCTAATAAACAATATTACATGTATATTAAACTGTTATATCATGCATCCCAGTGCAATTAACATCTAATAAACAATATTACATGTATATTAAACTGTTATATCACGCATCCCAGTGCAAATAACATCTAATAAACAATATTACATGTATATTAAACTGTTATATCACGCATCCCAGTGCAATTAACATCTAATAAACAATATTACATGTATATTAAACTGTTATATCACGCATCCCAGTGCAAATAACATCTAATAAACAATATTACATGTATATTAAACTGTTATATCACGCATCCTAGCAATTAACATCTAATAAACAATATTACATGTATATTAAACTGTTATATCACGCATCCTAGTGCAATTAACATCTAATAAACAATATTACATGTATATTAAACTGTTATATCACGCATCCCAGTGCAAATAACATCTAATAAACAATATTACATGTATATTAAACTGTTATATCACGCATCCCAGTGCAAATAACATCTAATAAACAATATTACATGTATATTAAACTGTTATATCACGCATCCCAGTGCAAATAACATCTAATAAACAATATTACATGAATATTAAACTGTTATATCACGCATCCCAGTGCAAATAACATATAATAAACAATATTACATGAATATTAAACTGTTATATCACGCATCCCAGTGCAAATAACATATAATAAACAATATTACATGAATATTAAACTGTTATATCACGCATCCCAGTGCAAATAACATCTAATAAACAATATTACATGTATATTAAACTGTTATATCACGCATCCCAGTGCAATTAACATCTAATAAACAATATTACATGAATATTAAACTGTTATATCACGCATCCCAGTGCAAATAACATCTAATAAACAATATTACATGTATATTAAACTGTTATATCACGCATCCCAGTGAAAATAACATCTAATAAACAATATTACATGTATATTAAACTGTTATATCACGCATCCCAGTGCAAATAACATCTAATAAACAATATTACATGTATATTAAACTGTTATATCACGCATCCCAGTGCAAATAACATCTAATAAACAATATTACATGAATATTAAACTGTTATATCACGCATCCCAGTGCAAATAACATCTAATAAACAATATTACATGAATATTAAACTGTTATATCACGCATCCCAGTGCAAATAACATCTAATAAACAATATTACATGTATATTAAACTGTTATATCACGCATCCCAGTGCAAATAACATCTAATAAACAATATTACATGTATATTAAACTGTTATATCACGCATCCCAGTGCAAATAACATCTAATAAACAATATTACATGAATATTAAACTGTTATATCACGCATCCAAGTGCAAATAACATCTAATAAACAATATTACATGAATATTAAACTGTTATATCACGCATCCCAGTGCAAATAACATCTAATAAACAATATTACATGTATATTAAACTGTTATATCACGCATCCCAGTGCAAATAACATATAATAAACAATATTACATGTATATTAAACTGTTATATCACGCATCCCAGTGCAAATAACATCTAATAAACAATATTACATGCATATTAAACTGTTATATCACGCATCCCAGTGCAAATAACATCTAATAAACAATATTACATGAATATTAAACTGTTATATCACGCATCCCAGTGCAAATAACATCTAATAAACAATATTACATGTATATTAAACTGTTATATCACGCATCCCAGTGCAAATAACATCTAATAAACAATATTACATGTATATTAAACTGTTATATCACGCATCCCAGTGCAAATAACATCTAATAAACAATATTACATGAATATTAAACTGTTATATCACGCATCCCAGTGCAAATAACATCTAATAAACAATATTACATGAATATTAAACTGTTATATCACGCATCCCAGTGCAAATAACATCTAATAAACAATATTACATGAATATTAAACTGTTATATCACGCATCCCAGTGTAAATAACATCTAATAAACAATATTACATGAATATTAAACTGTTATATCACGCATCCCAGTGCAAATAACATCTAATAAACAATATTACATGAATATTAAACTGTTATATCACGCATCCCAGTGCAAATAACATCTAATAAACAATATTACATGTATATTAAACTGTTATATCACGCATCCCAGTGCAAATAACATCTAATAAACAATATTACATGTATATTAAACTGTTATATCACGCATCCCAGTGCAAATAACATCTAATAAACAATATTACATGTATATTAAACTGTTATATCACGCATCCCAGTGCAAATAACATCTAATAAACAATATTACATGTATATTAAACTGTTATATCACGCATCCCAGTGCAAATAACATCTAATAAACAATATTACATGAATATTAAACTGTTATATCACGCATCCAAGTGCAAATAACATCTAATAAACAATATTACATGAATATTAAACTGTTATATCACGCATCCCAGTGCAAATAACATCTAATAAACAATATTACATGTATATTAAACTGTTATATCACGCATCCCAGTGCAAATAACATCTAATAAACAATATTACATGTATATTAAACTGTTATATCACGCATCCCAGTGCAAATAACATCTAATAAACAATATTACATGTATATTAAACTGTTATATCACGCATCCCAGTGCAAATAACATCTAATAAACAATATTACATGAATATTAAACTGTTATATCACGCATCCCAGTGCAAATAACATCTAATAAACAATATTACATGTATATTAAACTGTTATATCACGCATCCCAGTGCAATTAACATCTAATAAACAATATTACATGTATATTAAACTGTTATATCACGCATCCCAGTGCAAATAACATCTAATAAACAATATTACATGAATATTAAACTGTTATATCACGCATCCCAGTGCAAATAACATCTAATAAACAATATTACATGTATATTAAACTGTTATATCACGCATCCCAGTGCAATTAACATCTAATAAACAATATTACATGTATATTAAACTGTTATATCACGCATCCCAGTGCAAATAACATCTAATAAACAATATTACATGTATATTAAACTGTTATATCACGCATCCCAGTGCAAATAACATCTAATAAACAATATTACATGAATATTAAACTGTTATATCACGCATCCCAGTGCAAATAACATCTAATAAACAATATTACATGTATATTAAACTGTTATATCACGCATCCCAGTGCAATTAACATCTAATAAACAATATTACATGTATATTAAACTGTTATATCACGCATCCCAGTGCAAATAACATCTAATAAACAATATTACATGTATATTAAACTGTTATATCACGCATCCCAGTGCAAATAACATCTAATAAACAATATTACATGAATATTAAACTGTTATATCACGCATCCCAGTGCAAATAACATCTAATAAACAATATTACATGAATATTAAACTGTTATATCACGCATCCCAGTGCAAATAACATCTAATAAACAATATTACATGTATATTAAACTGTTATATCACGCATCCCAGTGCAAATAACATCTAATAAACAATATTACATGAATATTAAACTGTTATATCACGCATCCCAGTGCAAATAACATCTAATAAACAATATTACATGTATATTAAACTGTTATATCACGCATCCCAGTGCAAATAACATCTAATAAACAATATTACATGTATATTAAACTGTTATATCACGCATCCCAGTGCAAATAACATCTAATAAACAATATTACATGAATATTAAACTGTTATATCACGCATCCCAGTGCAAATAACATCTAATAAACAATATTACATGAATATTAAACTGTTATATCATGCATCCCAGTGCAAATAACATCTAATAAACAATATTACATGAATATTAAACTGTTATATCACGCATCCCAGTGCAAATAACATCTAATAAACAATATTACATGAATATTAAACTGTTATATCACGCATCCCAGTGCAAATAACATCTAATAAACAATATTACATGTATATTAAACTGTTATATCACGCATCCCAGTGCAAATAACATCTAATAAACAATATTACATGTATATTAAACTGTTATATCACGCATCCCAGTGCAAATAACATCTAATAAACAATATTACATGTATATTAAACTGTTATATCACGCATCCCAGTGCAAATAACATCTAATAAACAATATTACATGAATATTAAACTGTTATATCACGCATCCCAGTGCAAATAACATCTAATAAACAATATTACATGTATATTAAACTGTTATATCATGCATCCCAGTGCAAATAACATCTAATAAACAATATTACATGTATATTAAACTGTTATATCACGCATCCCAGTGCAAATAACATCTAATAAACAATATTACATGTATATTAAACTGTTATATCACGCATCCCAGTGCAATTAACATCTAATAAACAATATTACATGTATATTAAACTGTTATATCACGCATCCCAGTGCAAATAACATCTAATAAACAATATTACATGAATATTAAACTGTTATATCACGCATCCCAGTGCAAATAACATCTAATAAACAATATTACATGTATATTAAACTGTTATATCACGCATCCCAGTGCAATTAACATCTAATAAACAATATTACATGTATATTAAACTGTTATATCACGCATCCCAGTGCAAATAACATCTAATAAACAATATTACATGAATATTAAACTGTTATATCACGCATCCCAGTGCAAATAACATCTAATAAACAATATTACATGTATATTAAACTGTTATATCACGCATCCCAGTGCAATTAACATCTAATAAACAATATTACATGTATATTAAACTGTTATATCACGCATCCCAGTGCAAATAACATCTAATAAACAATATTACATGTATATTAAACTGTTATATCACGCATCCCAGTGCAAATAACATCTAATAAACAATATTACATGAATATTAAACTGTTATATCACGCATCCCAGTGCAAATAACATCTAATAAACAATATTACATGTATATTAAACTGTTATATCACGCATCCCAGTGCAATTAACATCTAATAAACAATATTACATGTATATTAAACTGTTATATCACGCATCCCAGTGCAAATAACATCTAATAAACAATATTACATGTATATTAAACTGTTATATCACGCATCCCAGTGCAAATAACATCTAATAAACAATATTACATGAATATTAAACTGTTATATCACGCATCCCAGTGCAAATAACATCTAATAAACAATATTACATGAATATTAAACTGTTATATCACGCATCCCAGTGCAAATAACATCTAATAAACAATATTACATGTATATTAAACTGTTATATCACGCATCCCAGTGCAAATAACATCTAATAAACAATATTACATGAATATTAAACTGTTATATCACGCATCCCAGTGCAAATAACATCTAATAAACAATATTACATGTATATTAAACTGTTATATCACGCATCCCAGTGCAAATAACATCTAATAAACAATATTACATGTATATTAAACTGTTATATCACGCATCCCAGTGCAAATAACATCTAATAAACAATATTACATGAATATTAAACTGTTATATCACGCATCCCAGTGCAAATAACATCTAATAAACAATATTACATGAATATTAAACTGTTATATCACGCATCCCAGTGCAAATAACATCTAATAAACAATATTACATGAATATTAAACTGTTATATCACGCATCCCAGTGCAAATAACATCTAATAAACAATATTACATGAATATTAAACTGTTATATCACGCATCCCAGTGCAAATAACATCTAATAAACAATATTACATGTATATTAAACTGTTATATCACGCATCCCAGTGCAAATAACATCTAATAAACAATATTACATGTATATTAAACTGTTATATCACGCATCCCAGTGCAAATAACATCTAATAAACAATATTACATGAATATTAAACTGTTATATCACGCATCCCAGTGCAAATAACATCTAATAAACAATATTACATGAATATTAAACTGTTATATCGCGCATCCCAGTGCAAATAACATCTAATAAACAATATTACATGTATATTAAACTGTTATATCACGCATCCCAGTGCAAATAACATCTAATAAACAATATTACATGAATATTAAACTGTTATATCACGCATCCCAGTGCAAATAACATCTAATAAACAATATTACATGAATATTAAACTGTTATATCACGCATCCCAGTGCAAATAACATCTAATAAACAATATTACATGTATATTAAACTGTTATATCACGCATCCCAGTGCAAATAACATCTAATAAACAATATTACATGTATATTAAACTGTTATATCACGCATCCCAGTGCAAATAACATCTAATAAACAATATTACATGTATATTAAACTGTTATATCACGCATCCCAGTGCAAATAACATCTAATAAACAATATTACATGAATATTAAACTGTTATATCACGCATCCCAGTGCAAATAACATCTAATAAACAATATTACATGAATATTAAACTGTTATATCACGCATCCCAGTGCAAATAACATCTAATAAACAATATTACATGTATATTAAACTGTTATATCACGCATCCCAGTGCAAATAACATCTAATAAACAATATTACATGAATATTAAACTGTTATATCACGCATCCCAGTGCAAATAACATCTAATAAACAATATTACATGTATATTAAACTGTTATATCACGCATCCCAGTGCAATTAACATCTAATAAACAATATTACATGTATATTAAACTGTTATATCACGCATCCCAGTGCAAATAACATCTAATAAACAATATTACATGTATATTAAACTGTTATATCACGCATCCCAGTGCAAATAACATCTAATAAACAATATTACATGTATATTAAACTGTTATATCACGCATCCCAGTGCAATTAACATCTAATAAACAATATTACATGTATATTAAACTGTTATATCACGCATCCCAGTGCAAATAACATCTAATAAACAATATTACATGAATATTAAACTGTTATATCACGCATCCAAGTGCAAATAACATCTAATAAACAATATTACATGTATATTAAACTGTTATATCACGCATCCCAGTGCAAATAACATCTAATAAACAATATTACATGAATATTAAACTGTTATATCACGCATCCCAGTGCAAATAACATCTAATAAACAATATTACATGTATATTAAACTGTTATATCATGCATCCCAGAGCAAATAACATCTAATAAACAATATTACATGTATATTAAACTGTTATATCACGCATCCCAGTGCAAATAACATCTAATAAACAATATTACATGTATATTAAACTGTTATATCACGCATCCCAGTGCAATTAACATCTAATAAACAATATTACATGTATATTAAACTGTTATATCACGCATCCCAGTGCAAATAACATCTAATAAACAATATTACATGAATATTAAACTGTTATATCACGCATCCCAGTGCAAATAACATCTAATAAACAATATTACATGTATATTAAACTGTTATATCACGCATCCCAGTGCAATTAACATCTAATAAACAATATTACATGTATATTAAACTGTTATATCACGCATCCCAGTGCAAATAACATCTAATAAACAATATTACATGAATATTAAACTGTTATATCACGCATCCCAGTGCAAATAACATCTAATAAACAATATTACATGTATATTAAACTGTTATATCACGCATCCCAGTGCAATTAACATCTAATAAACAATATTACATGTATATTAAACTGTTATATCACGCATCCCAGTGCAAATAACATCTAATAAACAATATTACATGTATATTAAACTGTTATATCACGCATCCCAGTGCAAATAACATCTAATAAACAATATTACATGAATATTAAACTGTTATATCACGCATCCCAGTGCAAATAACATCTAATAAACAATATTACATGTATATTAAACTGTTATATCACGCATCCCAGTGCAATTAACATCTAATAAACAATATTACATGTATATTAAACTGTTATATCACGCATCCCAGTGCAAATAACATCTAATAAACAATATTACATGTATATTAAACTGTTATATCACGCATCCCAGTGCAAATAACATCTAATAAACAATATTACATGAATATTAAACTGTTATATCACGCATCCCAGTGCAAATAACATCTAATAAACAATATTACATGAATATTAAACTGTTATATCACGCATCCCAGTGCAAATAACATCTAATAAACAATATTACATGTATATTAAACTGTTATATCACGCATCCCAGTGCAAATAACATCTAATAAACAATATTACATGAATATTAAACTGTTATATCACGCATCCCAGTGCAAATAACATCTAATAAACAATATTACATGTATATTAAACTGTTATATCACGCATCCCAGTGCAAATAACATCTAATAAACAATATTACATGTATATTAAACTGTTATATCACGCATCCCAGTGCAAATAACATCTAATAAACAATATTACATGAATATTAAACTGTTATATCACGCATCCCAGTGCAAATAACATCTAATAAACAATATTACATGAATATTAAACTGTTATATCACGCATCCCAGTGCAAATAACATCTAATAAACAATATTACATGAATATTAAACTGTTATATCACGCATCCCAGTGCAAATAACATCTAATAAACAATATTACATGAATATTAAACTGTTATATCACGCATCCCAGTGCAAATAACATCTAATAAACAATATTACATGTATATTAAACTGTTATATCACGCATCCCAGTGCAAATAACATCTAATAAACAATATTACATGTATATTAAACTGTTATATCACGCATCCCAGTGCAAATAACATCTAATAAACAATATTACATGAATATTAAACTGTTATATCACGCATCCCAGTGCAAATAACATCTAATAAACAATATTACATGAATATTAAACTGTTATATCGCGCATCCCAGTGCAAATAACATCTAATAAACAATATTACATGTATATTAAACTGTTATATCACGCATCCCAGTGCAAATAACATCTAATAAACAATATTACATGAATATTAAACTGTTATATCACGCATCCCAGTGCAAATAACATCTAATAAACAATATTACATGAATATTAAACTGTTATATCACGCATCCCAGTGCAAATAACATCTAATAAACAATATTACATGTATATTAAACTGTTATATCACGCATCCCAGTGCAAATAACATCTAATAAACAATATTACATGCATATTAAACTGTTATATCACGCATCCCAGTGCAAATAACATCTAATAAACAATATTACATGTATATTAAACTGTTATATCACGCATCCCAGTGCAAATAACATCTAATAAACAATATTACATGAATATTAAACTGTTATATCACGCATCCCAGTGCAAATAACATCTAATAAACAATATTACATGAATATTAAACTGTTATATCACGCATCCCAGTGCAAATAACATCTAATAAACAATATTACATGTATATTAAACTGTTATATCACGCATCCCAGTGCAAATAACATCTAATAAACAATATTACATGAATATTAAACTGTTATATCACGCATCCCAGTGCAAATAACATCTAATAAACAATATTACATGTATATTAAACTGTTATATCACGCATCCCAGTGCAATTAACATCTAATAAACAATATTACATGTATATTAAACTGTTATATCACGCATCCCAGTGCAAATAACATCTAATAAACAATATTACATGTATATTAAACTGTTATATCACGCATCCCAGTGCAAATAACATCTAATAAACAATATTACATGTATATTAAACTGTTATATCACGCATCCCAGTGCAATTAACATCTAATAAACAATATTACATGTATATTAAACTGTTATATCACGCATCCCAGTGCAAATAACATCTAATAAACAATATTACATGAATATTAAACTGTTATATCACGCATCCCAGTGCTAATAACATCTAATAAACAATATTACATGTATATTAAACTGTTATATCACGCATCCCAGTGCAAATAACATCTAATAAACAATATTACATGTATATTAAACTGTTATATCACGCATCCCAGTGCAAATAACATCTAATAAACAATATTACATGAATATTAAACTGTTATATCACGCATCCAAGTGCAAATAACATCTAATAAACAATATTACATGAATATTAAACTGTTATATCACGCATCCCAGTGCAAATAACATCTAATAAACAATATTACATGTATATTAAACTGTTATATCACGCATCCCAGTGCAAATAACATCTAATAAACAATATTACATGAATATTAAACTGTTATATCACGCATCCCAGTGCAAATAACATCTAATAAACAATATTACATGTATATTAAACTGTTATATCACGCATCCCAGTGCAAATAACATCTAATAAACAATATTACATGAATATTAAACTGTTATATCACGCATCCCAGTGCAAATAACATCTAATAAACAATATTACATGTATATTAAACTGTTATATCACGCATCCCAGTGCAAATAACATCTAATAAACAATATTACATGAATATTAAACTGTTATATCACGCATCCCAGTGCAAATAACATCTAATAAACAATATTACATGTATATTAAACTGTTATATCACGCATCCCAGTGCAAATAACATCTAATAAACAATATTACATGAATATTAAACTGTTATATCACGTATCCCAGTGCAAATAACATCTAATAAACAATATTACATGTATATTAAACTGTTATATCACGCATCCCAGTGCAAATAACATCTAATAAACAATATTACATGAATATTAAACTGTTATATCACGCATCCCAGTGCAAATAACATCTAATAAACAATATTACATGTATATTAAACTGTTATATCACGCATCCCAGTGCAATTAACATCTAATAAACAATATTACATGTATATTAAACTGTTATATCACGCATCCAAGTGCAAATAACATCTAATAAACAATATTACATGTATATTAAACTGTTATATCACGCATCCCAGTGCAAATAACATCTAATAAACAATATTACATGTATATTAAACTGTTATATCACGCATCCCAGTGCAAATAATATCTAATAAACAATATTACATGTATATTAAACTGTTATATCACGCATCCAAGTGCAAATAACATCTAATAAACAATATTACATGTATATTAAACTGTTATATCACGCATCCCAGTGCAAATAACATCTAATAAACAATATTACATGTATATTAAACTGTTATATCACGCATCCCAGTGCAATTAACATCTAATAAACAATATTACATCAAATGAAGAGTCTTGAGATTATATTTCAATTTTTTTGCGCCAGTTTATTTCAACTGATAATCATGTCACAATGCTGTCTTTTTAAATAGATCAATTGAAAGTTAATTGACTTCCTTAGCCATGCCACCATCATTAATCATTTGCATGGATCGAGACATGTCTTATTTCGTCACAAAAACAAACATGGTACAGAAATACTAGCAGTGTGCAATTGGTACTGATTTTGAATAAGTTTTTTGAAATGTGATTTTTGATTATCCCTTTTTTATCGAATGCACAAAACGGCAATACCCAAATTCAAGTATTATAGTTAATATACGGTAACTATACCATTTTATTAATAGATGCATTCAGAATGAACCTGACTTGGTTAAGTTGGTACATGTATATATCTATGCATAATATGGGACGATGTACATTTTAAATAATATTTCTTTATAGAAAATCACTTAACTTACATGTAAGAGGGAGGTAAAGTGGTAAAATTTTAATGGAGAATTCAGTGTTAATTTCGGAAAAAGATTACTCAATTCTTACAAAGCACAGAAGACTGCTTCATGTCTTGTTGGAAAGTGTGAACATATGTTTAATGACAACGCAAAGTGGATTTTTTATTTTATTTTGTGAAATTTGAATTTTGTTAGAAATATTTGGAAACAATCATGAATGTGCCGTTGACCTATTTCCTAATAATATCCAAACTGGGTCGAAAAATCCAAATTCAGCTCTGCGTTGTCACCTGATAACCATTCAACCTTTCCAATAAGATATGATATGGTCGGTCACTATGCTTTGTAACGTTTTAGACTTAGTAAACTTTCCCCCGAAAATTAACACCGAATTCCCCATCAAAATGTCACTACTTTACATCCCTCTTATAGTCTTAATCAGTCAAATGTGGTAGCTGGCAATTTTTTTAAATCTATGAAGTCCTAGATTTTCCCGTTATTAGCGACATCGCCATAACAATTTTAAAAATGTTTCCTGTTTTTGCGTTGTTTTGCTATTAAACCGCATTTCACAAACTTTAATCTTTACGTCACTAATGACACTATTTCTTGAAACACAAGATAATTTCAACCGTAATAGGCACAGTATAGGATTAGATACGACAGTGCCCAATGTCTATGTTTTAACGAGAGGCCGATCACGATCGGCAGATGTTAACCCATCCCTTGGCGATAGTAAATTAGTCTGATCGAAATCATAAAGGAGAGTTTTGATGTTGAATTATAGAGTATAATGTTATGTACTATTATAGACAATGTACATAACACAAATTATTGGAATTTATGGGTCACTCACATTTATATAAGAGAATGCACTGGAACAGGACATGTAATGCTGCACCACCACAGCCTTGGGTTAAATGTGAAAAGGTGACCTGGACATGGAATACTTGGTCAAGAGATTCCAATTTAAGTTTACAATGATAATGTATCAAATTCTACCCACAACAGCCATCAAGATAAACATCTCACTGCTGACCCATTAGTATCAATTATACAGCAGAGCTGTCAACAAATCACAGGCATTGTTTATGTTAAAGGCTGGCATCTCTATGAAACTAATAACATTTATAATGACCTAGCTCAGACGATATGTAGAGTGATGTTCTTGTCTACTGTTAACAGCATGTGATGTGTATTGTTGAAACTTTTTTTTAAATTAGATACCATAGCTTTCTTTATCTGCACATTGGCATAAGTGACATCAGAAAATGATATAACCATATTAATAGCTAAAAGAATTGTAGTCCAAGTCTTCTCGTACTAAAACCGGCTAAGATATTGGGATGGAGGTGCCGTTCTTTAGTCCGAGTTCCAGGCCCATGCATTCTTATGACACGACTTAAGCGTTAGTGACCCGCTCAAATAAAACCACAATTATATGAAATAAAATATCACAATTGCGACAATAAACGGATATTTTCCGCAGAAGACATGCTATTTTATCTGAAACCCACATCAGTTGTGAATTTAAAACGGTAATTTAATGCGAAAAGAGACATTTACCTCAATGTTTACAATTTTTTAAAAGTATGCGAACTCGGTTGACCCACACGAACTGTGTTCGGCATTTTCCGTTGAAAATATTCCGTAGATTTTGGACAACAACGCAAATTACGATGAATTCTCCATTGTAATCGTAATTATGTGTGTCAATAAATAAAATAATAAATAGATTAATTAAACATTGGAGATATAAATGTAATACACTAAATAAATGAACCTTAAGTTTGAAAAGTCCCACTAAAACGGAAGAACTATATTTCGAAAATGTGTGATTCGGTTCTCCGATTATTTTATCAACACAGATGTCAAAATGCACATCACACGCATGGCAACTTGGCAAGTCAGACACAAGAGTTCTAATTTGCTCCAATTTTGACAAGTTGCTTGCGAAAATTGTCAACAAAACTACCGTTCTGATCCTCCATTATGTCATTAAGTTTTTAGTGCGGGAATTGTTCTGAAAGCACATAGAAAACTGGACTTTCGGGCGATCGGTTTTCGCCATTTTTGTTCGGAAAACCCGCGCTATATATAGAAACGGAAAGTAGAATTCCCAGAACAAACAGCGGATTATGCCGAACTTATTCGGACCACTTCGGCTTTCGGTTAAAACGTAAACAAACAGATAAACAAATCGATGTTTGTGTCAATCAACCGGAATATTCTATGTGTAATTTAACATTAAAGTTAGATTATTATACACCATTATGACCATAAGATGTAAGCCTTTCCGATGTATATAGCATCATGTATTGATTTGCTAGGTAAATCGAGTAAAATACACCACAAATTCCCGCCACAGATCGTGGGCGTAAGTCGTGTCATAGGATTGGTATACAAGCGGTCTTGGACTAAAGACCGGCACCTCCATCCCAATATCTTAGCCGGTTTTAGTACGAGAAGACTTGGACTAAAAGAATTGGTGAATTGGGTTTAATGTCGCTCCAAACAAATTTACCAGTACATAACAATATTTTGGACCGATTTAAACCAAATTTGGTGTGCTGACTCGGGGTACCCTTGGCGGAGTTATAATGGTGTTAGTTTTTCAATTTTTTTTACTAGTAACTTTAAAAAAAAAAAAAAAAAAATTTAATTATTAGAAGAAAAAATAACATTCTTATTTTTTGTTGTTTTTTATTTATTTTTTTTATGTTAAATTGAGCAAGGAATTAAAACTAAATTTTTTTTTTTTAAAGAGTGAATATTTTTTCGAAAAAGGGCCATAACTCAGTTAAAAATAGTCTGATCAAACCCATATTCGAAAATGATCTGTCTTTTGTGCTGAGAAATTCATATACAAAATTTGGTTCCAATCAGATAGAAAATGTTTGAGTTATCGCACCATGCGTAAAGTGTCTACAGACAGAAGACAGACGGATGGACTAATGACCAGTGGTCAATCTGGACGTTGACACTATGTTTACCATACTATGGTATGGGTAAACATAAAAATTTGTCATTTGTGGTTAAGTATAAATTTTCCCAACTCCACTAGTATGGGCATGTATGTGATTTTTTGTCTGTGAAACACTGGACAAACATGAGAGATTGTGTGATAAAACACAATTTATTCTCTATTAGTTTTCTATTGCCAGCCATCTTTCCTGGCATAGAGACCCTCTCAGAAACCCAGGCTAAGAGTGCAAATTAATTACATAGAGCTGCATGTATGGGAGTGTCCTATCTCTATATATAGTAACTCTGGTTACACCTCACACTGATGGCTAAAAATAACTCTCATTCCATTATACAGATTTACTGCTTGTCTCTTTCTCTCAGAACTAAACTGATATCACTGGTAATTAATTGTAGACTGCTATGGTTATCTGTTCAATTCTTAGTTGAAAAAGGGCCATAACTCTGGTATAAAATGTCGGATCTAACCCATATTCAAACTCGATCTGTATTTTGAGTTGAAAAACTCACATACCAAATTTTATTCCTATCAGAACTTTGAAAAATGGTTGATTTATCGAAGCATGCATGAATTCTATGTCAAAAGGACATAACTCCATTAAAAAATATCGGATCAAACCCATATTCGAACTCGATCTGTATTTTGGGTGGAGAAACTCGCATACCAAATTTGGTTCCGATCAGATAAATAAAATTTGAGTTATGGCAGCATGCATGAATTCTAAGTCGAAAAAGGGCCATAACTCCGTAAAAAAAAAACACGGATCAAACCCATATTCGAACTCGATCTGTATTTTGGTCTGAGAAACTCATACAAAATTTGGTTCCGATCAGCTAGAAAATGTTCGAGTTATCGCACCATGCGTAAAGTCTACAGACAGACAAAGAGACGGACTAACGACGAGTGGTCAATCCAGACGTTGACACTATGTTTACCATACTATAATATGGGTAAACATAAAAATGAGAGATAACTCTAAGTGCCACCGCACATGCTGCGATTAAAATCGTAAGTGGGGAAAATCGCATGTCAAGCATCCAATGCGCATGCCCACGACAATATCGTAGCCAAATCGTAGCGATCAAGCACTGTTTGATTTTTACCTGGAAAATCGTGGTGTGACCTTGGCAACGCGCGCGATTGTAGCTGTCACATGACCATTGTCGCACTGCGGGTCATGTTGTAAATACCACGAAAAGACAAAATTCAAAAATGGCGCAAAGTTCACAAACTTCTTGGACCACAGGGGCCTGTAACACGCTCCGCTGTCCGCCCCCCTTTTGCGTGACATTTCCATGACTGCAATAGTAGAAACAGCCAATCACCGCTCAGTATTAGAATCAAGGTCAGGTCATAATGAATATTAAAATGAGGCGCTGCGTGATTCGTAAACAAAAAATGAAAAAAAAGTTGGAATTATCGACAGATTTCTCCTCTATAGAAATTGTTTACTGACGATGTGTTGATTTGTATGAGTAAATAAATTATTAGCCGTCAAGAAATCCCTGAGCGATTTATTGGAACATATCGTCCATTGTTTTTTGAGCCGGATCAATCCGAAAATTTACGCTCTTCGGAGACAATATTCGGTGGTTAAAAATTTATCAAATGCTATGTATATGAATGGTTTTGATGGGAGTTTGTGGTATTGATTGAAAGATGAATCCTTCGCCGATACATCTGTGGCTATATCGTTAGCATTACTGGGGTGAATGGGCTAAATTTGTTCGATTGCCGAGCGATGGTAAAAAGGTGAATTTCCAGTTCCCCTTGTCTCTATAATACTACCATTAACATGAAGCAGGCGCGAATATAGAAGTGGCGTATATGGGCAGCGCAAAAGGGGGCGGACAGCGGAGCGCGTTACAGGCCCCTGTGTCTTGGACTTACAAAAACGAGACCACATTGGTGGAGATGTGGCACGGCAGGGAGAACAGGCCTATACCACATATCAGCCATCTGCTATGCAGACAAGGAGAAGAGGGTTGCCGCAATTGTTGAAATTGGGGCAACTGTGGAGTTGACGGGTACAAAAATGTCAGAATAAAAAAATATTCAATTTCACTTGAACTTTCAAGTTCAACTTGTTAAGTTTAGAAAATTGAGATACATGCCATGTATATGTATATATTTGCATAATGCGGAGAATGTGATATAACATTTTGCTATCATGTGATCGATTACGTGGATAAAATCGTAGCTGCATATATATGCAGTAGTGCTGAAACGGTTGACCCATTTTTGTAGCCGGTTAACCGCGACGTGTAACCGGATCATAACCGGTTATCCGCTATTTTCAACCTATGACTTTACACTGATTATTTACACCAATATATCAGTATAATTTGATTTATTAACTGTATGGCAAACTCGCGTAATGTTTACACAGACATAGCTTCTATTAAACGAATGTAAATCACCAAACACGAACGTCACAAAGCCACGTGTTGACAACTTGGCAGATGACACAGTGAACTAAAACTCAGATTTTATAAATAGACGTGTCATGCTTGACCTGTTTGTACTGCAGTTGCGACTGCTACCTGACTTGTTATCGTTCTCGTCTTGGGAAGAATATTGTGTGACCTATATACATGTTCGTACATGCAAATATCAGCAGTGTTTTTTTTATTGCCATTATAGCGTTTGCGGGACTGGCCGATTATTAGGTCATGTGACTCAGGTATTCTAACTGCTGGGTGTTCTTTGGCAATTTGAGATTGATAGGATCATGACTGACATCGATAAACACAATTATGAAGATTGTGAACTTTATGTAGTTAACAAATGAAAATAAAAAAAACAGCTGAAAACAGTGTTTTGTGTTATAAGACAATCAAATGCTGAGAATTTATAGTCATTACTAGTAGTAGGATGCAAATAAGTCCGACTGCACGGGAACACCACTTAAGTGATTCGAGTTCATTTGAACTTCATCGACTGAGATTACTCAAACTCAGTAATGTTAGAAGTATAGACCGAGCGTATGTAAATAGGGTTGGTTCTCAGAGTTTGCATTCTGCCAATTTCTCTTTGAAATGTGCCCAGGCATCTGATTTACTCATTTCTTGTGTATCCATGATACTGTCTGCAAGTGGTGAGTCGGAGAGTAGAAGTCAAATGATCACGCCGTACTGCAGTGAAAACGATTGTATTGATCTTTGCCGATGACCAGGTGGCGTCAGTGCACGTGTTTTACCGGACATCGGAATCTCAAAGATGACGTCATGCATCTTTGATGTTTAGCCGCCAATGCCAGACTATGTAATCTACCATTCATGGAAGACTTTTGATCTGAAGGACCTGAACACGATAGTTTTTATCAGTGGCATTGCATGTGTGTATTTATACATAGCGGTTAACCGGTTGATCGTAGTTCAACCGGTTGCCGACGGTAGCCGGTTGCCAACCGGTTATCCGGATATCCGTTTCAGCACTAATATGCAGCATACATCGCAGTAGTCCAACAAATTAGACTATTCGGATTAATACATATTTTTATATTTGGACATTTACGATTGTATTACTCCTTATAGTCTAATAAAACAGCTGAAAACCAAGATTGCAAAAAAATTTAAGCAGGTCAACACCAGTGACCACCGATATAACCCCTTCAAAATACCATTCTATCTGAAATTTTCTACAAATACATGAGTCTTACCTGTAGCGGAGATAGTATTCTTTATGTTCAAACATAGATTGTGATATAAACGTTATCAGAATTACAGATTTGTTAGTTTAATCTCGGAGTCGAAAACATATCACTATTTTCAAATACAGACGATAATGATGACGTCACGCTTCTAAAATAAAGGCCACACAAATTGATTACTCGTGAAAATCAATATATGCCGTGCAGATATGGAAATATCAACTGGGTCAATTTGTTGGCATTTATAGATAGCACATTAGCGCCAAATGTTGTTTGTTTGATAAATAACAATAATAAGGGTCTGTTCGTCCGGTTTTGTTGACATTTTCATCATAGAAGTGTTCTTATAAAAATTATACCATTGATATTTTTGTACCAAAAATAAAGATGCCTTTTCTTAAGTAAACAATATTTGAAGGGATATGGAAATTATTTTATTAGTTTTGAAATTCAAATTGATTAACCGGTTAACCGGATGCTTGGTCTTTCAAGCTTTCCGGTATGTCAAGATTCGACGAGAGTATGATATGCGTGGGTAATAGTTATTATTATTAGTCACTTATGTGGATTATATTCGTATTCCTGTGGATTTTCGTGTAAGTAAATCAGTTGTAATCGATGAATTCAACGACCACCTGCCCCATGAAATGTTCACAAGTCAAAAACTATGACCAAATTGTCACCAAAAGCCGGATTATATAGGTCTATGTTCGATATTTTGGCATAAAACCAACACATTTCTAGTGATAAACAGATTAACTGAAACGGCACTTCGACTATATTTTCGTTTGCCTGTTTATAATCGACATCGAGAAAAAAAACCTGCCGTTACGATGGTTACCGATTATTACCGCTTTTTCCAGTAAAATGAGATAACGGTAAATCAACGTTCAAATAAACAGTTGTGTTAATGTTTTCTACAGTAGTAATGGTAAGTATGGTCATCCAATTATATGTTTAAAATAATATATGGTCATTAATACGGCGAATATGTGTACGTGTTTAAACGTATATTGTAAAACTTGGAGATAAATTGAAGTATGTACCTGTACATACGCTACCGTACCGAAAATAGTTGCCTGACTGTGTTAAATTGGAAATTACACAATTGGCAATAGACCAGCCTACATATAATATTATTATTGATACGGAAAACCTAAACATGCCTTAGCGGGCCGCACACGCGTACGATGCGATATATATTGTACGACAAATATCGGGCACCGGTTAAGCCTATATTGTAGGCTATATATATAGGTAAAATCGTAGCTTGTGCGGTGGAAAATCGCAGGACATTTTGACGCACGATCGGCCTCGCAAAGAATCGAATAATTTTGATTTTCTACGATCGAGTCGTACTATTTATTGGAGGTAGCCAATCATATTCAGTCGCTCGACTAAAATCGTACCTGTGGCGGGCACTGGCGGCTACAAATTATATAGAATAATTGAACTCGTTTACATATATGCATTTTCGTAGCTGTGTCATTCTCAATTATCAAAGCGAAGCTCGTTTTTATATGTATAAAATACAAGACCACGTGGCAGCGAATATATTCCCATCCGGTAACAAATTGCGCCCAAAATTGCATTTAGACGTCTGCTATGAAACTTCTAGCAATTTCGACGACGATGCTATATAATGTGTGTGTTTATATATATCTCGATTTATCACTACAAATTTCACATTATATATATGACCACAGTAATACTCGCATATCAAAACAAATTCAACATGTTAGGCACAAACTTTCCAATTGTTGAAACTGAAGGCCTACTTGACACCCATCCACTATAGCTTTCCTTGCGTTTTTGTACTGTATGTGGCTTGACAGCCAGTTAGCGTTTTTATCTAGCGTTTATTACATATATACTTAATATATAGATGTGAACAAAAATCATTCACTCCGAAAAATTATAAGGATATAGATCCAATAATGTCTATAAAAATCAGCCTGCTCCTACGTGGTCTGGAACAATGAAACTGCGAAATAAGTTTGGTGTGGCCTAAATTTTTTCCATGATTTCTGTTCCTTTACGCATGCGCGTAATCTCAATACCGCGCGTAAATCCTCACGCAGACGATGTTGATATTTCTGACGTGTGTATTCTGATCAAATTTTAATGGATTAATAGTGACAAAAAATATTCTAGTTAGTTCAGTCATGATACTAAACATTCCAACAACAGGTATGTGTTTTTTATTTATGGTTTTATTTGTGTCATTGGACGTGAACAGTGTAAGTTAAAGGGGCATGCCCTTGCCATGTAAAATAAGTGGCTTCGCAGCGTTCCTATTTTTCACGCCTAGTATTAGACTGAAGGATTAAATGGTCCATAAATGTCCAAATATTAAAATTCCAATTAATCCGAAAGTCTAATTTGTTGGACTAACATCGCAGCACCGTAGCGTCTGCGGGCAAGTCGCTTTTCTCCACCTGCGATTTTCCCCACTTACGATTTTAATCGTAGCGTGTGTGCACTGTGTGGTGGCACTAAGATGGCCATTATTTCATTAAATATTACCTTTACAAAATAATGGGCAAGTCTAAAGATTTACACCACAAACTTCGCAAAATGTTTAAAAAATGCTAAACTCAGGGTGGCAACGTACAAAAAGTCAGCCCAAAAAATTAACTGTCGATTTGATCCCAGATATTGCCCCGTATTTGAAGCATTATTTTGTTTCATTTTGATTATGAAAACAGTTCATTCCAAAATTAATAAAAAAATATCAACTTAGGCCTAAACAAAAAAGACGTTTGTTTCCGCTAACCCGACCGACCCTATTTTAAACCCCCGACCCTAAACTTTTTATTGCCATTGCAAAAAAAAAAAATTGGACCAAAAAAAAAAAAAAAAAAAAAAAAAAATTTAATTATTATTTTTTTTTTTTTAATTTAGGCCCCAATTCATATCATAACAAGGGGCAAAACATTAATATATTTATATATATTGCCATAAGAAATTTAAGTTTACAAAAAGATTTAAGTTCAACAGTTGGAATCATACCGTACTGTAAAGTATGTTTGGCTTTATCTAGCTTTCATCTGTGAAAACTTCAAATAGTTTGAGTTCAGGTTTGTTATCATTCAGCCTTCAGACTTCAGTATTTCAATCAAATACAGTACAGGAACATTAACAATTTGATCAAATCAACCTGGTTATCAAATGAAAAATTAACATAGAGATTAGTACTATAAATAGTAATTACTAACTTATTAGACATTGTTTCTGTACTACATGTAGTATATTATGTATGTGTCTCACTTGAATTTTATAAAATAGCCTATTATATGAATTAGAGTGATAATGGTAAGTCTCATTTCAAGCAGGATAATCATAGTCCATTGAACAAAAAGATATCTGACAATATCTAATAAGCATTTCCAAACCATACATATAAAACAAGAGATCGACTGTCCGGTGCATACCCTCTTAGCGCGTACCGCCTGATGTGGGCATATCTATAACTTATGATTGCTATACTCAGACAGATGCACCCAAAAAATCAGCATTTTCATGTAAACAAAGATGAATACCTATAAAACAAAAAACAAATACAAAACAGTTGAATGTGCCATTAAATGTCCTCATAGTGGTGAACATCCATACCAAATTTCATTGAGATCCGAGCATTACTGTTCAAGTTATGACCTCAGAACAGACGTCGGATGGACCAAACAGCCAACATTTCCAGATAAACAAAGATGAATAACTCTAGAATGGAAAAGCAGGACAGAACAATGGAACCCTCTATTGGATGTCCTCATAGTAGTGAACATCCATACCAAATTTCATTGAGATCCGAGCACAACTGTTGAAGTTACGACATGAACAGACACCAGACGGACAAAAAAGCCAATATTTCCAGATAAACAAAGATGTATAAGTCTAGAATGGAAAATTCGAACAAAACGATGGAACCCTCTTTTTAATGTCCTCATAGTAGTGAACATCCATACCAAGTTTCATTGAGATCCCAGCACAACTGTTGAAGTTACGACATGAACAGACCCCAGGCAGACCAAAAAGCCAACATTTCCAGATGAACAAAGATGAAACACTCTAGAATTGAAAATCCGAACAAAACGATGGAACCCTCTAATTGATGTCCTCGTAGTAGTGAACATCCATACCTAATTTCATTGAGATCCGAGTAATACTGTTCAAGTTATGACATGAACAGACATCGGACGGACGTATAGACGGACGCATGGATAGACAGGTGCAAAACAGTATACTCCCCTTTTTTTTTTAAAGGGGTATAAAAAATTTCCAAAGTTATGCTTGAGAAACTTGATCAAATTGACCTCTCAGTAAAATTCAAAATACTGACTCTGCCCTAGATTAGCTCCAAATGCAATGGATTTTCACGAATTTTCCAGGGTGAGAACCCCCACCATCAGCAGGGGGGGGTCACCCCTCACAAACCTTCCTCCACTCAGGCCTTCAGGTTATGCCTTTGGCATATCATTGCCAAAAAACAGGTGTCCTAAAAAAATACCTAGATCCTTCACTGAATGCGGAGAAGGTGGTGTTCTGAAGCCATCATTAAGAGATCGGTACAAGACGGTCACTCCAATATGTGAACAGTGCAGTGGTGCTGGACTGACTCCAGTTGTCGCCAGACCATATGGGAAATATTAGGATTATCAAAGACTATATTAGTATATAGACAAGTATATATGTATATATTAAAGCATATGTAAGATTGAATTGGAGTTTATAGTTTCTCTGTCATCTGGGTTAACATGATTGGGGCTTAGAAGTGCATAGTTTGGGTTATTGACAAGTATTATACAGTTATTTTTAAGATACTGAAAGAAAAAAAAAGTTAATAAAAAAAAAAAGTTAAGCCTACCTACCTACCCTAATTTTTTTCAGCTCGTTAGCGGAAACAAACGTATTTTTTTGTTAGGCCTTATAATCAAGGTAAAAAAAAAAAAATTGTTGAACAGCTGTTGAAAATCGCGTCAATTCACTTTATTGCGACTCTAAATTTAATGGAATTTGCCTCGAATTTAACAACATTCTATTGTAATATTAATGCAGCGGAATACTCTAATAATATGACCAATAAGTGACCTTTAAATGCGTCAATTTTCTATTAGAAGCTGATAAGTTTCCAGTTTAAGATTTGTTTTCATTAGCATTTCGTGTTGGCTTAAAGTTACAGGACTGTTGACAATTAAATAACGGACGTGGATCAGGATAAGAATAATATAATTTGTTCTAATCTTCTATATCTATTCTCCGAAGTGAACCAACCTCTGACTAGTGTTGAGTGAGTCCGCATTGTCATCATCTGATTGAGACGACGACGACAATGATGATGATGATGACTAAATTATATTGTTGATAATTATGATGACGATGATGATGGCGATGATAATGATGCCGATGACGGTGAGGTAAACACGAACTGATGGCGGGTGTTGATGACGACGATACTATTGCATGATGCTGATTGTTGAGGACGATGATGATGACAGTGGCGACGACGATGATGATGATGATGACGATGCTGACAATAAGCCTTCTGGTGATGACGGTGGTGATGATAACGAAGATGATGATGATGACGATGCTGATGATGATTAATGTGATGGTTATGATAATGGCCGGATGATGATGATTATCATAATAAAGATGACAATTATTGTGATGATGACGATGGTGGTGGTGGTGGTGGTGGTGGTGGTGATGGTGATGGTGGTGGTGGTGGTGGTGATGATGATGATGATGACGATGATGATGATTACGATGATGATGATAATAAACATGACAATTATTGTGATGATGGCGATGATGATTGTTATGGTGGTGGTGGTGATGGTGATGGTGATGATGATGATGATGATGATGTTGTTGTTGATGATGAGGATGATTATGATGATGATGATGGTGGTGGTGGTGTTGATGACGAATCATCATAAAGATAACAATTATTATAATGATGATGATGATGAGGATGATGATGATGAAGGTGGTGGTGGTGATGATGAATCATAATAAAGATAGCAATTATGATGATGATGATGATGATGGTGGTGGTGATGGTGGTGGTGTTGTTGAGGATGGTGGTGGTGGTGTTGGTGGTGGTGGTGGTGGTGGTGATGATGATGATGATGATGATGATATGGTGATGGTGATGGTGATGATGTGTTTCTCTTCGTCTCAAATTGAATGTTAATTCGTGGTTGAATTGTTAAAGCATTAAAAATGAAATAATCCAGCCATTGGGAATGAGAGAGATCGATACTGGTGCGAGAATACACCCCACCACATGATGATCGATGTTCATACCCTGATGATGATGTGTTTCTCTTCATCTACAGTTGCATGTTAATTCGTGATTGAGTTATTAAAGCATTTAAAATGAAATAGTCCAGCCATTGAGAATAAGAGAGATCGATATATACTGGTGCGAGAATACACACGTGCACCGCCACATGATGATCGAGGTACATACCCTTTCGAAAATTACTGTTATTTGTCAGTCACTGACCAGTTCCTTGTGTGGCCTAATCGTTGCAAATGTGGCGGAAAATTAACAGTTGCTGAACAATTTTAAACGCGACCACCTTTTGGTATTCACTTGCTGTATCGCAACGTATATATAGTATTCCATGAAGCGTGACTATTAAAGAATGAACATTTGCATATCTATACATGTGTGGATGGAAAACATTTTCAACATGAACCAATGATTTACAACACAAAGGAAAATAACTTACATACATGTACTTCGTGTATATAATGATCGATGACCAAAGATAATAATAAGTACATGTAAATAGATTGATGCGGAAAATAAGAGATTTATCTGTCCTCCAGCATCCCGAAAGAGACTGCTCTATTAAATAATGACGAGCATTGAGCACCAGGCCTAATTACTGGAATCAGGGACATGGAAGTGGAAAAACTGGGGGGGGGGGGTAGATTGTTCCGTTTGCCCATGCAGCCAGCATTAACAATCATGATTGGGAATTATTAAAATGCTCTGTTCTCCCTTCCCTTCAATAACCTTCAGAAGAGACTGCACTATTAAATACATACAGACATAAATACAAACATCAAGTAATTAAAGCACATAGAAGTAGCAGAAAATAAGAGATTGCTCAAGCTATTTCTCCCCAGCATAACTACATGCATCAGGAAATCAAGACACTGCTCTGTTCTCCCCTCACGAGAAAGACGGTGACAGTTAAATAAAAAAAACTTTCATATCAGTCCGAATAAGCAGGACATACATCTACAATGTAACACGAAAAGGAAGACATACTCACATACCTAACCGGAATGCTAACAAGATTGCAAAAACAATTGATCTGGATCGAGAGGCCAAAATAAAATATCTTGCATCCAGTTAAAGACTTAATTTGAGGTGTATGTATGTTAAGGTAATAGTAGCTCCAATCGATGCGGACGTTGAACACTTTATATTTCGATTCATGTGCATTTAAAACAACTTCATTTGCAGTACATGTCCACATGCAGTCACCACTGAATATTTTATTCAGTTCAATATTTACATCACTGAAATGTTAATATCTATGTCGGGACCAATGAGTACCAATATATGCAGTTGTTCGCCAGCAAGGATCTTTTTTAATCGTATAGACTGTGGCATGTTGTTCACATATAATAGAAATAACATCGGTTCGAGTATGGAGTACGCAATATTGCACCACAAATCTAAGCTAAACGTCCGTACTCCTTGTATAGTTTTTCAGAAAATGAGCCACCAATTTTCTTCGATATATGTATGCATGGTGATCTTGATTGTTACGTCATGCCAGCGATGACTTGACCACCTCACCAATATCAACGGGACATTGTGGTATGTCATCTAAATCTGAGGAACACGATACGACCAAACAGAAGTTGGTGGAGCGTTTCCTGAGTATTGCACCGCAGTGTGTGCGAAACCGGTTTTTGAAAGACAATTCTCGTGAACAGAGTTATTGCCAACAAGTTCCGGCTAATCACTTTGCAGGATCCCAGGATGATATGTCCTATGACGAGCGATATCCCATAATAGATTACAAAGGAAGACGATTCAAAAAGGATTCAAGAGAATGGCTTCACAAATCATGGAGAAGTCGTCACAAAAAGTCACAGAAGAAGCCAGATGACAACGGAGCCAATGTCGGTCGCCATTATAATTTAAAGGTCGAAATTATTTGCATTATGATAATAGCTTCGTTCAGATACTGCAGTTGCATGATTCACATACGCATTATTTAATTCATCAAATCATTATAAACTCAATTAATTGGCAAGTTCAGTCTAAATATCCAAACATATCGAAATATGTTGCCTACTTGCCTTCCTTAATGTACCTCATATATAATTATATAGTCAATCACATTGGCAAGTTCAGTCTCAATATCACACAAAAGAAAAAAGCGAAATAGCAGTTTCGTTAATAATATAAGAGCATCCATCACTAATATTCTCACTATATATAACTGATAATTATTGCTTTATAAGATGGCCTGTTATGATGGCCTGTCAACATATTCATTCATCGTTGAAGTCACATTGTTATAGGATCATCCCAACACACTTTCACCTTATCTCTTTCTCTCTGTTTACAATTTAAACTCATCAAAATGTTCTGTTTTTTTATACAACATATAACTATTATAACTATTATGTTTTGTCATGTACATTAAAATTCAATTCAATAGGAATCTGACTCGATGGTCAGTCCAGGGAAGAAGATATGTAGATACGAGAAATCAGACACCAGTGAAGTTTACAATGTTGGTATTCCTCTGAAACGACAGGAGGGGCACCACTTCAAAACAACCATATTGCACTCGAGCAGAAGTTCGTCCGGGGAAGAACTTGATGACGAGATTGCAGAAATTATTAGAAAATCCAGAGATCCTTCGATGCCGACAGACAATTTCTATTTGGACTTTCCTTCGGATTTGAATAATGGAAATACAATGGAAGACAATCTAAATAATCGAAGGTATTTGATTAGCTAAAAGGGCTTATCTAGCTTTTCAGAATATTGATAGAATGTTTCCTTTCCTAACAAACTGCGATGGGCATACACTTCGTCTCGTATATCCAGATTACTTCATAATTATATGGTTCTTCGGGGCGATCGCTTGATGGGGCAAATTTGGCCAACAGCTGCAATAGTCTTGTATTTCACATTAGAATCCACCAGCACACCATTCAGCCCACATTATTTTAAGAAATTATTTGAAAAATTACAGGCATGTTTATGATCACCCCTAGCTGGGAGCTATTGAATTCGAATGATTGTCAATGACAAATATGGCTGTTGGTAGCCATTGTGGATTTCACTAACTGCTTGACTAAATTCGTCGGCACAACCTAAAAAGGCCACATCTGTCAACCGATCGTAGCCAAACTTCATATGGATCGTCCGGGAGACTCAAGATGAAATTTTACTATTGATTTTTTCCGAATATCAACGGAAAATATAGACAAAATATTATATCCAAATTGACAACACACACCGTCATTCTTATATAATAATTAAATGCAGTGACTCTCGGTGGGGAAATCTTTTTCGTTAGTTTATCGCCGATAGATGCGTCCCGAATCGAGTACAAATATTTACAATTGATTATATAGTGAAGGAGATCACTCGATCTTTTCGACCATCCCGGACGCTTCGCGTCCAACCACTATATATGGGTTGCCAAATAGGACTACGGATACCCCCCGATGGCAGTCAAGAAAAACTGCAAACAAAATTACACAATCGGCCTCTGTGCCAAGTTTAAAAAATGAAAGTGTCAACGACACTGTAGCTCAACTTGGGAAGGGGTTTATTTTTTGCTGAGCAATGAATAGAATGGTAAAGAAGAAGGAAAGCCAAAGAATTACAGTAAAGGTCTTGTATTGTGTAGATGAAATTATTTTCATTTGAAACGTTTCACCAATAGATGTGGGCTGCAGGGTGTACGGATTGATTCAAATTTGAAATCCAAGATGGCTGCTGGCAGCCATGTTTTATAACGAATGTCGGAAATAATCGATGGCTCCATTCTAGAGGACACCCCGAAGATCCATACGAAGTGTGGAGACAATTTGATGAGGGATGTGGCCTCCAGGGTGTGCTGAAGGGTTTAGTCAGGCAATGAGTAAAATCAAAGATGGCCACTGGCATCCATGTTATTTAACAAAATTCGGGAATAATCGATGGCTCCCACCTAGAGTTCACCCAGAAGATCCATATGAAGTTTGGTGACGATCGAATGAGGGATGTGGCCTATACGGTGTGGCAAAGGATTTAGCCATGCAAAGATTAAAATCCAAGATGGCTGCCAGCGGCCATGTTTTTCATTGAACATATAATATTGTTCAAATTTGATGGCTCCCATCTAGAGGTGATCTAAACATGCCTGCAAAGTCTAAAAACAATTCTCGAATAAATGCGGGCTGGGGCTGAGCCGATGGATTCAAATTTGAAATTCATGATGGCTGCTTGCAGCCATGTTTTTTTTAATGAATTTCAGAACAAATCGATGGTTCCCATCTAGAGATCTAGAGGTCACCCTGAAGATGCATATGAAGAATGGGGTGAGGGATGTGGCCTGTAGGGTGTGCCAAATCATTTAGTCATGCAAAGAGTAAAATCCAAGATGGCTGCCGGCCGCCATGTTTTTCATCGAAAATCGCTTAAATTTTATAGCTCCCATCTAGAGGTGAACCTAAATATACTTGTAAATTTTCAAAACATTTCTCAAATAAATGTGGGCTGCATGGCATGCCGTTGAAATCAAATTTGAAATTCAAAATGGCTGCCATGATTTTTTAACGAATTTCGGAAAAAATTGATGGTTCCCATCTAGAGGTCACCCTGAAGAGCCATATGAAGTTTGGTGATGATCGTATGAGGGATGCGGTCTGTAGGGTGAGTCAAAGGAAAAGTTTGATGGATGAACGGATGTATGATGAACACCAATCCATGGCAATAGCTCAAACTTTACAAAGTAAAGTTGAGCTAAATAGGACTGGAAAATGTAGGAATACAAGCTCGGACAAAGTTCTGCATGTTACGAAAATTTCCTCAGGAAGAAAGAGGGGGATAACTCCACAAAAAGGTAAAACCTCTAATTGCAGATACACAGGTTCCCTTGGTACTAAATATCTGTGCAATTTTAAAATCAAATTGACAGAAAAATTATGCATTTTGAGAATATTTTATAAGTAAAAAAGGAGGGATAACTCCACAAAAAAAAAGAAGCCTGACGGACCTCATAATTGCAGGTGCACAGGTTCCCATGGTACGAAACATCTTTCTTTGCAAAGTTTAAAAATAGCCCGAAAAAAGTAGGAACAAAAGTATGACAGACACAAACGCATCGACAGACAAGCCGATATCAGTATACCCCCCTCCACAACTCGTTGGGGTGGTGTATAATTAAGGGGGTGTCAAGTGACCCATTTTGAATGGGGATATCCATGCAAATCTCCGCAGCTAAAGTCATGCCTAGGAACTAAAGCAGCCATATAATTAACCAGACATAACATTTAACTGGCGGCTTATCTTTGTAAATTGCTAATTTTTGAGAATTTTGTTTTGTAATTAAATTTGATAAATCACTATAAAATACAAAAATAAATATATCAACTTTCTAATGGAACAAATTCCAAGCCGACCCGGCAGATAAATATGTATTATTTTCAATACCGCATAAAGTCACCCCCAGAAATATTTGCAACTAACTTTTGCGGCAGAGATTTGCATGGAAATGCCCATTCCAAATTGGACACTTGACCTCCTATTTTATACCAAATACTCACTGAAATACTCAAAATTATTATGCGATTCCCACTTGGCATGTTTATGGAAAGTAAATTGGGTGGATGCAACTGACATGCGTCATGGGTGACAGATCAATAAGCGAAACAAGATCACAGTTCCCCATCCGCTTCTTGAATGGCTAAAGCACATTTCTCTTTATTCCACACTCGATTACCCATGTGAAATTATGGTAATCCCTAGGTTATTCAGGCCTATAAATGATAAAAATATTCTGTCAACAAGAGCATGTGTTGGGATACAAATGTAGTTTTTGTCGACATGGTCAGCTCTTCTCACCCACCATACTCGTAATGTCTTTCTAAACTGTTCTTTTATGGAATTTTGCTTTTGATCATGCAAACCTCCAGTGCTTAACCCTTTCATAACGGGAGCTGTGCTGGTGCAGCATTAAATATCTTGTGCAAGTGCATGCTCTTATATATGCGAGTCTTCCATAGGGAGAAAAAAAGAGAATGCACTAGCTTATCAGGTCAAGGTAAATGTTGTTAGGCCAATGTATTCTTTTATATATGTGAGGCTCCCTATGGGAGACTCGCATACACAAGAGAATGCATTGGCATGGGGTTTTCGCAATATTTCAAGAAGCTCCAGTCATGGAAGGGTTAATTATTCCACTTACACTGTGAACATAGTATAGGAGGAGGCAATGTTACTACCAGCCCCAAAATATGGTGATGGACATTTCCAAATTAGAGCATTACTGCATATCTGCTATTTTTTCCCCAGAGGCTTGTGTAATCGAGGTGCCCAGTGGGTGCACATCACCATCTGGGAACTTAAATCTGAGTCTAGGTCTCCCATAGCAGATGAAGCCATGCTGAAAATTTAGTTATGCTAGCCCACTGTGTGGAGTAACATCACTAAATTCACCCTAGGGGGCAAGCCTGCAAATAGCGTGTCTGTCATTTGCAGAAAGAGGTCCCCAGAGGGTGAATTTAGTGATGCTATCCTGCATAGCGGGCTAGCATCACCAAATTCACCCTCTGGAGACCTCATTCTGCTTATGCCTCATCTTCTGGGAAGCATCTATAGTCTCAAATTAACATAGTTTTTAGTTACATTTTCCATTCTGGGAAGTTTCTATATCCCCTAATTTGCAGCAGATAAAATGCATAATCGAGGTGCCAAATGGGTGAACATCACCAACTTCAACCCTAGGTCTACCATAGCAGTTGAGGGCCTAAGCAGAATGAGGTCCTCAGAGGGTGAATTTAGTTATGATATCCCGCTGTGCGTGATAGCGTCACTAAATTCACCCTCGGGGGACCTCATTCTGCAAATGTCAAGGACCATATTTGAGTCCTGTTTACAGGGTCCGCGCTGGACTAAAATTAACTTTTGCCAAATAATTTGCCAAATGAAAATATTTTTTTGCCACATTATTTTAGAATTTGCCAAATGCTATCCCTGATAGTATCATTTTCTGCACCCTTAAGTCTTGTTTCAACACTCGTGGTTTGAAGGACTCTTGATATCGATAGAAAAGCAGTTAGTTAATAATTAATTATACTCGCATCTCTATTGTGGTTTATGATACACCAATAAAGCCAATCACCGAACAATACAATGGTAGAAGGGTTGCTTCAGCAGAAGGGCACACACATGAGGATTAGCTATGTAAACACCACCACAACACCAAATACTACATGTAGTAATCCCTCCAACCATCAGTACTAATGCTATGAGATTATCTGCATCTTAATAGAGGCATTAACTTTCCGTAAACCTTATAAAACACCACTAATATAATTATGTTGTGAGAGTTTCCTGAAATGAATGGTAATGATTGACCAATATGTTTCAAATTGCTTGAGGAATTAAAAAGTGACTTGCCAAAACTTTTGCCAAATGAAAATATTTGTTGCCAAATGTGAATTATTTTTGCCATTGGGAAATTTGGCAAGTGGCAGCGCGAACCCTGGTTTAGGATGGATCTCATGAACTTTTTATCTTATTGCAGTGAATGGGGAAACGGTCACAGAACAATATCACCCCTATGTGATTCTCCATCATGCCGCATGTGTGCAGAACAGAATTTTTGGTGTGGCCCCTCGCCTCCATCAACACCACCAGGAAGTCCATGGGATGACGAGCTGAGTTTATCCGAAAAATCAGCCGATTTACGTCAATTTTATGAAGAGTCCAAGACATACCTCAATAACAATACTCGCAGGTTTTCAGAGAGTGAAGAAGACTAGTGTAAATTGAGTGCTGTAGCAATCCATTATTCAATTAAAAATAAAGACCTATATGGTACAAATTATTTTAATAGTATTTGATATACATGATGCATGTGTTCATTCATGACATGAGTATAATGCGACACAAATTAAAGGTAAGAGAACAAACACCACATGTAGTTGTAGTGGATAGAGTTTGCTTCAATAAGAGTTAACCCTATCATGATGGGAGCTGCGCTGGTGAAGCATTTAAGACCCTGTGCCAGTTCATTTTCTTACATATGAGAGTCTCCCATTGAGAGCCTGGCATATATAAGAGAATGGACTGGCTTACACGGTTAAGGTAAATATTGTTAGGCCAATGTATTCTCTTATATATGCGAGGTGCCCTATGGGCGACACGCATATATAAGAGAATGCACTGGCACAGGGATTTCGCTAACTTTGAAAAAGCTCCAGTCATGAAGGGTTATATATTGTATCTAAAGCACAAGGCTGAGATATTGATAGATCACACCAAAGCATTAGCTGAAGTTGAAACTCAAGGCAAACAGCACCTATGAGGTTATAGGACAATCATTCTATTGCCTATGAATTACAAGGAATAACCTTTTTCGCTGTATTAAAGATTGTCTATCTCTTCCAGGCCACATTTACAACAATATAATTTTTATAAATCCTGAATTTTTTGAATAAAATATAGACAAAACTGAGATTTGTGTATATTATTTGTCTATAAAGGCATAATAAAGGGGTTTATATCGATCACAAGATCAGGGTGGACTCAATTTGCCGTGATTGAGGCTGCTAACAAGATAGAGTTGTCCTTCTTGGTATTATGTTAACATGATTTGAACGTTTTCGTGCAGATTTCTGTTATAAAAATACCCTGTAAAACTGTATAGTAATTGATGAGAAACTTTTCTGGGTGTCCTCGATTCATATCTATTGTTTTATACCCTGGAATCTATATAAAACTTACTGGGTGTCCTCGATTCATATCTATTGTTTTATACCCTGGAATCTATATAAAACTTACTGGGTGTCCTCGATTCATATCTATTGTTTTATACGCTGGAATCTATATAAAACTTACTGGGTGTCCTCGATTCATATCTATTGTTTTATACCCCGGAATCTATATAAAACCTTCTGGGAAGAGATAGACCCATCTTTAACCTTTGTTTTTATACTAAACACGAAGTCTCTGGGTAGCTTGGTGATAAAAAGATTGACTCGCATTCCTAGCCCATGCAAAATTCTGCAGCGGTTCCTTTAGCCATCAATGGGACACAAAACATACCATATATAATCAGTATTAAACGAGCTGGCTACTTCTGTGTAACAATGCACACTTTTGTGTTATGCAGAATTTATCAACAGACTATAGTTCATCTACCATTGGACATGATTACCCACCACACCATGAGGATTTAATAGTTTGTTGCTACTTGACAGGTGAAGTTAGAAGCTTTTCTACATAACTGGTCCAATATTACACAGCTGGTAGAGCTACAGTAATGCTCTAAGTAATCGACTTCTTTCTTTCCGATTAAATCCTGAAAAGTTGCCCATAATTCTGCTGTGGTTAAGAAGTCGATTACTTAGAGCATTACTGTAGGTACAAAACACATGCGGTTATAGACATAGTTTCCTTAACCCTTCCATGACGGGAGCTGCGCTGGTGGAGCATTAAACACCATGTGCCAGTGCATTCTCTTATACATGCGAGTCTCCAATAGCGAGCCTCGCATATATAAGAGAATGTACTGGCTTACAAGGTCAAGGTAAATATTGTTAGGCCAATGTATTCTCATATATAAGAGAATGCATTGGCACAGGGTTTTCACAAAATTCCAGGAAGATCCAGTCATGGAAGGGTGTGCAATAAATTCCTTTCTTCAATGCAAAATTGTGAAATAAAATTGATGGATAGTTTGTTGGGGTTTATTGATGGATAATTTGTTGGGGTTTTTTGATGGATAGTTAGTTGGGGTTTATATACATGTTAATTATTTAATAAATAGAGCATGGCTTGGAGTGAAATACGCCGATATAGTGCATAGTGAGGTTGTGTAAGTTCACGACGCGAAGCGGAGTGAACTACACAACCGCACTATGCACTATATCGGCGTATTTCACGACAAGTCATGCTCTAATTATTATATTGTATCGAACAAATGCAGAAATTAAAGGCAAACCAGTGGGCAAACACCATTTTTTTTTAAAGAAAACAAAATAATATGTAAAAAAAAATATTAAAATTCCTCTTTGTTCAGGTTTGTTTGTTTGTTTTTTTTTAATTAATTCTTTGTAATTTTTTTTTTTTTCAATGTTTGTTTTGCTGTTTTTTTTTTTTCAATGTTTGTTTTGCTGTTTTTAAAAAAACTTTGGCTGCCTGTTTGTTGTTTTTTTTAATTATTTTTATTTGTTGTAAATGTTTATTTATTGTTTGATTATTTTTCATGTTTGTTTTCCTGTTTTTGTGTTTTTGTAAATTCCCCCTTTGTTCAGGTTTGTTTGTTTTTTTAAATTAATTTTTTTGTTGTAATTTTTTTTTTCAATTTTGTTTTGGATCAGCGGCGAAATAACAAGTAGTTTCAGAACAAAGTTTGATGTAATGTTCGTTACTATTTTTAGTAGTCAAAACTACATATGCATAGTGCACGATGGGAGAGACTTGAAGGCGTAGTATACAACTACGACTAATCGAGTCGAGTAGCCAACCAATCGGAAAGCTTGATTTCAATAACAAAGTCACGTGAGATACAATATCTTTGAATAGAGGTGGAGGATGGACTAAAACAAGGAATAAGATAATATACACATATATACAATAAATATTAAACATCTTTGAATTTCATATTTACGAGATGAGAAAATCTCTGGTTTACTTAAATGATATAAATCTGGGTGCGGTAGTGTGTGAAAGCGTTTTCGTTTCTTTGGTTTTCATTAGATCAAAATTCAAATAATGTTATTAACCTATGCATATTTACATTTGAACAGTATGTTTTGTTCATTTTCAAATTGTGGGGGGATGTGAGGGGGCTGTCTATGAATTGGGTCAGTCACCAATGAACTCTCCAGTTCTATATCAATTCACTTATTAAATCATTTTTTCAACATTGACCCAGGTAAAATATCGCAGCGAATTATTTTTTTAATCAATAAAAAAAGGGAGAGGGGGTTCATGAGAAATTCTCATTGAGATTAGAACACTGTTAATTGAATTACAGGTAAGCTAAGTTAGCTAACTCAAATTTAGGTGTCGTTAATGAAGCTTAAGCTGCTATTTAATTTAATCTCTTTGAGAGTGGATGGTAAAAGCACTATTGGTTGAATGCAGGCATTAAAGAAGGCGTTTCCAATTTTGTGGAGGGATGACTAAAGTACAAAAAGGAGTGTTCAGATGAGTCTGTTGCATTGCGTTGAAATTGGAATACAGACATTAACACTGAGGCATTTAGACGGTTGCGATGCATCTGTTACAATGTATCCATTAGCGCACACAACAGAGAGATTATATTTTCAATGCATAAATTATATGATAATTAAGGGGTTTCCACAATTTTCCAACACACAACTAACATTCTTGAAGCAGTGTTGCACTCAACTAAATAGTCATTTGAGCATTTCACTAGTTCACATTATGTACCTTTTATGGCAGTTGTTCATTTCAAATCAATTTGTATAACTGCTGAGAACGCTCCTCCCAAAATTGCCCTTAAAAAAGTTATCAAAGTCTTTTTGATATTTTTATAGTTACACACCCATGTGAATGGTTTAACGCAGACCACATGTCATGTCATCACAAATGGACCAACGCAACGCAGCCGTCTGAAAGCTACATAAATAGCGATATTGTTAATGAACACTTCAGTTACCAGTTTTTTTTCATATTATGGGCTCTGGTCAAAATACATTTTACGATCAAAAGTATTACATAAATGGAAATTAAGATATCAATAATGGTGCAGCTATCACGACAAGTCGGTGAATTTGGCTGAAACTAATCTTTATATTTAAACTCGTGCTAACTCAAAAAAGTGTGCTACATTGAAATTTATGCACTAACAATCTGGGAAATAATACAAGGAAGCACAAATTCATGAAAGTGGTGAGAGTTTATGTGTTGAGTCAGCACCAGGTTCATTTGCAGTAGATTCCAAATTTTCTGCAACCACAAAAGTGCCATGTTTAACCCTTTCAGTGCCAAGTCCGATTTTTGTATCAACCCATATTTCCTTGATAATTTTTCAAATTTATTGATTATAATAATGTGATACATTGATGGAAAGAGCTCTAAGAGCTCCTTCCATCAATGTATCACATTATTATAATCAATAAATTTGAAAAATGATCAAGGAAATATGGGTTGATACAAAAATCGGACTTGGCACTGAAAGGGTTAAGGTAGGCTTCAAGCCTATTGTTTGTTCGAATATGTCATGTCACAGAATTAAATAAATTTGGAAAATTATATCATTATATCATATCATTTCATTCCATGAATCCTAAATTCTTCATCACAAAACAACGATAATATTCCATGATACGTTTCTGCTTATATGATGAAAATAAAGAAATTTGGAAAACGTAAGCTATCTCATTTCATGTGTAATTTCTCTAGACAATAATACAAATAAACATGGTGAAAGACTCACAACAAATGAACGAGTTCCTCCCAGTCTTGCTAATGCTGACTCCTCTATATATAAATCAGCTTTCATAGAGGTTTTGATTGCAGTCTGAGCAGTACCTCAGTATTCATCGCATGACACTCATGAGACTGATTTAACAGTTCGTAACAATTAAGTCAATGGAATTTGAAAACCGGATTATAATGTAACATATTACTTTATGGTGAATGCCATGTTTTGCGGATATCTCTTGGCTACAAATCGCCGACATTGTTTAAGGTAGTCAATCCCTTAACAGATACTAAACCTGCACAGTGACGGAATAATTTATAATATCATAAACCTTACTTTTATTAAAATTTGCACAGTACCATTTTGAAGCGAAAACACTTTCTATCACTTTGCGTGCAATGAATTTGTTTTTCTGCAGGCTTCTACATCAGTACAATATAGGTTTCAGAGACTATGTGGGGCTCTGTTATGATAGTTGTTGTTTGGTCCCAGAAAACAAAAATGATGCCTACTTGGTCTATCAAGAACAATAACCATTCCATTTACGAGATATGCACGACTCTTTTTAATCGATTGTAAACGGTCTATGCTTTAGCAAGATTGGAGTATCTCTAATGCTTGATCAATGAAATTTAAGAACATTATCAGACCAAGTTTCCTTCACATTAGCCGGCCATTTTTATCGTTTCCATTCCCTGCCTCTTCCATGTCAGTTCTGATTTTTCACAGTTTGAGCTCCTCAGGTGAATTGCCGCTTACATGGGGGACTTGGTCTGATCTTATATGAGGCGATGACAGCACATAATGCATACATTTCAGCTTAATGATGTGATCAGATCACAGATGTATCCCAACACCTATAGAGTGCATAGTAAATATGGACTGTTAAACCCTGTGACAACAAGACACTCACTGATGGGTAGTTAATTGATCCCCATTCATTCATTCGTAGGGTTGTTCAGCTAACAAGTTCATCAAATAAACAATCTGTTTGCTAGGCTGTTTGTTGACTTGTTATATATGAACACATATGCAAATTAATTAATTATCTGAACATCGCAGCCAACAAAGAATAGACCATTCAAATTTATCTTTATAGAATTTATGGGAGAATCTAAAACTTTAGGACTAGATAAGTTGACTGTAGTTAATTAACAGATAACCTTCCAATACGACTCTCAACAATAGCGCAAAATAACTAAATATGTTAACATTTACATGACGCGAGCTGAGATTCTCGGTCAGTCAGGTAATGTCATGTGACATGATTGGGAGACCAAACAATTAACGTTATGGAAGGCTATGTCAGTGGTTGTTTCATATGGGTAGTCTAAGACACACATGATGATGAAGCCTTTAGAAGCTAAAATGGACTAGAATAAATATCTAGAATATGGTACATGTACCTACGATCAGCTATAATGATAAATAATTTATGGTAGAAGATAGATAGATTGATAGTTTAGATTGAAAACTTTTTAAAGCATTTGTGATCGATCTGAGGGTAAATTGTTTACATACACGGGTAGGATAAAATATACTTAGATCTCAACTCATGAAGTTTTTTGCACTGTATTCGTATTTTTTTTCTCAGGATTATAAAATCATTGTTTGTAAAAAATCCCAAAAAAAATCTTGACTTACAACCAATGATTCTAGAATAGCAAGAATTGGGTGATGTACAAATATAATAAATTAAAACAGTCTGATCATTTATTAATTTGTGGTTTACTTTTGTAAAGACATAATCCTCAGACACAAATGTGACCCGCCATATCAAATCCAGTCATAAGTCGGGATTTTGTTTACCCTGTGACAATGCATTCTCTTATATATGCGAGTCGACCATAGGTCGCCTCGCATATATAAGAGAATGCATTGGCCTAACAATTTTTTACAATTTTAATAATTGTTTCTTGTATTCTTTAAAATTTCACCCATACAGAGCCCCAGACAAACATGAGCAGACCACACTGGTCTATATGCTTCTATATATGTGTGGGGCTCCCTGCAGGGTAATGATTTTTTTATTTTATGTTCTAAAAATTGTAATAAACATTTATTTAAAAAAATTTATAAAAAATTGTTAGGCCAATGCATTCTCTGATATATGCGAGGCGACCTATGGTCGACTCGCATACATAAGAGAATGCATTGGCACAGGATTTGATATGGCGGGTCACAAATGCAAACATCTCAAAAGGCTTTCAATGGAAAGAACTGAAAACAGTAAATTCTTGCAAATGCCAATCAACTGTATGTTTTATGAGACACCTGTTGTTATGTCGAGGATTCAAGGGTAACCAGAATGAACTCTATAGGTGTTGAGGTTGTACTCCTATCCCGGTCAGTAACACTGTGGGATGCATGTCACGAAATCAATGTTACACATAAACCAATGCTTCAGTTACAATAAAACACACTTCTTTTTCTTTGGTTGCTCTGGCGGCTCCAAGGCAGCTAAGATGGCTTCGTCAAACACATTCTTTAGTCCTTTCTATAAAGGAAAAATAAATAAAAATAATAAATAGGGTGACTGCATGCAAACAAGCCTGAGATTTGTGTGCCTGTCATTTGCAGAATGAGGTCCCCAGAGGGTGAATTTAGTGATAACATTTCCGCAGTTGGCTCGCATCACCAAATTTGGGCTAGCATCACCAAATTCACCCTCTGGGGACCTCATTCTGCATGGTCTCATCTGCTATGGGAGACATAGACTCATATTACACCCACTGGGAACCTCGAATACGTGTGGCATACGGCGTAAATGGCATTCAACTCAACCATGAAACCGGAACTATAAAATAAAAGCATCATAACACATGTCAAAACAAGCCTTGTATGTGCCTGAATAAACATTGTAACTCTGTTAAACAAGCCTTGTATGTGCCTGAATAAACATTGTAACTCTGTTAAACAAGCCTTGTGTGTGCCTGAATAAACATTGTAACTCTGTTAAACAAGCCTTGTATGTGCCTGAATAAACATTGTAAGTCTGTTAAACAAGCCTTGTGTGTGCCTGAATAAACATTGTAAGTCTGTTAAACGAGCCTTGTGTGTGCCTGAATAAACATTGTAAGTCTGTTAAACGAGCCTTGTATGTGCCTGAATAAACATTGTAACTCTGTTAAACGAGCCTTGTATGTGCCTGAATAAACATTGTAACTCTGTTAAACGAGCCTTGTATGTGCCTGAATAAACATTGTAAGTCTGTTAAACAAGCATTGTATGTGCCTGAATAAACATTGTAAGTCTGTTAAACAAGCCTTGTATGTGCCTGAATAAACATTGTAAGTCTGTTAAACAAGCCTTGTATGTGCCTGAATAAACATTGTAAGTCTGTTAAACAAGCCTTGTATGTGCCTGAATAAACATTGTAAGTCTGTTAAACAAGCCTTGTATGTGCCTGAATAAACATTGTAAGTCTGTTAAACAAGCCTTGTATGCGCCTGAATAAACATTGTAAGTCTGTTAAACAAGCCTTGTATGCGCCTGAATAAACATTGTAACTCTGTTAAACAAGCCTTGTATGCGCCTGAATAAACATTTTAAGTCTGTTAAACAAGCCTTGTATGCGCCTGAATAAACATTGTAAGTCTGTTAAACAAGCCTTGTGTGTGCCTGAATAAACATTGTAAGTCTGTTAAACAAGCCTTGTGTGTGCCTGAATAAACATTGTAAGTCTGTTAAACAAGCCTTGTGTGTGCCTGAATAAACATTGTACGTCTGTTAAACAAGCCTTGTATGTGCCTGAATAAACATTGTAAGTCTGTTAAACAAGCCTTGTATGTGCCTGAATAAACATTGTAACTCTGTTAAACAAGCCTTGTATGTGCCTGAATAAACATTATAACTCTGTTAAACAAGCCTTGTGTGTGCCTGAATAAACATTGTAACTCTGTTAAACAAGCCTTGTGTGTGCCTGAATAAACATTGTAAGTCTGTTAAACAAGCCTTGTGTGTGCCTGAATAAACATTGTAAGTCTGTTAAACAAGCCTTGTGTGTGCCTGAATAAACATTGTAAGTCTGTTAAACAAGCCTTGTGTGTGCCTGAATAAACATTGTAACTCTGTTAAACAAGCCTTGTGTGTGCCTGAATAAACATTGTAACTCTGTTAAACAAGCCTTGTATGTGCCTGAATAAACATTGTAAGTCTGTTAAACAAGCCTTGTATGTGCCTGAATAAACATTGTAAGTCTGTTAAACAAGCCTTGTATGTGCCTGAATAAACATTGTAAGTCTGTTAAACAAGCCTTGTATGTGCCTGAATAAACATTGTAAGTCTGTTAAACAAGCCTTGTATGTGCCTGAATAAACATTGTAAGTCTGTTAAACAAGCCTTGTATGTGCCTGAATAAACATTGTAAGTCTGTTAAACAAGCCTTGTATGTGCCTGAATAAACATTGTAAGTCTGTTAAACAAGCCTTGTATGTGCCTGAATAAACATTGTAACTCTGTTAAACAAGCCTTGTATGCGCCTGAATAAACATTTTAAGTCTGTTAAACAAGCCTTGTATGTGCCTGAATAAACATTGTAAGTCTGTTAAACAAGCCTTGTATGTGCCTGAATAAACATTGTAAGTCTGTTAAACAAGCCTTGTATGTGCCTGAATAAACATTGTAAGTCTGTTAAACAAGCCTTGTATGTGCCTGAATAAACATTGTAAGTCTGTTAAACAAGCCTTGTGTGTGCCTGAATAAACATTGTAAGTCTGTTAAACAAGCCTTGTATGTGCCTGAATAAACATTGTAAGTCTGTTAAACAAGCCTTGTATGTGCCTGGATAAACATTGTAAGTCTGTTAAACAAGCCATGTATGTGCCTGGATAAACATTGTAAGTCTGTTAAACAAGCCTTGTATGCGCCTGAATAAACATTGTAAGTCTGTTAAACAAGCCTTGTATGCGCCTGAATAAACATTGTAAGTCTGTTAAACAAACCTTGTATGCGCCTGAATAAACATTGTAAGTCTGTTAAACAAGCCTTGTATGCGCCTGAATAAACATTGTAAGTCTGTTAAACAAGCCTTGTATGCGCCTGAATAAACATTGTAAGTCTGTTAAACAAGCCTTGTATGCGCCTGAATAAACATTGTAAGTCTGTTAAACAAGCCTTGTATGTGCCTGAATAAACATTGTAAGTCTGTTAAACAAGCCTTGTATGTGCCTGAATAAACATTGTAAGTCTGTTAAACAAGCCTTGTATGTGCCTGAATAAACATTGTAAGTCTGTTAAACAAGCCTTGTATGTGCCTGAATAAACATTGTAAGTCTGTTTTTTATTCCATGTATTCTAGGATGGGTGGCATCTAGTATCTAGTAAACATAGAATGACATGTGTGTTAAAGAGCTTGTTGATATGGCACTTGAGCCATCGCGGAAGGATATAACTCGAGACTGTGCCTATCCTTAATGTTGAAACGACTCTGGGATTCTGGAATCGAACCCTAAATGTCGAGTCGAAGTCGATACCCAAATTCCTTATTTTCTCCTTGTCGCAATTTTACCAATTACAAGCGCTGTTCAAAAGATAATAATTCAGTGGAAAAACATCAGTTTATCCATCAAATAAAGTGATAAAAATCTTCATAATTGATTAAATTGATGAACGAACTCATGTAATGATTATGTTAGCATATGTTGAAAGCAGGAATCAACATAACATACATGTATATAAAAAGATTGTAAAATATCTGCAGTCTCGCATGCTACTGAACCGAGTGTATTTAATCATGTGATTTCGATAAACAGGTGTTCTTCAGCCACTCGTACTGATAAAAAAGTTCAATTGAAATTGAGTCCCAAATGTTTTTCAAAGATTTCTAATGTTCTACACGACAATATAGTTACCTTCCGAGTCCCCCAAAGCTGAACTACCAGTAATATCCAGTAAATTTGCGATCATATTATGTTTTATATTATATAGATCTATAGTTTTAATATCTATATTACTCACCATATACAGGTAAACACTCAAATAGGCTTTAGAACAGATTGTCAATAATACCAAAAAGATATACATGAACATTGTGTTAAAGATGCATAATTTTTCACCATCAAGACTTATTAGTGGCCCAGTAAAAAGTTGGCCAGCCAACAGTCTTAGTCTATAGACCAAATTGCGGATGAAGATGGATAACTCTAAAATCAAGAGGCTTTGTGTTGATAATAAGGCCAAATTTCATCGAAAAAACATTTTGATAAATAACACATTTTGGGCAATTTTATACTATATTTTTGGGCAATTAATCGATTCTGATAACTGAAGCGGCATTTCTAAAAATGTTGTTGTTTTTGGAATCTGATTATATGGGGACCATCGAATCGGATTGAGTACCTTTAACAGCAATCAATGAGAAAAGGAATGTGAAGTGTAACAATATATTACAAAAGCAAAAGGTGTGAAATTTAAATCAAAGTGAAGTTGAATCCAATAGAACAGCGATACCATCGGTAAAAAATGTCTGGGTTTTCGAATAAATTTTTCCAGGAGTTTCAAGAACATGGAATTCCTAATATGCATTTTCTAGTATAGGGGTACGAACCCTGACCAGCAGGACTTGAAATGTTCTGAAATTTCTACTAGTCACATGGGACATGTAAATTATTTGTTACTGTCACCTGAGAATGTTGCTTGTGCATACCCTTATACCCTTATATGTGGGATGAAGCATGTCTTTGTGGAGTGGACAGCTTAAATGATATCATTCTTTATGAATATTTTTTTTACAAAACAACCAGAATAAATTTTTAAATTAGAAATTTCTGGATTATCCACCAAAACTGGGCATTTTATAATCGTACCCAAGTACATTGTAATTCTTTCTCATTTAGAATGTTAGGGATACGAGTGGACAAAAGACTAGATATGGTAAATCCCAGTAAATCAATCTGGAAATATCACGCTCTGACTAAGAGATGTCTGTATCCATTATATATATATGTTTCTATAGTCAAACAAAGCCTGTAGATTAATCTCATAGAGTCCCCTGTCACTGGTGACAGGTAGCACAAGAATCTACCCGTCACCCAGAATCAGTGATGTGTCAGAGACAGGTAGACATGTGTACATTTCAAGCCCCGCTGAGGCGCTGACTAGTTGTTATTAATTACCTGTGTTAGAGCAGAGCATTCAACATATTTCACAGCTCTCAATTCTCGAGCTAGCTTATCACTCTGTTCACAGGTGATGGCTTTCTGTTTGTTTTTTGCTAACTTCTCTATGACAGATCCATCATCTCTCAGATCAATCTGGGTCCCGACTAAAAGGAACGGCGTCTTCGCACAATGATGTGTGATTTCTGGAACCCACTGCAAGAAAATAGGTATATATTGCAAAAACTTCATCATAGGCTGCCAATTGATAATATAAGGCCAAAGAAAGAAATATATGTGGTTGGGATTTCTATGGAATGCCATAGCTGCCTTATATTGCCGATTGTCTTTATATGCAGATACTTTGTCAATATATGTAGATACTTTGTCATTATATGCAGATACTTTGTCTTTATATGCAGATACTTTGTAATTATATGTAGATGGGTGAACATCACCAACTTCAACTGGGGAACTACAATCTGATCCTAGGTCTCCCATTGCAGTTGAAGCCTAAGCAGAATGAGGTCCCTAAGAGGGTGAATTATGTGATGTTAGCCCGCTGTGCTGAATGACCCCAAAATGACTTGATTCCCATCTACATGTCAATGTCAACAGCCATGACAAATATCATAATCATCAGAGAAACAATATGGCCTGTATAGTGTTCAAACGATTAGTCGACAAATAATCGTCGACGTTGGTTTGTCGGAAAATCGACTAACTTCCACAGTCGACTAGTCAGAATACAGTATATAATCTCATCAGCTGGCCTTGACAATGCATGGTTTCACTAAATGTGGGTCAGAAAAGCAGCAAAGATAGCTAGTCTATGTTCAAGAAGCTTTCCAAAGTCCGAACATATGTAGTAATGTCGAGCTTGACTCATCCTAATTTGCGATTCTTCCTTTGCTTCTATAGACAGTGTTAGTATCGACAAACACTTTTCCGTTTATATTATATCAATATTTCCGATTTTAAGAAAATCAAGAACCTGCACACATTACTGAAAACAGTATATAGACTAAGCATGATGTTATCATTTATTTTGGTTCAAATAGTCATGAAACGGCGACAATTAACTTGCTGAGAAAATTATTCTTTTTATATATAATATACTCCCTATATACCGCAGACGGAAAAATTCCTAGTGCGCATTTCTAACCTACACAGGTAAAGAGGGAGGGGCTTCCACAAAAGTGTTCGTCGATACTAACTGAGTCTAACTCTCCGCTTGCTACGTACGCCTTATATACGGAAGTTATGGCAACTTTCAAAGTAGACCTATGTACGCATCATCTATTATATATTTTGGAAGATCTGTGTGTGTGTCTGTGTGTGTGATCGCGATGGACTCGAAAACGACCGAGCCGATTTCGATGAAACTTGGTATGTGGGGGCATTTTCGGCCGGGGGGGGGGGGGGGGGGGGGGGGGGGGGGGGGGGGGGTGTGGCATGGGCCTATAAATTTTCAGATCCGAGGTCAACTTTTCACGTGCCGCGGTCAAATCTGTTTTTACGCTGTGTTACGGGACTTTCATTTGAGTTCGGTGCTTACAAATCGATTCGAAACAGCGCGAATAATAAAATGCCAGTCATAATAATGACACTGTGAGGATCTTTCGTGTATCCTCTTTCCAACGATATATAATGCGTATGTATCCGTTTTAGTTATCTGCCTCGATTATCAAGAAGAAGTGGTACTATCTTCCATCAGGATAAAAACAATGCGTAACTTCTATGACGTCGTTAGAGTTCATAACGTTAGATCACGTTAACGCTTAACCGGCCGATGCATTTGACTGTTTCAGACGTCTTGGCGATATCTCGGGCACCGATGGTAATTTATCTTTACGTTGAAACTTGATAATTAATGAGCGTGTGTATATGAGGCGCGTTTATATACTTGAGTGGAAATCAAATCGGGTTAAAAGGTCAAATCGGGTAAAACCGGATGGATTTCGACAGGTACTTTTGTCGGGTACTTTTGTTCGGGCAGTGTTTTGGACGGGTCAAATCGTGACCCCACTTGACCTTGGCCTTCAAAATAGACAATTCAAGGTCAAACCCCGGACGAAGTCGGGTCACCTTCTAGTCGTATATATAATCATTATAATGTGAGTCACACCGTGTGTGTGTTTTCTTTTGTTTTTTTTATTTTGAGCTGACTCTGAGACTGAGTATCGTTTATTGTCTATACCCTGGCAGGGAAGTTCAAGTATTTATTTGATTTCATGATTAAACAGAAAATCCCTCAATTATTTCCTCAATTATTTATTCTCATTATCATCGTAGATTCGTAGGGAACTTATTTGCGATCGGTGGGTTTCTAGAGCACCGGTTCATTTGCAACAAAACCACGTGACGCGTCACGTGATTCAATTCTCCGATCACAGTAGAGGGTAAATATTGTGATGATGGCACGGAATTTGTAATTTTCTTTCACATGTGTTTCATTAGTATAAGGTTGGTGATGTATTTGACCGACTACTCGACGTCGACTCGACTTTTGGGGTTCGACTAGTCGACTCCAGAATCCCAGAGTCGTTTGAACACTAGGCCTGTAGCCTGTGCTAATGGACAGAATTGTGAAATCAAAGATGGCCACTGGTGGACTTGTTTTTTTTTTTAATTGACCCCAAAAAGACTCATTCCCATCTAATCAATCGTTTCAACACTGAAATGTTGTGCATACATGTGTTCATGAAACAATATAAAGTATAATAAACTTACTTTTTCTTTTACGTTTTCAAACGATGATGGGGAGACTACGGAGAAGCAGACTAAGAATACATCTGTTTGTGGATAGCTGAGCGGTCGTAGTCTGTCGTAGTCCTCCTGTCCTGCTGTATCAAACAGACCTAATGTGTATGGTTCTCCTCCAATCATAACCGTCACTGCATAATTGTCAAATACCTGTAATCAAAGTACATACGCATGAAAATATTCACAGAGTGTAAAATGGGAGAAAGAAATTAGTTAAGTAACAGAATATATTACGGTCTGGGCTATACATGTATGTGAAATTACTGTTGGTTTACTGTTATTTAGTAACAACTGCAGGGCATATATCCCTTTCATGGCAGGAGCTATGCTGGTGCAGCATTAAAGATCCTGTGCCAGTGCATTCTCTTATATACATGTATGCGAGTCTCACATAGAGAGCCTCAAATATATAAAAGAATGCACTGGCTTACAACATCGAGATAAATATTGTTAGGCCAAAGTATTCTCTTATATATGCGAGGCTCCATATGGAATAATCGCATATCTAAGAGAATGCATTAACACAGGGTTTTCACAAAATTTCAGGAATCTCCATGATTGTGAAATAGTCTGTCTGATTTTGTGACATCACCAATTAAATTAATAATAACAAGATATTGAAATTCCTAAATCTGAGCAGTTTTTCCACATCTGATTTGACAATTATTTTTTTTTAAATAGGAATTCTGGCTAAAAAGATAGATGTTCAACTTCAGAGAACTAATATGGTCAGATTAGTGCGTAGAGATTGATTACCTGTATTTATCAACTAATTAACCCTTTACCCAACAAAGCGGCCAAAAACGCCCAAATAAAGCTTCAACAGCCTAAAATATCTTCGGTATGTGACCGTATGTCTCAATAACACCATACAAATATGGATATCATTGGAACCGGTTCATTGACCACATTGTGATGGTTACAGTTATGCCCTTGGACTAGACGCTGGCTCTATGAGGCTACGTCGTTACACTATGCACGCCGTCATGAGAGACCAGAACAATCCATCCGCCATTATTACGTCACAGTACATTCTATATATAACCGGGCATTATTTTGCCCGGTTAAATATAGGACGTGCTGTGACGTAGTAATTGAGAACGGCTATGTCGGGAAAGCCCTTGCTAATTACAGGTGAAGTAAACAATGGATGCGGAAGAGTATAGACTGTGTGCTCGCTTTGTGAGCGTACCGGCCATAAATGCACGGGATAAACTGTGGAGAATTAGCAATACAATACGGACTGTGTTGCAAGGTCCCCAGAGGGGGAATGCAAACTGCATTGGTGATTGCAAACTGAACAAGATAATTTATGCATGAAACTATATGCAGAGAAAACTAAATTTCGAATATATAGAATAGTGTCTTCGTCTTGTGTCTCTTCTTCTTGTTCCAAACATATTATTTTATACAATATTTAGGATTTCTAAATAGTAGGCCAGCTACGATTTAATAGGTTTAATTCGTAATAATTGGTCTGGAACCCTGAATACATCTTTAAAAATAAATGGAGTAGGCCTACCGTAGAAGCGAAAAACAATTGAAATGAAATTGTACTGAACCTGTTTAATTAATAGTTAAGTCAGGTAATTAATATGGAAGGTGTCTATCTAATATTAAATAGTGATGGCCAAATAATAGTGATGGATGGTGTGTTAAAACTTTGCTATTTAAAATTAATAATAGCAATTAGACTCTATATGTATGGTATCTGTGCCGAATAGTAGCTATATACATTGATCATTATGTAACATTTACCTCACAAATTGACGCAATTCCAAAGGTGCATATGCATATACAGTGTTCAAGTTTATTGGCCAATGCACTCCATGTGGCATCCTACCAGTAAAGGACTGGGAAAATACTATTCGTATTGCTGAATTGAAGGGTCACTCTCACAAAAAAAGTGCTGAAGGGTACACAGGATTTTCAAAATGTGCTGAAGGGTACACAGGGTTTGAAATGTCGTTCTAAAGGCATTCAGTTTTCGTATCTGCCATGATTTCTGTTAGAGAATAATTGTTTACGTTCCAATGAATATTAAAATGTACTGAAAAAAACTGCTAATGGGCGCCAGACTTTCATAAACACAATTTAAGTAATGGTGTTCGTGCCGATCACAAATCCTGTGTACCCTTCAGCACATTTTCAAACCCTGTGTACCCTTCAGCACTTTTTTTGGTGAGACTGACCCCTTCAGCGTACATGTACTTCAGGCCGGCCATATAGCTATTATATATAATTCTTTCTCAGTATATTACATGTAGGTCATCACGATTATAGGCACCTATCTGCATGAGATTGAGAGTACGTACATGGCTACATATAAAACAGACATTTTGAATGACAACATGTGACATCCGCATGTCAACAGTATAGCATAGACTCTAGAGAGCTCTAGTCTAGGTAGGTATAAAATTGTAAAAAAAAAATAAAAAAATTACCATAGATCTTACCATAATTATGATATGAAAAAAATATATAATTGTAAATTTGTTACCGTATGTAATCTTGTCAGTTGTAACGCTTAGTACTAGTTAGTAGGTCAACTTTAGCCTTTGGTATACGTATGGTACTTTGCGTGGTAACTCTCTTTCTCGGAAATAAAAATATTAATAAATTATAATGTTTCAATTTTATTTTTAATTCTACCATATAAGATTAATTTAATGTAGTCATAACTTCCAACTTGTTCTGACTTGTTCAGATCTAATTTTGTTTATTCAATATTAAATTATTTAACAACCATGCATATTAATTAACAGTTTTACACAATGATTTGCTATCCGTAATGGATAATTCACGATTCAATTCATCTACCTCTTTGGAACTTAATTAGTTGGCTAGCAACGGGATGCTATTTTCTGATTGGACAGGGAATTCCCTTTTTCAAAATGGCGGATGGATTGTGCTGGTCTCTCATGACGGCGAACAGAGCAGAGCGTCGGAGCGTCATAGAGCCAGTATCTAGTCCATTATGCCCTGTGCCAATGCATTCTCTTATATATGCGAGTCGACCATAGGTCGCCTCGCATATACATGTATAAGAGAATGCATTGGCCTAAAAAATATCTTTTTTAACATTTTTTCTTACATTCTTTAACAATTTTATAATTTTTTATTACATTTTTTATAATATTTTTCTACATTCTTTGACAATTTTATCATTTTTAATATGTGTTAAGCCAATGCATTCTCTTATATATGCGAGGCGACCTATGGTCGACTCGCATATATAAGAGAATGCATTGGCACAGGGCCGTTCTGTTGGGTAAAGTGTTAAGATAGTAATGTAGTTTGACATTTTGCCTGTGGAGATCATGCTCCAGTGAAATGTGACTATACGCTGCCCGCAACAAGTTCCATAACAGATTTGAGATTATGATAAAAGTTGTGTTCTGTGTTTATTTCACACCCTTGTATCGGGTGAGTTCAATCCTTGATTGTGACCTCCATTTATTCTATAAATATCATAATTACGATTTAAATCTGATAAAAAAACGGTAATTATCAGGGCATCACTGGAAGTAGATTATTAATGAAGTGTACATCATAAACGTCAACAGGTCAGGTACAGTAATTCTAACTTGTATTCAATGTGAGATTGTGAGGCAACAATATGTATTAAATGGCTGTAATTCCATAAAGGCATTTAATAAAGTGGCTTGCATCAACAGTGTGAGGAAAAAATTGTAAGGTAAAAAATTATCATTTGTTCAAAGATTTGAGATTTAAAAATTAAAATACTGAAAATATTTCTTGAAATTTATAGATGGAACCTTAATATCATGTAATAAATTACACACATGCATTCAGCTTTCACGCAAGTAAATAAAGACTGTTCTTATTTCATCATCTGTACCACACCAGAACTATAATATCTGAACACAATGAAAATATAAAATTTACCCTTCATTCGGATCGACTTAACCCCTATAAATAAACGTCCGGGAATGATTCTGCCAATAATTGTTGCTGTAAATAAATATTTGAGCTTTGAGCAACTTAATACCCCCGCGGGTTGTTTCACACCACTATCAAACAATTTGTTTTGTCTAATCATAGTCCTATAACACGCAGAGAAAAAGTCACTTCACACCAAATTTTTCTCCTGGGTGGAGGCCCATACATGTACTTACAGGGTTAAGTATTGTTCTAATGCAATGGGCGTGTCTAGCTCGGATGAATGTATATTGGAAAACACCTGCAATGTTCAGGTGATTCTATTGATACACAACTAATGGAATATAGAATTATTAATACCCCTCACTACACAGGGACCATATTAAAATTTAATAAAATCAATTCCAATTTTTTGGGCTAGACATTGCACATTGATTGCACACTGCCCAGTAAAGTATCCATACATGTAAAAATCATCGTCTGTCTGTCTAACTCTGTCACACTTTTCGCCCTTTATAACTTAGACCAAATTTGGATCACGTTCTACAGTGTGTCTTAGAAGATTGTTCAAGGAAAACCAAAGTTCGTAAATGTGTTTTTTAATCCATAAAGATAGAGTTACGCGTCTTACTTTGGTAAACACCTGTTAATCAGCAATTTACATACTAAAATGCAAATTTGTGAGCTGTGAAATCAAGGGATTATACTCAAAAATGTAGAGGGGGTGAAGTTTGACCGCTCGCAATGGACATTCAGCAGTTCAAAATCCCGTTTGAAAAGCCACATTCCGACTGGGAAACACAGCGCTGGCTACTTTTCTAAAAGAAACAGGACTATTAGCATCCATTGTATTACAAAGGGGTGATGAAGATACAATCCTGATAGATTAATTTAAATTTTGTTAAATTGCATATACTTGTACCAGGGACCAGCCAGGGGTCAAATTTTAGGGAGAAGTGACTTCTCCCTCTGGAGATTTTAGGGAGAAGTCAGGGGAAAATAGTGAGAAGTGGGGAGACTCAAAGTCTCAATTATCAAAAATTATATTACCGGATTGTTTTCTTTTTTGGGGGTTAAAACTAGGCTGTTTTGTCAATGAATTTGAATGAATAATAATTATTAATAACAAACATATATTGATAATCAAAAAGTTATCCTCTTAATATGTGAATGTACTAAGTAAATAATTTGTAATAGTAAACACAAAATTATTGATTATAGCAAAATAAGTATTGATCCTATATTATGATCATTTACACCACCAAATAAACTCTCAGCTTAATCCACCAGCAATACAACAGGCTTCAGTATGTGTGACATATACTGACTTGTGTGTTTAATTTCATAACAATCTACCTTTTTTTTTTTTACAAGGAGACTTCAACTTCGCCCTAGAGCCTTAGTAGGGCGAAATTGGTAGCTCTAGGGCGACTATTTCGCCTATGTCACCCCCTCGGCTGGTCCCTGACTTGTACATGTATATATGGTTATTATTGGGGGCCTATAGACGAAAACGACAGAAAATGCAAGTCCACACCAAACAGTAATAAAGAGCATTTTATAGACTCGTCATATTTAATGGGCAATCCCCTATTACATGCATAATGCTTGTCTTGATTCTTCTATTGGCTGATACAACAAAAGTAGGTCCACTAGTGTTTCCACGACATTGAAAACATTGACTGCATCACCAAAACTGAATTTCCAATTAAACAATCCAAACTTGAGTTATCATCCGGAATATCTACAGTAGCAAGTGATTGCGTCTGTCCCATTCCTTGACCAGATGCTAACTCCACTCTAGTTCAAACACGAGGTTGCACCACGGGTGCTGGGATACCCCCATGGTGAAAGTTGAAAAACGGGCAGGTCCGAAAACAGATCAATTGTGAAAAAAATTTGATGAACGAACAAATTACTTGACAATCTAACGAACGACGGACGGAAATCCAACATTTTCAGATAAAGAACAAGAGCACACCGTCGGGGCGTGGCATAATATGCCTGTTTCTGGAGTAGAGTGAAGCAAGGTTTAATTCATTTGTTTGAAACCCTTGACTTAAGACGAAATAATAACAAAAATAAAACACAATAACTTGAAGTGTGGTATTTTTTGACTGAAAAATTCACATTTTTCAGGTCAATTTTTTTGACCTGCAACATCATGTAGACAGATCCCATATTTTATTTCCGGCTACATGTATTTTCAGACATAAAAATGCTATAACTCTGGCAAAAATGGTCGGATCGGACTCAAATTCGAACTGGACCTGCAAAATCATGTAGACAGAACCCATATTTGAACTTATCTGTATACCAAATTTGGTTCAAGTTCACTCGATTCAATATAAAGTTATCATCTGGAAACCACATATCAGGTAAAATCTACTTAAGTCGAATAAAAGGTCGGCTGACCAGTGTCCCCCGACAACGTGGCAAGTCGATGCCGCTTTGTTTAAGAAATTAAAACAAATGTTGAAATGTTCTAAGTCGAAATGGTTAATAATTCCGTAAGAAAGAAGAAATTCCGTCATCTATATACATGTTGCACATCTCCAATATGTGGGTAAGCCTAAAAAAAAAACGTCTCTGTTTCTGGTACCCGGCGATCGCGCATTCTATAGATATAAATAAGACAGTGAGTCTGGACGGCCATGCTACGCAGTGAATAGTGTGGCGTAAATCAATCTATATACCATGGCAAGTCACTTCGGAAATCCCCCATCTTGTGGGCTGTGTATTTTAAAAATTACAATGTATTATACCTTAAATTCCTTCGAGGAATTGTGTGTAAATCATGCTTGAAAGACAACTATGTTTGCGACAAAATTAGCAATGAAAAGTATGTGCGTTTTGGCAGGAAAATGACAGTCCTTATTCTGTAATCAGCCCTGGGAATTAGCGTCGGTAAACGATAATGACGAGGTGAAATCGCCGTCACCATTGGCCAGAATAAAGCATTATGCACTACCGGTATATAATGCATGGGCATCCTTGAGCATTCGCAGAAACCCGAGTTTAACCCACTTTAAATAAACAACAGTCTGTTATGAATGAATGAATGACACACTAACTGGGTCACTGTGTCACCAACCAAACACATGAAGGTCACGCGAATCAACTCAGTGTAACTATTTACGGCAGACTCTTTGATGTTGATGACCAAGTGGAAAATATGTGTACAATAGCAACGACTCACACTGCATGAAAACACGCATTTCCGATCATCGGATGTGCATACATGTTTTGTAAGGAATATGCAATAACTTGCTGTTAATTGCACTGAAAGTTAGCAGGTAGTAAATTCTGCTAATTAACTTTCCGGGATTGAAACGAAATAGGTCGGAAATAGGTGACTTTAAACTAGTGATGGGCGGTTAACCGAGAAAACAACTCGGTTTCAGATTTTAACAATTAACCCGAAAACCGACCGACGCGATTCTGCTCAAACCGACATTACGGTTTTGTTTTATATGTTTATTTTTCACTTAAATCGACTTATATGTATTATACCTCCCCAGGTACTTATTAGTTGATATTGTTATCAAATTATCGGCCTCTCGGAATGTGTCCATTTCGTCTCAGATATGTGTTGTTATAATATCGTAGGCGACTGTTTTTGTTCTTTTTCAAAACATGGCCGAACAAAATAATGAACAGGGTTCAACAAAAAGCCCTGTTTGGAGTTATTTTAGGCGTCTAACTGGAGACGACTCCAAAACATGTCGCTGCTTAATATCATAATATGTCATAAAAACGTCGCTTAAGCCAGAGTCCGGCTAACTATATGAATGCCGAACACAAGTCCAAATAAGGCGATAATCGCCAACCAAAAAAATGGAAGCGTCTGCTAACTCGAAAACTAAACCAAGTAAATGGTATGAACACTTTGATCGTCTGGACATTCCGATGTGACATAATCTGGTAGAAGTTTGCAGCCATGTGCAGCTTGTAAACTATGTCGCAACATCACAGACATCAAAGCGATCACACCGTAGTCATTGAATGTGGGTCAATCATGCACGTGTCAAGAATTGTTACACATTCAGGTCAAGGACGCCCACTGTTTGTGAATTTGCTGCTGTTTGCGGTTGAATTCTCAGATACTAATGCATATAATATGATAAATATGTTATAAACATGTCAGAAAGGGATAAACAGTGAAGATGGGGGTGTTTATTTTTTTAAATACCGAATTGTATCATCTTATCGCGTTGGATTCAGTTTGCGTCGACATTTTGTCCCGTTGTTTACCTGTGATCGCATTTCCTTCCTCAAATATTCAACGTTATTGGGACATTGTTGACTCTAATTACGGTTACTTTGAAAGTATATACTCAAATTGTATGTATTTCAGTATAATTTCACTATCTAGTAAAAAAAAACCAAAAACCGAACCGAAACCGATGTTTTTTCTCCCAGAAAAACCGAAACCGAACGTAAAAAATCGAAACCGCCCAATCCCTACTTTAAACCCCAATACAATTTAGTGATTTGGTAATATGGACAAGTTGTCACTGAAAAATAATGATCATCTATAAAGAGAAATATGAGGGAATGAAAATACAATAGGTTTGATTGAAAGGGCAATTATTTATTCCTTAAAACAATCTCTCTTTCAACACTAACAGCTAGAAAATTGCGTTGGCAGAAATGAATAGAATGGCATAAAATGTGTTACCTCAAGCCCAACCTGCACCAGAGAGATAAATGTGCAAGAGGAATAACTCTAAACCCATGGCCATAGTAGCCTATTTAAATAATACATTGGATCTTTACACTGGAGCACATGCAAGTAGCCAATATATACATGGGAAGTTGTCTCTGAAACATTATTGGAACAAGTAAACTGATATACATGTACACCTGATTCAAGGAAAATGACATACCTGAGGCTCACCACTTGAGTATGTGTGTGATATCAGAAACTCTTTAATACACACTATTTTATTGTCATGGGCAATAAAATGGCTAGTTAAAAAAAAAAAAAACCCTGCCTGCCTGGAAAATTTTCCCCATGTTATCGGAAACAGACAGTCGAAAGGCCCATAACTCTGGGAAAAATCATCAGATCAAACTCAAATTCGAACTCAACCTGTATCTTGATATGACTGATCCACATAAAAAAGGGTATTTGCAATTAAAGGATCCAAACTTGAGATATCATCCAGAAACCGAAAAAGTGAGAAATTTTCTAAGTAAAAAAAAGTTGACAAAAGGAAAATAACTCCATAAAAGAACATTGGACCAAACCCAGAATTGCAGAGCACCTGTGTTCTTGGTTGAGACACCTACATACCAAGTTTCAATAAAATCGGATGATCAGTACTGGAGTTATAACTCTGGACGCATTAATTTTTCGGGGGACAAAAAGGGGCATAGCTCAGTCAAAATCATGCGGACGATGCCCATATTCGAACTTGATCTGGATTTTGGTGTGCTAAACTAACATACCAATTTGGTTCAGTTCACTCGATTCAATCTAAAGTTCTCATCCGGACACCAAAAGCGGACGGACAACGGACGGACAACCCATTTACATAATACGACCGTTTTTTTCAAACACGCGTATAGAAAGGGATAACTCTTGATTGGAAAATGTGAAAATGTCATTGAACCCTCCCTTGAAAGCCCTCATGGTGCCAAACCTGCATACCAAGTTTCATTGAGATCCGATAACCCATGGTTGAGATGTAAGAGCAGACGGACGGACGGCGCATGAAGAAACGGACGAACAGACGCATGTAATCCAGTATACCCCCCATCTTTTGGGATGGTGGTATAATTATCCGATCAAACCAAAATTTTGTATGAGGAATAACCATCACATTATCAGGCCTGGCCCTTTGAAATTGGAAGATGGGCAATGATCGCCCTCCTTAACCCTTTTCCCAACAGCACATGTAGTTAAACCACGTCATATAGCCAACGTCAACAGGTATGAAGGTAATTACGTTAGCCAACAGGAATTTGACGTTATAACATCATTGGGTGTTTCCCCACACTGGCCACAGGTAAATGTGCCATGTGTATCATCCGATATGCAACAACAAGCATGCTTTCACTTAAGACTTATGTTAAGTGTCATCTGTGAATACGATAATGGAAACATAAACCAATAGACGAACTAAATATGTGCATATAAACAACCGTTTATCTTCATTTTATCACAAATGTGAGTCAAAAATGACATTTTATGCAAATTTACGGTATGCCTATGCGAGTGTGTCCTTTAAGTTTGTTTACCCACGGATTCGTGTCCTGATTGAAAAAAAAATAATTCATGATTTTTGAAAACAAAAAAGCGTATTATAAATAAAATAATTAAACCAAATGTCTTTATATATGATGTACATTAATCATATAAACCATGATTTGACAAAGTCGTAAAAAGACTTCCGATAAAAGCGCAAATTATTAGCAATTACGTCACGTTGCTTTGTGAAAGTTTGTAAATTTTCGTGCAAAAACCACATGTTCAAAGGTCACTTTTTGTTGATTCTAAGAATGTTTTCATTGACAACCAATGACATCAATGATTAGAAGTTTGAACTGATTTCATTGGCTCAAGTTTAGGGGTGGAGTTTCCCCATTGATGCTAATTAGATGACAGAAAACCAGAGCGAATTGTTCGAAATGGCTGTGGGCTAACTTAGTAAGACGTCGCCAGCAGGTGCTCGAATGTGTCGCTTGGGATATTCTTTGTTTTATCGACATTGCGTTGATATAAGTACATTATTACTTTATAGTCGGTAATTATATATGCATACACGCAAAGAAGCTTCTCAAGATGAATTTGAGATATCTGCATGTCAACTGTAAACTCGCCTTTATTTAGAAGCACCCGCATTGGGCTGACTTGATGTCAAACCAGGAGATATTTTTTTTTATTGATTTCTTTCTCGATCGATCAGGGTCCATGGTCTTTTGCGCGGTATATTTGAAATCTTGAACAGATGGATATATAAAAGTAATATCTCATCAATTTATTATACTAAATTTGTAGATAATATATATAAAAAAGTTTTAATTATGTGTTTAGAATCCCGCCGATAGCACAACAACGGCCGCGTCTGTAGTTACATTACAACCGGAAATAATATTCCGATGCTCCGACATAACATGATTTCGCAGAGTAAATTTGTGCAATAAATGCAGAAAGATCCACTTTGAGTCATCAATTTGGAATTGCAATGTTCGAGTTCTCAAATTAAACAACAATTGTGACACTTAATGAATATGTTTCACAACATTTGGTTTGTGGAGAAGTTCACCTACATTAAATATTGATCAAATTTCGTCTTCGTCGAAAATTCGCTACCAGTGAACCACGTGTTTCTGTTTCGTTTGTTTTCATTTTGTCAGCCAATACGAGACTGAGAACATACTCTATGTCAACATTTAATATTTAGGAAGGCAAGTTGGAAATACGTGCCTTCGTTACGATGTTAGTCCATTAAAAAAAAATATTATTATAAAAATCTTTTTTCACGTTCACGGATGAAGTGACAATCATAATGGAACTCGACAGGAAAAACATCCCAATGGCCAGTTCCGCAACTGTCACGCTGAGATTTTGCTTAGCTGTGGCCGATTTAATTACGGCTGGGGAAAATGTTCATATTGCACTATTTGGAAATATAAAATCACCACTTAAGAAATAATACATAATCCAATATAAATATCAAGTTCAAATATTTTACATAGATTACCCTCGCGGCCACGCATAACGCAATCAACAAGGAAGCGTCTCTGACAACAACTTTCGTTTTCGTCGAAACCACGTGTTTCTATTTCGTTTGTTTTCATTTTGTAGGCCAAAACAGCATTCTAAGTAAACATTTTGCAAATCTAAAGCCTAGCAAAGGAAGAAAGGATTTAATATGTGCCCTTCATGATCTTAACCATCAGCAGAACAAAACACAATCAATGTAAATCGTCATTATTACTCTTTATTCGAGTCTCAAATCCTTAGTGTTGAAAATGCAAAAATTAAAGACGTCAAAAGACGATACGGACGCTACAACAAAAGACGATACGGACGCTACAACAAAAGACGTTTCGTTGGAATAAGGGCTAATTTATCCCAGGAGGGCTATTTTATCTGACCATATGATGCGAAGCATCATCCGAGTCTCGCAGAGGCGAGCGGGGGTGAGTTTGAGAGGGGGTGTCCCCCTCTCATGATTAGGGGGGTCCGGGGGTTCTCCCCCGGGAAATTTTTAATATGTAGTGTCCCTGAGAGCGATTCTGGCATATATTTGTGGATTTTGTTCAGTGTTTTTTGAGGGAAAAAATGTAGTTTTGTGTGACCCACATTATGTGAGTAAAGGGGGGATGCCCTATAGCAGAAGAGTCCACAATTAGAGGTACCATGTCTTACCCACCGGAAGCTGACATAAGCTAATGATAGGTAGAGCACTCTGCTGTATAGGCATATATGTATATGCATATGTAAACCATAATATTTATATACTTATTAAAAGATACCAACACTGAATTATTTTTTTATTTTTTTTTATTTTTTATTATACTTACGCGAGGAGGGCGATAGGCGCCCTCCTTATTTTAATTTCAGGCGGGCAGGCGAGGGCGATCGCCCGCCTTAAAAGGCCAGGCCTGACATTATTGAGATCAAGTTCGAATATGGTCATAGTCCAATGAATGACATAAGTTTTTTTTAGGGTAGATTTAAGGTAATATTATGTAACAGTGTTCATAATTTTGAAAACCCATCTCCTATAAGAAAAGTTTGCATGGATATAATGTGGATAGATATTATTTTTATTATTTACATTGATCCGTGCTATTAAAAATATGTTGTCGGGATGATTTTTTTTTTTACAATGTTACTAGTACTCAGTTTATTTGCAATGATATATTCACCCATGGATATGACATCATATATGACATACTCACCCGTCAAACGGTAAAAATTGTCATTACTAGGAAACTCTTTACCCCTGGAATGCGCGCGTAACATTCTACATTCCAAGTGGTAATGTAATATGTCATCAATTCAAACTTATCCCATAATATTAATGACCAGAGAGAACATTCAGGTACAAAACTAATGACATCAATGTGAACAAAAACTTGTGAGAGCTTTCTGATGAATGGCAACAAGCCATATTTCCGACCAATTTATTGACGGCTGATTAGACCACACAAGAGCTGAATCAACATAAATAAAACATAATAACAAAACAAAATATACAAATGATGAGCAAGCAAGCTTCATGCAAATAATTCAAATCAAATTGTCTATTTCATGCAAATTCAAATAAATAAGTAATGATTAAATAACAACTAACTGCAGTGTCATTAAGGATAATGATGTTATTATCTTGATGGAAATAAAGGAATAAAAAACAGCTGCATATAATTATGATGTTAATATACTCAAAATTAGGGTTGGGATGGGTGGGTGAATCGTTTGGCTTTAAGCCATTCAAACTCAAATCACAGTTGGTCCAGCTCTTGTGAAGTCAAATCAATTAATGACTCAAGAAATCCCCGCGAAATCCAGCCACAGTGAAACTTTTAATTACTACTCACACGAATAAGACCAATGAAACTACGGCTGAGCATTATTCATCCTGGAGTAATGGTGTAAAAATTGATCATGATATGATATTGGATTGTAATGATTACGGAAAGGATATCGACCTATTGCTAATTGTGAATTACATTATTTGTATCCAAATAAGACCAATTAGGGCATTACTGTAGCTGACTTACTGTAGGTACATATTCAGACGGAAATTTATTGGTTGTGTATGAAATGAGCAGACATGTTTTTCCCACTGCTCCATCACCAACCACCACACACTTGATTGTTTGCATTACTGTTTATCTGGAATATACAAAAAAAGTCAAACTATTAGTTCAAATATCATAGAAAATATATCAAAGAAATTTAAATGTCTATCCTTGTGAAGTTGTGTGCCAAATAGAAGTGCAGGGCGGAATATAAGTACAGTGTGGAAACATGCCCATAATCTACATGTAACTGAGATAGGAAAGGTTCTATATATATAATATATACCTTCAAAAAGTTCAATATTGAATCAACTATTACATTGACCATGAACATTTTGACAAGGATGATTGCAAATTTTAGCACCTGTGAATTAAAAAAAGGGAGTGGATACGGGTGCAAGAGCAATCGCTCCTATCTCCTGGGAAGGACTGATTAGTCACAAATGTCAATTTCGAAAATTAGTGCTCTGACATGAGTCATAACATTTCATAGAATAGCTATATTTCTTCAACAAATGTGTGCTCAAAACAATACAAAGGTCAAGCTGGACCAAAATACCTCTTCGTGAAGTTCGTTAGCCAGCACACCAAAATGTGGCGACAATGACCCCCTTCAATTGCTTCATGCACACTGGCTGTCAGATTCAGTTTGCTGAACACAGAACAGGTTGTAAAAACACTCGCGTTTGTGGACAGTTATCAACCAATGTATGGAACTATATAAATGAACATTAGCTTCTTCTGTGAAAGTAAGCCACAAGCATCAAGCAGGACGAGTACTTTCTGGTAGGAGCTAAACATAAACACTCCCTTCACTTCCCTGAACTAAGTTCACGAGTCGGCCATCTTCGGCAGTCGGCGACATTCAAGCTGTCGATAACAACCGATTTTTAAAGAATGGAAAATCGTTAATTTACGGAATATGACCTTTTTACAATAGAATATTTATGCCATTATATTCTTCATTATATTGAAAACCCCACCAGCTTACTCAATAGGTTCGTTCTTAGTCGAAAATTTTCACATTAGATCCCAAAAATGACGTTAAAATACACTCCTTTTGCAGATATGGCGGAAGTAGATTATTCACTACAAACGCATGCGCATTGGTTCATCACATATAGGAACTATAAATAGTTTTTCAGGTCATAAATTTAACACTCTGCTTGCCGCACATCTAATTTTAGGTCAACGTGACCATTTTCGCAGATTCCTACGTTCATGGCTGAACTAATCTCATTTGAGAGGTTATTATGCATTGAACGGTCACATCCTATGTCACTTCCGGGAAAACGGGTCTTCCAGGAAATTGAGTTTTTAACAAAAACAATTTAATACCATAATCATAATGGACCCCTATATTATGGTTATTTATGATCCCTGGTATAATGTACAGTATATTCAAACACAGATCAACGCGAATGTAAAAATAACATGCATAATAGTATATTATGCAAAAGGGTATATAGACAGAACGAACCTACTACCCAAACGTCCCCAAGTCAGAACGTCCCACTTTCGACAGATCGTACCCGGCCAGATATATGGCTGATGCGTATGGGAGGAGAAATTAACTTTTAATAATTATTTGCGCTTATGCGCAATTATTTGTGATTAAGCACTATTACTTATTATTAAGCTTAGTTATTTTCCCTTATTAAACACAAATAATTGTGCGTAAGCGCAAGTAATATAATTATGCTTAAGCACAAATAAGCTATTTATGCTTATAAGCACAATTATTTGTGCTCAAGCACAATTTAAGCACAAATAAGGAAATTAAAAACCTAACATACCGTGTTGATATTGGTAGATTCCACCACACATTAGAAGTTCAAACATGTGGAAGCTTATTTTAATTTTGAAGGAAGATCTATATTGATGGGGAATGAAATGTACATATTTGAGCTTAAGCACAAATATTTTAGCATAAATATATGTGTTTAAGCACAAATATTTGCGCATAAGCTCAAATATTTGTGCTTAAGCACAAATATTTGTGCTTAAGCACAAATAATTGTTAAGTGCAAATATTTGTGCTTAAGCATAATGTTTTTATGATTATGCATAATAATTGTGCTTAGAGGTACTCAATCCATAAAGAGGGTCCCCATCTCAACAGATTCCAACAACAACAATCCGATCAGAGGGTCCTATATTACTATTTCTTTGGCTTTGGGGGTAAAAAATATTTGATTCGAGTCGAGGAACCCATCAAACAAAGCTCAGAGTTATTAGATATTGATTTTTGAAATTTGTTAATTTCTTGAGATGAGTACTAATAATTGCCGTCAATTTTGAAACCTGCTCGAGATGATTACACCAAAACACTATTCAAACAGACAAGGATGGATAACTCTAAAATCAAGTGGTAATAATCACGCAATTTTGACTACGTACTGGGCCAGAAAGAATTCCCGATAATGAAAAATAATAGATTTCTAAAATCGATATCTAACAAATCTGAGTTTTGATGGGTGACTTCCTCGACTCGAATCAAATATTTTTGACCCCCGAAGCCATTGAAATAGTAATTGAGATGAGTTTTATCGGATTGAGTACCTTTAAATGCAAATAATTGTGCTTAATCATTCTGAGAATAAAATGTACCAACATTCTCATGCAAATTTCATGTTAAATGGCCAAAAACTTTGCATTTCGCAACATGATCTTTGCAAGATATATTCCAGAGAAATTTATTATATTATTAGAGTCCCTCTTATATACATAATATGTCCACATTTTATTTTATTTCAGTTGTAGAACCACAACCATCATAATATCTCCAATATGTTGAGTTAAAGCCATACGGTAATGGAGCAGACGGTAATGGAGCAGACATTCAGATTCAGGTGTATTATTATTTGAGATGTCATATCCTATAAACACTAGGTTCTTGCGCGCTGCTGATTACTGATCAAATTCCCATTGGCCCACAATAGTTTTCGGGAGCATTATATTCATCCATGCAGTATGTTTATTTTTTAACCGACTGGGATACAATTTTGCCATATTTTTCTGAAATGGCCCCCATGCAAATCCCTTGGATATGCATCAAGCTGCCAGTCTGAGATTGAACCTTAAGTTGGCATGAGTCCAACCACATATCGATAAGTATACATGCTACCTTCAGACCTAAGTTCCGCCTGATACAGACACATCGATAAGTATACATGCTACCTTCAGACCTAAGTTCCGTCTGATACAGGCACATCGATAAGTATACATGCTACCTTCAGACCTAAGTTCCGTCTGATACAGACACATCGATAAGTATACATGCTACCTTCAGACCTAAGTTCCGTCTGATACAGACACATCGATAAGTATACATGCTACCTTCAGACCTAAGTTCCGTCTGATACAGACACATCGATAAGTATACATGCTACCCTCAGACCTAAGTTCCGTCTGATACAGACACATCGATAAGTATACATGCTACCTTCAGACCTAAGTTCCGTCTGATACAGACACATCGATAAGTATACATGCTACCTTCAGACCTAAGTTCCGTCTGATACAGACACATCGATAAGTATACATGCTACCTTCAGACCTAAGTTCCGTCTGATACAGACACATCGATAAGTATACATGCTACCTTCAGACCTAAGTTCCGTCTGATACAGACACATCGATAAGTATACATGCATGCTACCTTCAGACCTAAGTTCCGTCTGATACAGACACATCGATAAGTATACATGCTACCTTCAGACCTAAGTTCCGTCTGATACAGACACATCGATAAGTATACAAGCTACCTTCAGACCACATATTTCTATAGGATGCTTTGGTAGAAATTGTCGTGATCATATGGCTGGGGTGCTGTTCTTCTATTTAATTATTACCTATTTAGTGACATCAATAATTCATGTTATGATATCACTAAATGAATATATGATATAACAAAATCAAATATATGATATCATTAAATATTTTATGATATCACAAAATGATTTTAAGATATCACTAAAATTCCAATTTGTGACATGATTAATTAATTTTTTGATATCACAAAATCGAATTATTGATATCATAAAGTAGTAAGTATATTTAGTGATATCAGTAACTCGATTTTGTGATATCATAACATGTTGGGGAATTAGTGATATCACAAAATGAATAATGCAGGAATATATATAGCAAATCACAAAATAGTAAGCATTATATGATATCAATAAATCGTCGATTCATCGAACCCCGGGGAACCACAAATATACTTTTCTTTGACCTTACTACATGTTCTTTGACAAGTATTTTTTCCTCGAGATGTTCAGATATAAATGTCTTTTTAAATAAATTTAATATTTTTTATATATAAATAATCAACAATTAAGTGCAATATGCCCCCCCCCCCCCCCATATACTAAATATTTGCATGGATGGAAACTTTTCTAAATCCAAGAAGTGTGTATACTAAATTAACCTGAACTGGGCTGTCAACACACCAACTAATTAGCACAACAAATCCGATGAACCATGCTCCTCAAAATACAAGCTGAAATTTTCATACAGACAGATCATTAAGCAATTCCCAAGTCAAACAAGGGCTGTGACTCTGGTGAAAATGAATGGACAAAACATGTAGTAAGTTGATATCCTTTACTAAGTTTCATCCAAGCTGTACAATCACCATACCAAAGCACAACTGAATACGATTATTCTTGCCCAAGTTACAAGCTGAAATATTCTTTCAGACACAAAATTCAAAAATGTCCAAATCGAACAAGGGCCGTATATCTGGTAAAATGAATTGACGAAACATGTAGTATGTATGTATCCTCTCCCCAAACATGTGCTATGACAATACCAGATTAAAAGACAACGAAATCTGATGATTAACACCAAGTTACAAGGTGATATATTTGGATGGACGGATGGCCCGACAGGGTTAGGGGTTGGGCATAAGAAATATATAAACAGATAAACAGAACTCCATTGAATGCTGTCGTGAATTATTTAACATGCGGGCAGGGCATACACATTCAAAAGTGTTAATGTTTTCTTATAACAATATTTAAATACCTTACTCGTAATAAAATTCGCACAGTATTATTTTTCACTCAGTTTTGAATTCGTGCACCTTGCTGCGCGAATTCAAAACTGACAAAAATATTTTCGTAAAATGCTTGGTTTTGATGACAGTTTCAGATCTTAATTGTGTGCACATTAAACACCATCACAGTGGCTCTACATCGTGTACTAATTTACCATAACTGCATCATCAATGTGTTGTGAAGATGGATGTTTATACGCTCCAAATAATTATTCTGATATTGAAATAGTTAAACATAATTGAAATGAACTAAAATATAGAGAAACTAAATCAAAACGGAATCTTTCTAAAGAAGGTTTTAAAGAAACTAAATTTGATAATAATTTAAAGATACTTTCCAGAGAAGTGAATTTGGCCTCCCATATACATGTCTGCGTTCGGGGAATCTGCTGAACTACCTAATATGAAGCGCTGAACGGGATTTTGAACTGCATGGGGTACATGACCGGTGGTTGATGAACTGTTTTCTCACTGTATATGGTTGTGGCCTATCGATTACAAGTTATTTGTACAACAAAAACTCTACTAACTTTGTTATAATTGAGTTAAACTGCGTTCGCGATAATCTGCTGAACTGCAGCCGGCGCACTGCTAAAAGGGATTTTGATAACCTGCATGCTGTTCAGCAGCTGATTCAGCGTTTTAGGTAGGCCTACTCCCTTAATTGGGTCATTACATATACTCAGGGTTCATACAGGCAAGGCCAGATAAAATTCAAGGCCATTTTCAAGGCTGAAGTGAGTGGGGTAGTGTAACCTAATTTACCCTCTCGGGACCTCATTCTGCAAATGTCCGGCACCATATTCTCAGCCTAACCCTAACTCAGCCATGGGTCATATACATAGGTTGACCAAAAAAATATAAAAATATAACTCCAGAACAAAAAACACGAATGTTCATGACATCCATAATAAAGACATATTATGGACTTGTTCAAGTGCAATAAACTTATAAGTTAGTACTCAGGCGCTATGCCAACCTGGAGAATGTATCATTCTACTAAGATCTCTGAAAATTTCAAATGAATCGACCATACCAGTCCATAGTAAACATCATCTGAACTACGCTCAATTGTAAATATTTACACCTCAATTCGGGACGCAACAATTGGCGATAAACTGACGCAAACGATTTCGACATCTAGATTCATATTGCACTTAATTAACATATAAGAATGACAGTGTGTGTTGTCAACTTGGATTAATATTCGTAAAAAAAAATAACTACTTTGAGCAAGATTATTCTCCATATTTATTTGATCACCCTGCCGGAGTGTTTCACATCACTTAAAATTTCATTGAGATCGACAACCCATGCTTTTTAATATCTAGAAAATAATTATTTCCAATTAAACCAAGAAGGATATGGAAAATGCAAACATCATTTGGTCAGCTATTGAAAGCACCCCAAATGATGAACCTCCATACCAAATTTCAATGAGATCCGATAAACCATAAACCAAAAACATGTATCTGCATGGACAGACAGAAAACCATTATTTACATACCATGTATAAACAAAGAACAATAACTCTAGAATAGAATGTTAGTGTGTGATTGTGCTCCCATTTGAAAGAACTCCTGTTTGTGAAACTCCATTCCAAATTCCATTCAGATCTGATAACCCATGGTGGAGATATATTCCTTAACAGTTCAGGCTGAACAGATGGACACAAGAGACGGAATGAATCAATCGATCCTGTATACCCTTTATGTTTACTCGAAAAGTCTGGTAAAAATTCTGGGAATATTAACCCTTTCTATACTAAATACTCATTGATGAGTACTATAGTTCCCTTTAGTTGAGGAAACATTCAGATAATAATTGTAACAATGTTTGTTGAACTTATTATCTGAACATTTCCAACCAATGAATATGAATTTCTCTGCACTTATATTATCTTGTCATCTGTCTGTTGTCTTGCTTACATGAATATACCTCCAGATGAATATTAGACCATTCCAATGTATATTTTTATAACTGGGTGGGAGAATCCATTTAGTAAAGAAAGGGTGAGACACTACAATAAATGGTAGGATTAATCTTTATTTGATGTAATAAATAATTAACAAAGATTAATAACATGAGTAAAAGAAGTGGAATCAATGTAAAATAATGAGGGAACTCAAACAAAATAATATAATATTGGCCCCAGGAGCATCCGAGACGGTGACATGGATGATAAGTTTTCCTTTGTTCACCAACTTGAACTTGGCCCTAATTTTCATGGTACAAATGCACACAAGTCCATACACTTCACACTGGAAAAGGGCATACTTTTTGCAGGACTGAGAAGTCACTTTACTATAGGCATTTACTCTGGTAATCTGGTACCTTAGGCACAATCATGTGTGTTAAATTTTGGATAAATGATATGAATGCTGATTAACTATCAATATAAAACTGTCAAAAAGAAATTCATGATGCCCTGTCATACAGTGCGATGCCATCTTACTAGTACATGAATGCAGATTTCAAAATTTAACAAAAACCTACCATATTTTCCTGGTTTGTGTAATAGGTAACCCATACTTTTTCCCTTGGAATATATTCATCTAACGCATAGGTTACCTAAAAGGTTATGTAGACTGTTACAACCACATGAAATTTATCTGCCAAACTTGGTTATTTGAATGATGTGTATACATACTGGACTTCAATAATAACTTTTTGCAGGACTGAGAAGTAACTTTACTATAGGCATTTACTCTGGTATCTTGGGCACAATTTATTCGTATAACCCATAGGTTCACCTAAAAGGTTATGCAGACTGTTACAACCACATGAAATTTATCTGCCAAACTTGGTTATTTGAATGATGTGTATACATACTGGACTTCAACAAAGATATTTTAAATTCTATGTTAGTACTCTCCTCTTATTCTGAGTTTTATATGTTCAACAACTTATTTTAAGATAGACTTCCTGAGCCCTCAACAAAAACACCATTTTATTCATTTCATGACCACTCGCTCTCACCAGTTGTTTGTGATAATGTTACCCAGGTTTCCAAAATTACGACAAAGTTACCCAGGTTAATTAAATCTACATTAATTAAAAGTGACTGAGGAAATAAACTGTTCATTTTGCAAAATTATTGTTCACATTAATGGTAAATTTATAAATATTATAACTGGAAGTTGTCATTTTAATCCCAAAAATCAATATGTCGTTACTATACATGAGATTTTATTAACCTGGATAAATTTATCACAATTTCCTTCAACCTGGGTAACTTTATTAGAATTTTGGGAACCTGGGTACAGTAATGCTCTAAATAATCGACTCCTTAACCACTGCAGAATTATGGGTAACTTTTCAGTTTTCAGGAAATATGGCTTGTTGCCATTCATCGGAAAGTGCTCACTGAGAGCTTTCCGATGAATGGCAACAAGCCATATTTCCAACTAAATCCTGAAAAGTTACCCATAATTCTGCTGTGGTTAAGGAGTCGATTATTTAGGGCATTACTGTAACTTTATCACAAACAAGAGCATCGTCAGGGCATGTCAAAATACGCCCGTGGTGATTCATATGATATTGAAATGATTGAGTCATGCTATCACAGATTAAACAGAGGACGGCATCATGGTTTATCAGCCTGACATGACAATGGATTTAAGCATGAGATGCGTATGAGTTCATGCTATCATGAAATATAATGGAGGACGGCATCATGGTTTATCAGCCTGACATGACGATGGCTTTAAGCATGAGATTCGTAAGAGTTCATGCTATCACAGATTAAACAGAGGACAGCATCATGGTTTATCAGCCTGACCAGTCTGGAGTAAACTACATACCCACATATAAAAAATAGTGGGTCTGACAACCTTTCGTTCAGTTTTCATTTCCCAAACCCGGGATTCCTTGTAATTACCGCCAATCAAAACTTAGCTCCAAGAAATGTGTGCCCCAATAAAAAACTAGTAACATGTCACGTGCTTTCGGTGTGGAAATTCCGAAGGTGTGGCTAAATGTTGTTAAAATAGTATCCATGACGTCTGTTATACCAGAAGAGAAATTCACAAATCGACAAATAAAGTAGATTGTTGACGAGCGGTCGAAAGTTTAAAATCAAGAATCACCGGAATTTGGATTGCAGGCAACTGTAATTAGGGTACAACTGGCCAATCGTTGGAGCTAATAATACGGCTGTGTAAGGTCGGGAGGGTTTCGGTGGGGTTGGTGGTAGAATTGTGTTGCTCTTCGCTCGTTTTGGCTGCGGTGGTACTACTGCCGGTACTGGGGAACTGATAGATCGTTTTGTTATGTCATTTAACTTTTTTTTAGTTCTGGAGTTGTTTTAGCAAATAGTCCCGAAATTCATGTATTTTTGATTCGTGGCCGTTGATTTGTGTTATTTTTTGACAACATGGTCGACAAATCGCCTGGCCAATCTAAAAAATAATTCGTTCTGAGTCCAAGAGATCCACATAAATTGACATTTTTTTATAATTTCAAGAAGATCTGTCTTAGTTATTGTACATATTATTTTGGACCCCGGAAGTTAGCTGTTTCCCTTTATTGTCAGTAAAACAACCGCCGAACGAAAAGTCACAAACCCTGCAACTATTAATTCCGATTCTTAGAATCGGCTTCACAGGGTTGAAGCGGCCATGACGGCACTGGCACGTGACCATGTTTACGCCTGTCAATCACAACTAATTTCAGATTTATATTTAGTGCCGTGTGACGTAATTTGGGGGAAGCCCACTACCGTTCAGAAATGAAAAGTTGATGGGAATGCAATAGACTCAGTATCAGTATGAATCTGAGTGTATGTTTACATAGACTGCAGCCTGACATGACGATGGATTTAGGCATAAGATTCGTATGAGTTCATGCTATCACAGATTAAACAGGACGGCATCATGGTTTATCAGCCTGACATGACGATGGATTTCAGCATGGTTTATCAGCCTGACATGATGATGGATTTCAGCATGAGATTAGTATGAGTTCGATCATGCTATCACAGATCAAACAGAGGACGGCATCATCATTTATCAGCCTGACATGACGATGGATTTAAGCATTAAATTTGTATGAGTTCATGCTATCACAGATTAAACAGAGGACGGCATCATCATTTATCAGCCTGACATGACGATGGATTTAAGCATTAAATTTGTATGAGTTCATGCTATCACAGATTAAACAGAGGACGGCATCATCATTTATCAGCCTGACATGACGATGGATTTCAGCATGAGATTAGTATGAGTTCATGTTATCACAGATTAAACAGGGCGGCATCATGGTTTATCAGCCTGACATGACGATGGATTTCAGCATGAGTTTCACTTGTTCCGTTACATCTCCTTTGAGTGTGATCATCACGGATGCTTCTACTGGAATGTTTGGCTGAAAATGGAAAGAAGAATGCTGTATTTTATGTTATAGGCCAAATTAATGCAAGGGTTGCATATCAAAGATGGTTCTGGTCGAGTTTTTCGCCTATAAGAGTGAACTCGATCAGAACTAAGGGCTATACATGTACATATAGCTCAGGGAAAAACAAATCTGAAAAACCTAGTTTTTGAAATCAATCAAGATATTATTGTGAAAGATACATACACTGAAAATGAATGGAATCCTTTAACAATTCTTCAAGTTATCGTGCTAACAGTATAAAATTGCTAAAAATAGATGAGCTAAGGGCCATAACTGAGGTAAAAAAAAATTGGACAAACCTGGTTTTCGAACTTGATCGAGATATTGTTGTGAAAGAACCATAAACCCAATATGAATGGAATCGTTGGAAGTTTGTTCAAGTTATCGCAATAAACAGTCATAAAATTGATAATAATAGACAGACTAAGGGGCGTAACACAGGTAAAATAAATCAGACGAATCTGGTTTATGACTCGATCAAGATATTGTTAGCAAAACTCAACTAAAAATACTGCGTTCTCAGGCACTTCCCTCATCCCCCAAAAGAGGGCCTCATCAAATTTTTTTATTTGCAATTATATCCAGAATATTCAAAGAGGTCAAAAATCGTTGTTCAATTTATCCACAATTTTGAAATTTTGATAGGTTTCTGTTGAAGAATTAATGGTTAATCAGTGCCAAGACAATTTTTGTATCAACCCATATTTCCTTTATCATTTTTCAAATTTATTGATTATAATAATGTGATACATTGATGGAAAGAGCTCTAAGAGCTCTTTCCATCAAATTATCACATTATTATAATCAATAAATTTGAAAAATGATCGATGAAATATGGGTTGATACAAAAATCGGACTTGGCACTGAAAGGGTTAAAAGGCATTGGAGGATAAACTCTATACATTGCTTGTAAAATTGTAGGATTTTTACCATAAAATTAGCCAATTTCTCATATGTAAGTGCCTGAGAACACAGGCATTTATGTTTAACCTTCCACGACTGGAGTTTCCTGAAATTTTACAAAAAAAACCCTTTGCCAATGCATTCTCTGTCCCACAGGGAGCCTCGCATATATAAGAGAATGCATTGGCCTAATAGTATTTCCATTGTAAGCCATTGCATTCTCTTATACATGTATAAGCTCCAGTCATGGAAGGTTATATTATATAAGAGAATGCACTGGCACATGATCTTTAATGCTGCACCAGCGCAGCTCCTGTCATGAAAGGGTTAATAGTCAAACTAAACTTTATGATGACCATCATAAGAACTTTATGCAGCAGCTTTGTGTTTTTGAATTATAATGATATAATTTAAAGATGCAAAATCTGAAATAACGCTCCAAAAATTACTATTTCTTTGGCTTCGGGGGTAAAAAATATTTGATACTTGATTCGAGTCGAGGAACCCACCCACCAAAGCTCAGAGTGATCAGAGTGTCATCATAAATTTATTAAAACATGCATATTTATCAGTATATTTATCAATGTTGACAGGTAAATCACTCAAATCATATAATAGTGTGGTAATTAAACTTGAAGTTATGGTCGCGAGCGATCCCGTCAAAGTGACGGTCATAAAATAATATAGAGAGACTTTGATACAGCTGGATGTAACAAGCTTCCTAACTTCCGGCGCATGCGTAGTCTATTTTTGACCAATAATATCACAACTGTAACATTTTATGCAATGTTCAGCGAGCTATTCCGCTATATATAACCATGTAACCATTTGTCTACTTTAGGGGTCTGGGGTTGTATGACAATGAGTCAATGACTTGGTTAGAAATCTGACTGATATATTGGCATAATCCAGAACAATATAAACATAATTATACCAGCGCCCAGTCAGGAGTGAAGTGAACACGTCGGAATTGGTTTGATCTTGTACCCTTATCGAAAAAACATGTTTGCCGCAAACATTTGCTGCAAATGTGCGGCAAACCCTTCTGCAAATTTGCAGCAAACCTACCAGCTGCGAACTTTTATCATGCAAATGAGGTTTGCGGCAAACTTTCCGCAAATTTGCTGCAAAGGTTACCGCGACCTAATTTGCATGGTAAAAGATTGCAGCAAACTTTTACCATGCAAATTAGGTCGCGGCAAACTGTGCAGCAAATTTGCGGAACATTTGCCGCAAACTAATTTGCATGATAAACGTTTTCGCAGCAGATAATTGTTTGCGGAAAGCGTGCAACAAATTACTCAGCTTCCTGCATACTCACTGCAACCAACTCTTGAGCTAATTAAGGTGAATTTCAAACAAATGTACAAAACAAGAATTTAAGACCAAAGAAAAATAAAGGTTTGGGTCAAGTTACATGTCAGAAAAATTGGGGCCAGTATGGTATAGGCAAGCTTGAAATATAATTTATTTTATATAATTTTGACATTCTTATGATTTTTCGTCTCTTAATGCATGATTTTCTTTGTACCCCACTGGACAAAACAAGTGTCCATTGGCACCGCGGTGTATTTGCCGTTCGGCCGCGGTGTCAGAGTTTGTAACTGCAGTTGAGCACCGCGGCCGAACGGCAAGTACACCGCGGCCGAACAGCAAGTACACTGCAGCCGAAAGGCAACTACACCGCAGCTGAACGGCATGTACACCATGGTTATATTTATGGTTTGTATCGTCTTTTTTCAGTTTAATTAACGTACACCGCGGCAACTACACCATGGCGGAACGGCAAGTACACCGCGGCCCAACTGTAGTTAGCCGGTGGAGCCGCGGTGTAGTTGCATTTCAGCCGCGGTGGCAACGCTAACCGCAAGGCGGTTAAGTGGACACTTGTTTTGTCCAGCAGGGTATATAAAGTGGTAATAAACACAATATGCTTTGACAGATACTAAACAGTCCATTCTGAATATACAAATGTATGAGAAATTAAAATTATTTTTCAACAAAATTCTTGACACGTACCATGAAAATCTGGGGTTGGTGTGTTTAGAATACATGTAGGCTGGGCTGGTATACTAGTAGGGAAACATGAACCACAATTTTTTTTGGGTATATGTTACCGTTATCATTTTAATGTCATACTAGGAAGAATGTGTGCGGGTCAACATATGGCCTGTAAATTTATGCCCAGGATAACTGTGGATAACAGATAAAAGAAATAACGAGGCACAATTTAAATAATAATTATATTGATCTAAATTTAATTCAATTGCAATATTGTTCTACGTAAATAATGTGCACACACACCTGTACCGGTACATAGATCATGTCATGAAACTCTACTTTGGCTATGCCCGTACATAGAGATCGTATTCCATCATTTGACATATGGGAACTTTTTGATGTTCTGTTGGGGGAACTTCATATGCGTAAAACATGAACATGTACCTAGACAAACATCTACTAGTACTAGAACTTGGATTATGAACTTTCTGAAGCAGCATGTGGATCAGCAATCTGCGAAGGCGGTCACATATAATTGAATTTGACATATTGTACCATCGTTTGTCCATGTACTAGCAGTAGTAGCTAGTACGTACATATGCAAAGTCGTTTCATTGTATGACTACTAGTAAGTACCGGTACTAAGGTCGATGGGGTCATTGTCACAAGGCTCCGGTCACATTCGTAACGGTTTATAGCCAGCTTTTTAAATCGATCACAAATGTAGCCAGCTTTTCACCGGCGATCACATTCGTAGCCAGCTTTTCTAATCGCATGCTTTATATGGCGCGAAATACCGGTACGACGTCATCGTGTTTGTGACTAAAATGTCGACATCATGCTCCAAAACTGACTTTGTTTATCAACTTAAATTACATTAATGGCATATAATTCGAGCATTCTGACGACATTGATCGGAAACCTCTCAGGTTATTAGACAGAAATATAAATATCAATTTAAAAGTAAAGTTGTTTTTCATCCACCAATTCAGAAAAATTACCGTAGATTATTTATAACCTAATCGTGTTCACCGATGCTCGCATGGATATGAAAAGCTGGCTATAAATGTGATCACCATAGAAAAGCTGGGAACATTACATTTGTGATCAATTTAAAAATCTGGCCACGATTGTGATCAATGCCTTGTGACAATGACCCCATCAGCGGTACTAACTTGAACTTGACACAGGATTTGTAAGATGAACAATTTTAAAAGAATGTTCCTTGAAGTTTATGACCTTAATCTTCATCAACTTCCATGAATGATCCCTGGGGAAAATCAATTCAAGTTCAACTTATTCAACTTCAAGGGCAGCCACCTGCACTGCAGACAGTGTCAGTACTGTTACCTGCACTGTGCACAGTGGCAACGCCATTAGAACTTCAGTAGGAAAACGACTCATGGCAGTGTCGGCTTGGGCTGGCCTAGATCCTAACAGCCTAATATACTTGAATGTATATATTATATGGAACATCACTGGAATTTCATGGTTGATCAACTGAATCCGAATTTCATGGTCATTGAATTTTCCTATCCAGTCTCCACTGTGAAACTCATCCCATTCAAAATTGGCGAGCTCGCCGGTTTCCGTGTCAACACACCATTTCACTTCGAAGTTTGAGTTGAAATTTGGATGTAATTGTAAACATAGTTCAGTCATGAACGTACATGTAGTGCGTACGTATACATCCTTCTGGAAGCATCAATCTGCGAAAGCGGTCATGACTCATTTTGACCTATTGTAAACAGTACTATTTCCTTCAACTTCAAGTTCACATAATATAATAATGATCAAGAATGATTACGGTATTCCAATTTATTTGTTTCACGATGTGCATACACTGTCATAATAATCATATTCCATATAATTAATTAATTATATTTCTCAATGTTCCATCAACTTAACAGATCCACTGAATCATCGCAGCGGCAGGTTTTAATTTCAAAAATTTTGCGCTCAAATTTCGCCTGTTTGAAAAGGCAGCTTGCAGAAAGAAACGGATCATTGAGGTTGTTTTATGGGTATTTTGCTTCATCTGGATTATTTCTACACAAAGTATATACAAACAATGATTTACATTGGCATTATATTAATAACTGATATATCTAAAACGGCACACATTTTGTATGACTCAATTCCATATTCCAGTTCCCGTTTCACTTTTTAATTTTATAACTTTCGATTTCAAAAGGCACATCCGCCATGATATATTTGTTTTGTTTTCATGATAACAAACCCAGGATCGTGACAATAAAGCTATCCGACAATAGAACTGTTAAAGCCACATGGGGTATTGAACCTTTTAAAAACATTATATGGAATTTTGTTGTCCATAAATTGCATAATCCATCGCTTGTTAGATCGGAATTTAAAAAAAAATAATCAGCCCCCGAAATTAGGAAAAATGTCCCCATGGCAAATTTAATCAAGCTGAATATAGATATCACAATAATCACATGTTACCACGGTGTTTCACACAGCATTGCTTTATTTTGCTGTGGGTTATGTTGAAATCAATGATGCAAATTATCAAACCCAAATTTTAAACAAATATATGGTGAAAAATAAATTGAAATATTCCAAGTTTAAAACGCACATGTGGCGAACAAAGATTCACAATGCACTAACTACGAACTTGAAACTAATATAAAATTCACTGTGAACTAATCGCAAACTTTTCCATCCAATCTAAATTTACTGCAAAAAAATATACATGAAATATTTGTGGATTGCTAAAATAAAAACACTCGGCCAAGGATTGATGCCTTAATTAATTTAATGTTTCAAATGATCAAATCCAAACTTTAAATAAATATTTAGTGAAAAACAAAATGAAATTCCAAGTTTGAAAAGCACTTGCAGCGAACAAATATTCCAAACCAAGATTCCAGCACACTTACCGCAAACTTGAAACTAATCTAAAATTTACTGTGAACTTATCGCAAATGGTTTGCTTTGAATTTAAATTTTCTGCAAAGTTGCAGCAAACAAACTAAATTTACTGCAAAGTTGCAGCAAACAAAAAGTTTGCGGCAAAGATCTGCGAATATGTGCAATTGACTTTCTGCGAACAAACCATTTGCTGCAAACATGCCGCATATTTGCCGCTAACTTGCAGCAAACAACCATTTCGATAAGGGTATCAGTCACCACATCGTCATAACAGCGTATCTATTGCAACATCGAATGTAAACTATCGTATATCAAAGGTGCTGCATTTTGAATATGGGAATGTGTACAGTAAATCTGATGTTACGACTTAGCTGAACAATAATTGTTCCACTCGACAAGACATCAAAAGTGCCCCGTTTCCGGCGAATAACATACTATAACAGGTCGCTATCCCTCGCGTGATGACTGAATATCTAGATAAGAAACATGTTTTTATAATAGCGTAACCACGACCCGGCGGTAGTATTATGGTTTCCATCAAAATCGTTTTGCTTTTTTTACATACGGGCGATGATAAATATGGAAGTATACTGCATGCATCAATGATTGCTACCAATAAAACATTTATCTATAGCTTCTGGGAAATATGGTGATTAGTCGACTAGGAGATTGCTAATCGATTATCGCCGAAATTCTAGTTGATGTCGACTAATCGTTTCAACACTATAGTTGAGACCTGTATATACTTACACTGTGTCCGTTTGGAGGTTTCCATGTTATTGTGACAGGTTTCTCTACCCCTGCTTCTATCATACCCTGTAATTAAACACAATATTTGGTATTCATTAAGATTATTTTATATGTTTTGAAAGATCGCTGAAGACCATAAAATTACAATTGCTTCCACTACATACGTGCCAGACAATCCTCAAAATTGGCCACTGTAATAAAGAATGTCGTGAGAAATGCAGTGGCAAAATGTGGAATCTAACATGCCGCAGCATTTATTTTGGTGTGGGACATTTTTCCTAGTTCCGAGGGTTGTGCCAAATGATAAACAAATACATTTTTCAGATATAAATTTAGGTAGGTATACTTTTGCTGTGAAAATTCATATTTTCTGAATTATTTGTAGCTCTCTCCAATCTAGTTTTCATGGTTGGAAGCAAATAAACTAAATGTTTTGGGAAGACTGCAGTAAGACCCTGCGAATCAGGGGTTTACAAATTAATCAAATCTCAATTCGAATCAGGGGTAATATTCGAATCAAATCGAATTTTGAATTGAATATGCATGAGCCCAACCTGGGAATTACAATACCAGCTTCACCGAACCTGGGTAACATAGTAGCAGTTTTTTGTGAACCTGGGAAATTTAGTGACAAAACCATGGAATAAAGATCAATTCACAATGTGTCTGGAGCGAATTGGAGTGTGCAATTATACAGGCAACAGCGATGGAATGGGTCACAACCCACAGGAAGTTTCAGTCTAAAACAAAAATCATTTTTCAAAATTATAAAAGTAGGTAGAGTTTGTGATTTAAACCGTATGAACATTGACGTGTCTACATTTAAAGAATGGCTAGACGAACATATCTCTGATTAATCAAGAATGTTCGCATTCGTAAAATGATTCCAATATTATCACTGGCGTGATTGGGTGAGAAAGACACTATATTACTATCACATCGTTTGTGATGTATATGGTATAGTAAGACAAAATCAGCAATTTAGCAGAGTTCGTCTAAAATTTTAAGTGTTATTTTAATAGAGACCTATAGTTAATTTTGAATTTTAGAACAAGTATGACCTTCAACGTCATGTTCTTTTTCATCTAAAAGCATACCAAGAAGGGTGATTCAAAAATATTTGAATCCTACGATCGAATCAAATCTTAAAGCTTAAATTTGTAGAGAAAGACTATTGAAACAAATACTAACCTTTTGTGGTTCTATAGTGAAACCTTTGGATAATAGCTGCTGAACGTTGTCAAAAGAGAACTCACCATTCTGTAAACATAAATGAATCATATATAGTTTGATAGGATGAATAAAAGGCCGTCTGGCCACACATAGCCCGTATAAGGCCGTCTGGCCACACATAGCCCGTATAAAGCCGTCTGGCCACACATAGCCTGTATAAGGCCGTCTGGCCACACATAGCCCGTATAAGGCCGTCTGGCCACACATAGCCCGTATAAGGAGGCCTTTTATAGAAATGAAAATTTGATTCTGGGAACAATTATTGCTTCCAAATGTTTATGTTGTTAACATATTTGATTAGATACCAGAATGATAGGGGCATAAATTAACTCCATCAGAAATGGTCAGGCCGAACCCAAATTCGAACTTGACCTGTATTTTCATGCTACTAATCCACATCCTATATTTGAAAGCTATTGGATAATCATATTGGGTATACCTGGCACTATTTCCTGTTATACTATGACCATTGTATATTGTTATTATAGAATGGTTTTAATGAATGGGGTAAGGGTAGGATCATGCAATATATACATTTATACCATAATTGCCTATTCTATTGTGTGTATAACAACTATTTTGTAAAATTCATCTTTACACCCTACTGTGGGTATACAGCTTCCTACTGTGGGTATAAATTTCTACTGTGGGTGTAAATGTTCAAACATTTCATGTGTTAAACGTTTATACCCATAGTGGAATTGTCGTTAGCAAAATAGTTCCTATGTCACATTCATTTAAAATTGGAAATTGTCATGATATCGATTATATATGAGGAAAATTGCCCGCATTTCAATCAAATGTAACTTGCTAGTGTTAAATGAAATATGAAATATATTAATATATTAATGGTAATTCCAATTTTCACCACTCATGGTATTGTGGTTTTAACCACTCGCCAAAAGGCTCGTGGTTAAAATCACATTTCCACTCATGGTGAAATTTTTTTATTCTCGGCTACTATGCGTGTATTCTGTATTTCCGGAATTCTTTGAAAATATAAAGCTTCCCGACCTCACCAAATTGTCCATTTAAAATTGACTGAGGACCTAGATATTTAATTTTTAATGGTTTTAGCCCTTTCCATATATAATGGATTCTCCCATCAGTTATAAAAAATATGCATTGGAAAGGTCTATTATTCATTTTGAGGGGTGTTCAGGTAAAAAAAAGCAGACAACAGACAGAACAAGACAGTCAAAGACTGTGGGGTCGCTCACCAGACTACAAAGACTGATAAGACTGGGACTCTGGAGACCACAACAGTCAGAACTTTTCATAATCATTTTAAAAGAAGTAGATCTAAACAGGATATGTGGCTAGAGAGGCTTCATGTATGTAGATCGGTGAATATCTACCTTGAATTTACCAACTGTACACTACTGATCACCCCACCCCCTCCTCCAGCTCAACAAGTCCCCTCCCGACCGGGCTCCAGACTCCCAAGTCTTAGGTTGGAATTTCACAACCGACATCTCAAACTTTCTCAATTGTTGGAAATTTCCAATCTCACAAGCGCCTTTTTATAAAACCATTTAGACATGTTTGAAGCCCAATTATCCATGGACCCAAAACACCATACATGTATGTCAGATTAATCAGTCAGGTTAATCAGTCAGGTTAAGGTAGATGTTTTAATGAATATTGTATTTTAATGATTTTATTAGACACAAAAGTGTTAAGTCCCCATAGCCCCGTCATTTCTTAACAGGTTGACCTCATGTTAACAAATCTGAATCTCAGACACTAAAGGATCCTCCATACTATATGTAAGCTAAATAGTCCAACCTATCTTGAGAAGACATTTTAAGTATTACTATAGAGACATACAGTTATGTCCCTGGTCCCACCCTATTTAACCTGGTGACCCCATCTGAATAAATTTGAATCCCATACACCAAAGAACCCTTCATACTAAATATCAGTAAAATAGACCTGATGGTCCTTGTGAAGGAAGCATATTAAGAGGAAAACTGTCCTTTGCTTGTCCCTATTTGACCAGGTGACCTCATTTGAAAATTACCAACCTGAAAACCCCATAAAGTTAAAATTTGTGGCCAATTCTGTCCAACAGTTTAACCTGAAGTAGGAACATATATGGACTGGTGATTTAAAAACATACATGTTGGAGAATTAAACCAAACTATGAAAACAGTTCCAACCGATTTTTAGTGTGAACATCTAATCTACAACTGTTTTTATTTTTATCAAGGTAGGGGGTCAAAACTCCACCCCCTCTACACTCCCTCCCCATTGCCAAATGTAAATCCCCAACTATGAGATCAATTCATCTAGTAATATCAATATACACCCCAATATCCTATATACCCCCCCCCAAAACAAATCTTTGAAAAATAAGGTCATGTGGTGGTTAAGAAAATAATATTGGAAAATCTACAACTAATGTTGTATCAGGCATGAAATTTTTTGGTGTGAACATCTAATCTACAACTAATGTTGTATCAGGCATGAAATTTTCAACTGTTTAAATTTTGATTAAAGTAGGGGGCCAAAACTCCACCCCCTCTACACTCACTACCCATTGCCTCAAACGTTGCCCCCACCCAGGCTGCCTGGAAATCAATATTATTATACCAGTACCAAACAGCATAGAGGAGAGTTAAATCTCTTATCTCTGCCCCTATTAGAACAAATGTGAATCCCCATCTATGAGATCCATTTATCTAGTAATATCAATATACCCCCCAATATTCAATATACCCCCCCCCCCCATTTTTCTTTGAAAAATCAGGGTATGATTTCACCTGGATAAGTGGTGGTTAAGAAAATAATTTTGGAACAGCAAGTCTGTATTAAGTGTGTCTGACCTTTGCAGAATGAGGTCCCCAAACAGCGAATTTAATGACACTATTCCGCAAGGTGGGCTAGCATCACTGAATTCACCTCACCCTCTGGGGGCCTCTTTTCCTAAAAATTACCCCATTTGAACAAATCTGAACCCCGGTCACCCAAGGCCCCTCCATACCAAATATAAGCTATATAGGCCCAATGGTTCTTGAGAAGAAATTGTTTTAAAAATTACTATGGCGGGAAACAGTTATGGTCCTGGCTTTGCACCTATTTGATCTGATGAACTTATTTGAACAAATCTGATTGTGAGTCACCTAGGGAACATGCACACCAAAATATATAAACACATTTGGTCTTTAAAATGGAGAAGAAAACAATTGTTGAAAGACAGATGGATAGACATCCCAACAGATAGATGGATAGAAGGACTGCCTGACAGACAGAAGACAAATTCAATCCAATATACCCCCCAATTTTTCTTCACCTGGACACCTGGATAAGTGGTGGTTAAGAAAATAATATGAAACAGCCAAGCCTGAATTTAGTGTCTGACATTTGCAGAATGAGGTCCCCAAAATGTGAATTGAATGACACTATTCCGCAAGGCAGGCTAGCATCACTGAATTCACACTCAGTCTGATTAGGCCTCAACTGCCATGGGAAACCTAGAAACAGATTGAAGTTCTACTGTTGAAGTTGGTGATTCTAGCCTGTTGTACAGGGTAGCAACACTAAATTCACCCCCTGGGGACCTCATTCTGTAAATGTCAGACACACTAAATTCAGGCTTGAGAAAATAATTTTGTTTTAATTTGATAATAACAACAAGCACCATTGCTAGTGCAGTGTTTACACAAACCTGTCCAATAACATTCTAATCTCTAATCTGTCATTCTGATCTCAATTAATGACCTGACTGTGTGTCTCTCTAATGCTGAGTCCTCTTGTAAGTTGTGATATGATATGGGTGAAGGGGCTGTTGGCAGGGTGGCTAGGTCATGTGAGGGTGGGGGGGGGGGGGGGGGGGGGGTGGTAATGGAAAGTTTCTGTGATTTCATTGAAGACTGAAGTTTCATAACTCAGAGGATGTTATAATTATGTGAGTTTTTCAAATTTTATAACATGTTATAAAAAAAAAAATTTGAGTTATGTCACTGGCTCCGCCAACATTCGACACGGTGACCTCATTTGAACAAATCTGAACCACAGTCACCCAAGGTATCCTCATACCAAATATGAACCCATTCGGCCCGACAACTTCAGAAAAGAAGTCGTTTTAAGAATTACTATGTGGAAAAATAGTGATGGTCCTGACATCAAAACTATTTGACTTGGTGACCTCATTTGAACAAATCTGAATAAGAGTCACCTAGGGAATATCCACACCAAATATAAACCCAATCGGTGTGATGGTTTCAGAGGAGAAGATGTTTAAAGAATTGTTGACGGACGGACGGACAGATGGACGGACGACGGACGAGGAGTGATGACTATAGCTCCACCGGAGACTTCGTCTCAGGTGAGCTAAAAACCAGATGATACAAGAGTAGAATGATTCATATCCATTGGTGTGAAATGTTCAGATAATAAGTTCAACAAATGACCTATGGTTGTTTGTTGAACTTATTATGTGGACATTTCCTGAAGGAACTACTCGTCAATGAGCATTTAATATAGAAAGTGTTAACATAGATAGCAGAGTTTGGTATGTTAACCCCGTATAACCAGAGAGCTGTCAATCAAATCACGTAAGACTGATAATTCTTGATTCTGCATTTCTCATTCAAAAGTTAAAATTTAGATGTCTTCAAAAGAACCATTGCGAAAATTGTCGACTTCTGGTTCAGACACATCTCATCAATATTCATGAGTAGATGATGTATCGAGTGTGTTGTGATATTGATTTAGAAGACCCCGCTGTGAACCTCGCAATAGAAACCTACCACTTGGTTAATTAACAGTTAATGTATAGGGGGTTAATGAAATTATGGGTTTCATTAAACCTCTGAAGAATGGTATTTTTAACACTCATAAGTTCAAGCCTTGAAATAGTGTGTCTGTCATTTGCAGAATGAGGTCTCCAGAGGTTGAATTTAGTGACACTATCCGGCATAGTGGGCTAGCATCACCAAATTCACCCTCTGCCTCTGAGAAACGCATTCTCCTGAGGCCTAAACTACTATATAATGGGAAACCTAGGATCAGATTGAAGTTCCCCAGTTGAAGTTGATGATGTTCAGCCATTAAAGGTACTCATTCCGATTCAATGGTCCCCATATCATCAGATTCCAACAACAACATTTTTTTAAATGCTGCTTCTGATATCAGAATTGATTAATTGCCCAAATATAATGCTAATTACAGTCAACTATAGTGTAAACTTGCCCAAAAAAGTGTTATCAACAATTTTTTTCAATGAAATTGGTCTGGTTTGTCAAATACATGTATCTAACACTTAAAGCCACTTGATTTTAGAGTTATCCATCTTCATCCGCAATTTGGTCTGAGACAAATATTTGCCAGGTCGCCAAAATTACACATCTCAGGAAATAACAAATTTCAAAAATTGATATCTGATCACTCTCAGCTTTGATGGGTGGGTATCTCGACTCAACAAATTTTGTTTACCCCTGAAGACAAAGAAATAGTAATTTGCGAGCGTTAATTTGGATTATGCATCTTCAAGCATTATTGCATTTTATCTTCTGAAATTTAGGGGATACAGAAACTGAACAAGAGGAAAAAAGTAACTAAAAACAAGTTTAATTGGAGACTATAGATACTTCCCAGAAGATGAGGACTAAGCAGAATGAGGTCTCCAGAGGGTGAATTCCAGTGATAGCATCACTAACTTCACCCTCTGGGGACCTCATTCTGCAAATGACAGACACACTATTTCAAGACCTGCGTAAGTCATAACCTACCTTTTTACCCCCACCGCCACCTTCACCCTGTGCAGTGCAACAAATTCAAAATATTAATAAAACAGTAAAACAGCCAGGTTAAAGGCACACTTAATGTTCAGAAAAATTACTATTTATATACCGGTAGTAAACGCAGTGGGACATCTGTTTTTTTTTTTATCAGGACTTTGTTTAGATAAAGTTAATAAAAATGATCAAACTCATTTACAAGCTTCAGAACAAATGGGTCCCAATTATTTGGATAAAGATAATAACCACTTTCACTGGTTTTTTGTGATTTATTCTACACAGCAGGAACGATTCAATTAATTTAACGCTTTCATGATGGGAGCTGTGCTGGTGCAGCATTAAAGTGCTTATATATAAGAATCTCCCATAGGGAGACTCTCATATATAAGAGAATGCATTGGCACAGGTTTTTCAAAAAATTTCAGGAAGCTCCAGTCATGAAAGGGTTAATAAAATTCTTAATATATGGAAGTGAGGAAACATAGATTTATATTTCTGACAGGGATACTCATATCTTAAAAATTTGAAGTTGATAACATTATGTGTACCTTCAATGTAAAATGAAACACATGCAGAGTGCAGCTGGTGATCACATGGGAAACTTTCAAAACAATCCATAAATTTCATCAACCCTGTTAAAGGCACTGATGGCATTTGCGGTAGGTATGCTGTCACACCCATTAAAACTTCCATAAATGGATAGAATATTAAAATATACATATTTTGTTCTTATACCAATTATAAACAATGCGTAAATAGTATGTTATTGTCAAGTTCGTTTGCTGTGTTATGTAAACAAAAGCCAGGTTTAGTAACAATTTGGGTTTTTGTGTACATAACAAAGTGTACTAACTTGACAATAACATACTATGCAACCCAGCTTTACCAAGGTTGCAATTTGATATTTTTAAAAGGCGAAAATCTCTAATGGCACTACAAAGGCTTCAACTTTGTAAACAATCTCTTGAAATTTACAACAGTCATGAACTATATGCCATATAAATTGATATAATCATTCATGCTATTATTTATTCAAAGTTCACTTTTCAGTCAGAATTGTTTAATTTGATCTTTGATGAATATATTAACCCTTTACCCAACAGAATGGCCCTGTGCCAATGCATTCTCTTATATATGCGAGGCGACCTATAAGAGAATGCATTGGCTTAACACATTAAAAATTATTGATTGGTTTAAGAACAGTCTATATTTTAATATTCTTTCTGTTTAGGGCGGGTTATAGCGGATGTGACTATTTTAACAGCAATATACCCATCGTGAAGGCCATCCATGCCTTTAAACAATCAATTTCTACCAGCCAAAGATCTGCATAATCAGTTTGTCTGTTTACAGATAGATTATCGCTTCCTAAATACATTTTATATAGATTCCAGGGTATAAAATAATATATATGAGTTAAGACACCTGTCCGGAAATGCTTCCAACAATCAATATTGATTTTGTATCTATAATTTCTTATATAATGCGATAAATCAATTTGGAAATTTAATTGTTACTATTTGAGAACAGACCGTCATGAAACTATCAAGCGATCTCAGATAGAGATAGAGTTCTCCTGCTTGCTACACTCCAAGCGTTTGCGCGAGCTCTCAAATTTCCCAAATTGATTTTATGAAATACACCAGAATGTTCAAAATAAAATCAATATTAATTTATAGAGGCATTTCTAAACAGCTGTCTTCAATTCATATTTAATATTTTGTATCAAGGAAGCTATATAAAACTTGTTATAGGAAGGGATTGACCATATTTAATAACCCTTTCAGTGCCAAGTCCGATTTTTGTATCAACCCATATTTCCTTGATCATTTTTCAAATTTATTGATTATTATAATGTGATACATTGATGGAAAGAGCTCTTAGAGCTCTTTCCATCAATTTATTGATTATTATAATGTGATACATTGATGGAAAGAGCTCTTAGAGCTCTTTCCATCAATGTATCACATTATTATAATCAATAAATTTGAAAAATGATCAAGGAAATATTGGTTGATACAAAAATCGGACTTGGCACTGAAAGGGTTAATAATACTCATGATGATCAACTCTGATTTGTAAATACACCATCAATTAATTTTGAGACATATTTTAAGCTGAATTTGTTTTGAGAACATTATATATTAACCCTTTGATGACTGGAGCGTCCTCAAATTTTGCGAAAACCCTGTGCCAATGCATTCTCTTATATGTGCGAGTCGCCAATAAGGCACCTCGAATATATAAGAGAATGCATTGGCCTAACAATATTTGCTTTGACCTTGTAAGCCAGTGCATTTTCTTATATATGCGAGGCTTCCCATGAGAGACATGCATATAAAAGAGAATGCACTGGCATAGGATCTTTAATGCTGCAACCGCGCAGCTCCCATCATGAAAGGGTTAATCAATTCCATTTTTGGTAAATATCACCAAATATGTATCATGATCTGATACTTTATATTGCTATCTACAATTTCCAATTATGACCAATAGATAGATTTTACAATGTGACCAACGTCTTTAGACAATCAACGAACATGAACAGAGAAACATGCAAGTTAATACATTGACCAGAAAATCACTTTGCAAGACAGTTAAACAAGGTTGAACATGTAAAAAAAACAACAATGGTTCAAGGCCCTGCGAATCAGGGATTTACACTCGAATCAAATTTCAAATTGAATCAGGGTTGACATTTGCTAATCAAATATATATGATGGAGCGTGTTACAATGTATAAGACCAAGCCTTGAAATATTCGAGCCTGTCATTTGCAGAATGAGGTCCCCAGAGGGTGAATTTAGTGATGCTATCCCGCACAGTGGGCTAGCATCACTAAATTCACCCTCTGGGAACCTCATTCTGCAAATGACAGGCTCACTATTTCAAGGCTTGTATAAGACCCACTGGCAAACCAATGGAAGTTTCAGTTGCAAAAAAATAAATCTTTTTATCTTCATGATGCTTTAGTACAGAAAGGGTTCAAATCCCCAAACCAAGCCTGCAGATGGTGTGTCATTTGCAGAATGAGGTTCCCAGAAGGGGAATAATTTAGTGATGATAGCATCCCCAAATTCACCCTCTTGGAACCTCATTCTGCTTAGGGCTCAACTGCTAAACCTAGAATCAGATTGAAGTTACCCAACTGAAGTTGGTGATGTTCACCCATTAGTCACCTCGATAACGCAAATTCTTTTCTGCAAATTAGGGGATATAAATACTCAAAAGAAGAGAAAAACTAACTAAATACAATATTTTCCTAAAAAAGTTCCCGCGAGTTTGTCCGTGTCCTAGGGGAAGCAACTCGTGTGAGCTACGGGTTCGATGGATAGCCCCAACCCGCGTCCTGTGTGGTGTGACTATCGCTCCGAGTGCTAATTACGCCAATTAGAGGAACCCTATATATCGACTTTCGTTCTCTACTCTTGGGACCTCGAAACGAGGGAAGCGACTTCAAGGGGAGCTACGAGGAAGGCGATTCATGAACCTGGTCTTACCTCGATTAGCAGTCCTGTGAAAGTAATTAATGTGATTGCGAACAATCACAAATACACCTGTTGTGTTATGTTACCATGTGGCAACCAAGGCAGTAACGGCCCCATTGTTAATCATCCAGGGTGAAAAAGGTTCAAAGTGACATTCGGGATTTTACAATCCTATCAGCCTATTTCACAAGCGTTTAAACACTGCTTTTTCCGTCAGTTGTACACCAGACGATGATTGTCAACGTATAAAGAAAGCCGTCAAACGAAAAAATGAACTCGAAAAACGAGTCATCCGATTACGATATTATTATATTCGGAACAAACCGTCGTAATCTTTATGTGAATCGTTACATAATTTTCAACTATAAGCAAAGAAATAATGTTGTTTGTATAAAACAAAAACAAAACTGTTTTTGCTATACAAACTGCAACTTAGCTTCGTATTCTTTGTGAGAGATTCTTCTTGCACCCGTCCTGGTGAGGAGGGAAAAAAATATGGCGATTCCTTCACTACGTGTCAGAAATCACGTGGTTACACGGGTCATGAACATGACAGAAGATATGTACCATAGAATTTCGTACGTTTTTTTCAACTCGGAGAGTTAACCCCTCCTACTTGGGATAATATACCATATAGTTCAGTGGGCAAGATACCCTTGACGGAGATACAATGTTAATTGGAGACTAAAGATACTTCCCAGAAGATGAAGCCTAAGCAGAATGAGGTCCCAGAGGGTGAATTTTGTGATGCTAGCCTGCTGTGTGGGATAGTATCAATAAATTCACCCTCTGCAGACCTCATTCTGCAAAAAACAGACACACTATTTGCAGGCTTGCCCCAAACTTTCTAATATTCCATACCGGTACTAGTATATGAACCCTCCATACCGGTACTAGCATATGAACCCTCCATACCGGTACTAGCATATGAACCCTCCATACCGGTACTAGCATATATGAACCCTCCATACCGGTACTAGCATATGAACCCTCCATACCGGTACTAGCATATGAACCCTCCATACCGGTACTAGCATATGAACCCTCCATTGCATTGATTCTCAGAAAAATTCAGTTGTTAACAGTGTGGTGCACTAAAATGTATTTAATGTAAATGTACCTTTTTCTGACTGATTGCCATTGTCCGCACACAGCCAATAAGGAGCTCTCTTGAAGCCGTGGTGAATTCCTCGTTGACCAATTTACTATAGAGCGTGAAGAGCACAGGAGTCGGCTTAGGTGGTTCTGAAAATAACTCTGTTGGAATTATAAAGCCATGAGTCAATAAAATATAGAGGTTTAACATTTTCTTTACTGAATGGAATCTCCCATTAAGTTATACAAGTATAAATTAGAATGGTCTAAATTCATCTGGAGGGATGTTCAGGAAATATGAGTAGATGAGTCATGAGAATAACATTGGAAATGGGCGCTTAATGTTCTATTAATCTACCAGTTGAATCGGTTGATTGTAAATATAAGTAATGGATGTTGATTTTTGTGCATTCCATAGAGTATCTATGCAAGTTGGTCTGACATTTTTATGTGTGGAATGCTTTCTTAAGTGCAGAAGGAATCCTATTCATTGATGGGAAATGTTCAGATATAAGTTTAATAAATAATGTATAGCATTTGTAAAGCGCCTTTCCCATGAGGCCCAAAGCGCTCAAAGTTTTACAATTATTACCCTGATGAGCCTGAACATTCAGTAACCATCTACTGCTCCCCGGGGACAGGGGGAGGTACAGCCGGGAGTATGCGAGGATACCATATGGCTAGCATACTGACAAGATCTTTCACTGCTCATTATCAGGTACCCTTGTAATGCATGGGTGGTGCAAAGCAGACACAGTACGAGCGACCTTGCTCAAGGGTCACAACTTGGCGCGAGATTCAAACAGTGTACAATCCAACAATTGCACATCGCTCAAGTCGGCCAAGCTTGACCTAAGGTCGTTTGTTGAACTTATTATCTGTACATTCCCTATAAGGAATACCTACTTGTTGTTGAACTTCGTATCTGAACATTTCCCAAGGGATAGCTACTTGTCAATGAGTATTTAGTATAGAAAGGGTTGATATGGTAGTGCAATCCTACATATTATCTATCAAATCAGATAATGGATTTCAACTTTCTAACAAGAGCATCGCTAGGGCATGGTAAAATATGACTGTGATAATTCCAACAAAGGGCCATAGGTCTGGTGAAAATTGGTGGGCACAGAATCCAAATTTGAACTTGAACTATGTTTTGGTCTACTAAACTCACATACCAAATTCCATTCCATTTAGTTCAGACCTACTAAAGTTATCATCCAGAAATGAAAATTATGTGTAAATTCCAACAAAAAGGGTCATAACTCTGGTGAAAATTGGTGGGTGGAAACCCGAATTTGAACTTGACCTGTATTTTGTGCTAGTAAACCCACATACCAAATTTCATTCCATTCAGTTGCGACCATATAAAGTTATCATCTGTAAATCAAAAGTGAACTGACGGACGGATGGACCATTAACATATTAAAAATCTCATTTTAATAAATCATCCAATTTCTCAATAAACTGAAAGTCTTATATATCATGGATAATTATTCGCTATTTACAGTTATGTATAATCCAGTCAATATAAAGCTTAGACATCTAATAACCAGGGTTGATGCTGGGCGGAAATTTGTTTTTGGCCATTTCTGAATTTTTTTGGTCATCTTTCTTAAAACTTTGGCCAAATTTAAAAACAAAATATGGGATCATCGAGAAAATATAAAGAAAGATCGACAAAACTAACTGATAAATTTCGAGTTGGACACAAGTGATAATGGAAATATGCAGGGGTCCGGCCGGTAACGGTATCAACATAAATAAGCACTGATTCGTCTACAATGTCTTATTTTGAAATCACAAAGCAGCAAAGTATTGTCACTTGATTAAGAAACCCAAGCAACCCATTCTGCAAAAATGTACATCTAATTAATACAAATACATACCATCATCTGCCTCCGGCTGAGTGGGTATCACAGCCAGAGATTCTATATTTGGCGTTCTTACATCACCGCCCGTCACAAACATCACATGGTTTTTAGCAACACCTTTTATTTGGAAAAAGTGAGTTTCTTCCTATAAAATAGAATGATACAGAGATTAAATCACTGATACACCACTTATCGTTTGTAGAGTATAAAACAAAAAATATTTCAGACATCTATTGAGGGTTAAATAAAAAAAGCAACATATTTTTGAAATAAAATTTAATTTTACATCACTGTCCCACTTAAAAAATTGTGACATATAAAAAAAAAGGCTTATAAAAACCAATTACTGGTACTTGTGTATACAATTGTATATATGTCCCTCCAAAAAAAGATGGTTTTCTTTAGAAGATGGGCTTTTTCGAAACCATAAAAATCAAACTTTATAGGTAAAAATCAAACTTTATAGGTAAAAATCAATCAAACTTTATAGGTAAAAATCAAACTTTATAGGTAAAAATCAAACTTTATAGGTAAAAATCTTTCAAGAAAATTTTATTGCTCAATATATAATTCCAACAACCCAAAAACAGAAATGATTTTCAAGTCGAAAACGGGGCACAACTCTGAAAAATGAAATAATTAAAGAACAAAATGTGAAACCATGATTAATTTCGACCTTGATCTTTGCATTCTCAAATATGAACTACTAATCAAATTCCATCAAAGTATCTGTGCTGATGTTCTATAATCTTTCTTCACAAAATGAAAATTAGAATGGTAAAAAGTTTTCTGAGGGAATAAAATGAATTTTTTTTCTATCATCCATATTCCTGTTGCACAACAGCAATATATGGGCATCAATATCCTAATGTTTCAATTCTCTACATTCCAAATTGTTTGAGGCTGATTACACAATGAAGGTACCCAAACTCAAAACGGTCCAAATGTTTTAAGTCAAGAAAGGGGAAATAACTCAGTGAAAAATGATTTTTTCCATCTTCCATATATACATGTTGCATATCAGCAATATAATGAGTACAAATAAAGTCTCAGTTCTCTACATTTGCAACTGTTGGAGGAGTTGATTACACAATGAATATACCCAAATCAAAATGGTAAATCAAGAATGGAGAATTGCTCAGTCAAAAATAATTATTTTCCATTGTCCAGATACATGTTTCACATCAGCGATATATTGGTAACAATATCCTAAAGTTTCAATTCACTACATTTGAAACTTTGGGAGAAGTTGATTACACAATGAAGGTAACCATAATGTGACGGACACACAAACAGACGACTAGATATTTCTATAATCCTACGAAAAGTTATTTTTTCGGGGGACAAATATCTAAGTGACCATGTCAATGGCATATAAATAAACAAATGGTTAACATTCACCAGTGTCGGTTGTCTCTTTAGTGAGTTTACCTGAAGTGTTTCCGTGTGTCTTTGGTTGCTGAACCATTCTGAATTTAACCCTTTACCCAACAAACCGGCCAAAAACGGCCAAATAAAGCTGCAACAGCCTAAATTATCTTGGGTCTGTCTCAATAAAACCATACAAATATGGATATCATTGGAACCGGCTCCTTGACCACATTGTGATAGTTACAGTTATGCCCTGTGCCAATGCATTCTCTTATATATGCGAGTCAACCATAGGTCGCCTCGCATATATAAGAGAATGCATTGGCCTAAAAAAAATCTTTTTTTAACACTTTTTTACCATTTTTTCTTACATTCTTTAACAATTTTATAATTTTTAATGTGTTAAGCCAATGCATTCTCTTATATATGCGAGGCGACCTATGGTCGACTCGCATATATAAGAGAATGCATTGGCACAGGGCCGTTCTCTTGGGTAAAGGGTTAAAGTGTACTCAAAAACTCAAGAATTAATCTGAAATACTGACCTGGCCAAAGAGCTCAATCCTCACACCATCGGAGTAATGCTCGCTCTGATGATCCGGAGCGAATACCACCGTTATCTCCTTATACCCTCCTGTAAAATTAAAGGAAACATTCTGTCAACTGGGATCAGACAAATTAAATACTGCGGACATCTTTTAACACAAAATTTTGCAACACACAATCGTGTGCCTGGAGCCTTCTGAATCAGGGATTTTCAGTCGATTCAAATCAGGAAAGATATTTGCGAATTGATTTGAAACTCAGACAGTACTGTCAGAACCATAAATTAACCATCGGTGCGATGACCAGTGCTTTGAAAATGATTTCAGAAGAATCTCAGACCAATTTAGAATCATACTACCGCCATGACGTTAACAGGTTATAGTACACCAAATATAAAAAATTACCCCCCCTTGGTGTGCTGTCACCCACACTCAAGTCAGCATAAAATCACATCTGGTAGCTGAATGGTTGATTATGATTGGGATAAAACTTATGCAAAAACAGGAAAAAATCAAAGCCACCATGGAAATATTATACCTTGATGAATATTGATCCAGAGTGGGTGAAATAATTAACCTGGCATTTAATGGGGGGTATGCTTGAAAATTTGGTGATGATTTTTTGTGCGGAATTAGGGCAATATCAAAAGCGGTACATTTAAAGATGGAAACGGCACACAGACCTATTAATTTTTTTGGGTCATATTGGGTCCGAAGAGTCATTCTTCAAAATTAACTAGGTTAGAAAGTTCCATTTTATGTCCTAAAAATTGTAAGAAACATTTATTTTAAAAAAAATGATAAAAAATTGTTAGGCCAATGCATTCTCTTATATATGCGAGGCGACCTATGGTCGACTCGCATATATAAGAGAATGCATTGGCACAGGGTAAAAAAATCCTGACTTACGACTGGATTTGATATGGCGGGTCACATTTGTGTACTGTAACTAACAGTGCCATTCAATTAACCCTTTCTATACTAAATACTCATTGACAAGTAGTTTCCATAGGAATTGTTCAGACAGGGCATTTGTTGAACTTATTATCTGAACATTTCCCTCCAAAAAGAAAAAAGACTCCTTCTGCATTTTATTTTATTTGACATCTGCTATATTTTTCCTGAACCCCCTCTGGTTGAATAATAGACCATTCCAATGTATACTTTTATAACTGATGGGAGAATCCATTTAATAAAGGGTTAAAGAAGTCATATGTTCGGCATAAACCTGAATCCAGGTGGATCTACTCAATGTCAAGCCGTACTGAGAACATGATGTCAAGCCGTACTGAGAACATGATACCAACCGTACTGAGAACATGATACCAACCGTACTGAGAACATGATACCAACCGTACTGAGAACATGATACCAACCGTACTGAGAACATGATACCAACCGTACTGAGAACATGATACCAACCGTACTGAGAACATGATACCAGCCGTACTGAGAACATGATACCAGCCGTACTGAGAACAGGGGCGCCGGAAGAGGGGGGCAGAGGGGGCAAGCCGTACTGAGAACATGATGTCAAGCCGTACTGAGAACATGATGTCAAGCCGTACTGAGAACATGATACCAACCGTACTGAGAACATGATACCAACCGTACTGAGAACATGATACCAACCTGCTGGAATGGTGCCCACAGCTGGAACTAAATCAAACACACTCTGTCCGTTGTAATTCTGTTGGCCTGTAAAATATATCAATGGGTGATATTGGAACTTTTTCAGAACATAATATGATGAATATGGATGATTTTTATGTATTTGTAACTTGTGTGGAAAGGGTGATTATTCACATATGCCTCAAAATATGGTGCTGGACATTTGCAGAATGAGGTCCCCAGAGGGTGAATTTAGTGACGCTATCCCGCACAGTAGACTAGCATCACCAAACTCATCGTCTGGGGAACTAATTCTGCATGGCCTCATCTGATAAGGGAGACCAGACTCAGATTTAAGTTCCCAGATGGTGAATATGGTAATGTGCACCCATTGGGAACCTTGATATGCATTATGTCATCTGCGAATGTGGGGATAAATTCAAAAAGAGATAAACTGTCCAATGTAGTTTCTCAAGAAATAAAACAATTTTCAATTTGATAGTAAAGATATATTCCACAGAAGATGAGGCCTAAGCAGAATGAGTTCCCCAGAGGATGAATATAGTGACGCTACCCCGTACAGAGCAAATAATGACAACATTTAGACATCTTCTGAAACCGATTTTGATGCTCTACAATATGCTGTCCAATGTGAGCAATGGGAGGTAACCAACTGTTTAGCAACCTAATTTATTTTCTTTTGACAGTACATTCATTTGGGATCTACACAGGTGTTGAGGGCATGTTTCGAGTCAGTGAAAATAAAGGAAAAATCATAATGGCTGTTGTGTTTTAAACATACCAACATATCTTTTTGGAGAATTGAGGTGGAGGTAGTCAGGTAGACCTTGTGATTTCGTGTGACGAAGTAACGACAAGCTATCAAGCTTGATGGTATAATCTATAGATAATGTTGAAGTATTCTGCATCTGAAATTCAAAGGAAAATATTACTTGAAAAAGACAGACCTTCATATACCTGATCAGACGTCAGCTATTTAACCCTTCCATGACTGGAGCTTCCTGAAATTTTTTGAAAACCCTGTGCCAATGTATTCTCTTATATATGCCAGTCTCCCATAGGGAGCCTCACATATATAAGAGAACACATTGGTCTGACAATATTTACCTTGACCTTGTAAGCCAGTGCATTCTTATATATATGCGATGCTCCCTATGGGAGACTCACTTATATAAGAGAATGTCTTGGCACAGGATCTTTAATGCTGCACCAGCTTAGCTCCCATCATGAAAGGGTTAAAGGTTGACATAACAAAGCATCCATCATGTGACGCACTCTTTACAGTGCAGTGTTTTGTTCCAAGACATTATAAGTACAATCTCTTTTACACAACACATAAACTTTAGTAACACTTAAAGATGCATTATCCCAATTAATGTTCCTAAATTACTATTTCTTTGGCTTCGGGGGCAAAAAATATTGGATTCGAGTCAAGGAACCCACCCATCAAAGCTCAGAGTGATCAGATATTGATTTTTGAAGTTTGTTATTTCTCGAGATGTGCAATTATTTGTGGACCAGAAAAACGTCGTAAAATGGATGGTATCGGACAAAATTGCAGACGAAGATGGATAACTCTAAAATCAAGTAGTAATAAGGCCAAATTTTGTGATACTCAAGTGACAAAATACAAAACAATAACAGGTTTTTTGGAAATTTGATACCATAGTTGACAGTGGTTAGCATTATTTTGTTGCAATTAATCGATTCTGATAACTAAAGAGTATTCTGAAGAAATGTTGTTGATCTTGTATCTTGATGATATGGGGACCGTCTGATCGGATTGAGTACCTTTAACTTATTTTCAGTTAGGTAATACTATTTGTTTGTGTATCAATCATGACAAAATGTTACTGGAATCACGCATCCATGCAAATCAGATCAGAACAAATGTTGACTCTTCAATATCTGAAAGTAGAAGGCCATGCATACATAGATAAAATTTAGTTGGACACTTGACACATGAAATAATCTCCATTTGCAAGTCACAAATTGTCCATTATAATATACATTTACAATTTATAATAAAGTAGAGGAAATCGTGTCATTGATGCTGATGCCATTTTGAGGTCCCACAGAGAATAACAGATGGCATCTTTTTTCAGACAAACCTTACCTTGAATGACCTTTCACCCCATTCATTAACAAGGACAGCTCCCATGTCATATAGTGATCCTTCTATTGAGAGATTAATGCATGGATTAACACCGCGTCCCGTTAGCGTTAATTGTAATGTTGCATTCTCACTTCTTATCTCCAAAACTTCATGATACTGCAATGGAAGAAATACATTTCATTGTTTCATGGTTGAAATAAGAGATAAGAGGGTTCATGTTGCCATATACCAAATTGGCCAATGGCCAATTTTTTTCGAAAATGGCAAAAACAAATTTCATTTGGCCAAAGTTTTTTTTTACCCCAAAATCAGAAATATAATTTAAAAAATCAAAATTTATTTTGTAATGGGAGCGACATGATATTTTAAAAAATATAATATATATTTCCTTAAAGAAAGCCTGAACACTGAACTATATGGATAGATGTCCTGCGTTTGTAAACCATAGCAGAAAAGGGTTAACTTTTTGGTCGCCTACGGTAACTAATGGTCAGTGGCTTGCCTCGGCATCAGTCACGCATGCGCAGTCCCAATATAATTCACTGTACAGATTGAATTAGCCAGTTTATTTTCAACTCAATCAGAAGATTGGCGAGTCGCGGGGTTGGGAATGGCACCGCCATGGGAGGGCCCTATGATAGTTCAGTGTTCAGGCTTTCTTTAAGGAAATATATATTATATTTTTAAAAATATCATATTTCCGCCAAAGGAAGCCCTCACACTGAACTATATGGATTAGAATGCAAGCCCAGGAGGAGGCACGAGCAATAAAGTTAATAGCCAAATTTTGAGTAAAGGTACTCTTCTAAAACAGATTGTATCATATATGAACACTTTAATGAATCTGTTAAGATTATTTACGTGAAATAACTCATATAGTTAGAGTGCTATATTGCTCAAATGTGTACCGCCCCCCTTGTTTTGAAACAAACATCCCATGAGGTGCCATCCAATGCATAGTTGCGAGCGAACTGAGGAAGTATAACGTTAGAAGAAACTCTTCGTTCCTCTCTGTGTCGTCTTCTTCAGCTGTCTGTTCTAAGGTCCCACCCGTCAAGGTCCCATGATGCAGGATCATGAAGGAAGGAGACTAACTCACTCTCCGCCTTAGCGACAGAACGACCTGCAGACGGAGGCCCACTCCATCGATGGCGAGACAACCTAAGTTAACTAACTGCTATTCGCCAAAGAAAAAGCCAGAGAACCTGGTGCCAAATTTGTGGCACAGGGATTGAGTTGAGAACCCATTAGGCCAAACAGGTTGTACAACGATAATGGAGTCAAGCCATCTGAACAGAGGGAGCCCTCTCTGAGGTACCTATGCATCACAGGATATCCGACAGAAATCCTGTGATACAAATCTTACGAGTATATAAACAGTCCTTCCCATGAGGAAAACACACCGAGAGCATTTATTTGCTCCCGTAATGCAGAAGACGGGAGTAATATGGCACCCATACGATACCATAATTGTACATGTAAGTTTGGTTTTTGCTCAAACCAAAAGTCATTGTGGAATAGACCTATGTCTAGTTACACTTTAATATGCCATAGTTGCACTGAGATGGTAAAGCATCTAAATAAACCTTAAAATAGTTCAATATTGAACCAACAATTACAGTCTCCATTAGTATTTTGTGAAGAAGGACGGGTGCGAATTTTAGCACACGTGAATTGAAAATAACGAGTGCATACGGGTTCGAGAGCAATCACTCCCGTCTCCTGGGAAGGACTGATATAAATATATAAAAATGATATAAAAATTATATATCAAGGTGATCTATAAGTCACAATGAGATCATTGCAGAAGGCCCTTTGGCTCTTTGACAACTGAAATCAGTTCAAATGATGTACAATGTAATCAGATGATAACCACGGGTAAATTGTCACCATGCGGAATATTCAGTTCTGAGCCTCTGCCCAGAACATCATGTCACTTTCCCCCCCAAACATGCAGCAGAACGACCTAGGTGTGTGATATGTTAGTGTGAGGCATGCAGCAAACTAGGGGAAGACCCCCTCCAAAAAGGCTCGCTGATTAAGGAAACAAATGAAAAATTTTATCCTCCTAGTAAAGGACACACATCCCTTTATAATGTTGTTACTTATTGAATTTTAAGAGCCATGATGGAGAGGAGCTCCCCCGACCTAAGTGGTCCTGTTGAAGGCATGTTTAAGGAAAATAGGACAAATCCAGCATAGACCGAAGCGAGCAGAGTTGTCAGCATGATCTCAGGCCCTTATGATTGGGCGGCTGGTGCCATGTGGTTGGGATCCCCTCATATGGGTTGGTCCCTGCCTGCAAGGAAAGGTTTGATGGCTAGTCAAAGAGCTTCCTCGAAAGCTGAGCTGGACAGCGCAAACGTCTTTGCCTGTTTTTATTGTCGAATGTTGATAGGACAATTCCGGCATATACCGAAGCGCGCAGAGTTGGCAGCATGGTTTCAGGCCCGTATGATCGGGTGCCATGGGGTTGGGATCCACTCGGACTGGGTGGTCCCCTGCCTGCAAAGAAAGGTCTATAACGCTAGTCAATGAGCTTCCTAGAAAGCTGAGATGGACAGTGCAAACGTCTTTGCCCGCGTTATTGTCTATTGTCTATAGGCGTGCAGTGCCCTGTTAATTTTATTACCATGTGCCAGATAATCAAATTGATATTGGTAATAGTAGTATGAAGAGCCATGAGATGTACTCTGTCGGCCAGGCCATTGGCAGGGTCGTTGTGGCACGTGACAAGAGAAATGCTTTCCATGTAAATGTGCTTCATTCATGTGTGAAGTCTATTGACCAGTGTGTCAGTTGCGGGTCGTGTCACTTACCTATGAAATGTATATCACAGGTAAGATAGATCGAGTTCTCGATGCATTTTGAAGACGGTGGTACGATTGCGCAGGGCGTGCCAGGAGGGCTTGAGAGTTCATAGTTCAGTAGGAAGAAGCCTATAGATGAGATAATCCGTGGATAGGAAATCACGATCCGCAGCTTCTGCCTTACCGATGCCAGACTGTGACGACCGAAAAGACCCACAGTCTGACGTATTGTGCGCAGACGGGTCGTCATCGAAAGCCTCAGACGCCTTGGGGTGTAAGGATAGCATGTCGCTCTCTGCCCTAGCGTCGGAACGACCTGCAATAATGGACGACAAAACACTAGAGGGAGGCCCATTCCGGCGATGGCTCAATCGAGGAGTAAATACCTCCCATGGAATTTTAAGGCTGATAAACTGAGTTCCAATTTTGGAGTCCAGTGTCGAAATGAAGAATCCCATAGCCAAAACTGGTTTCTTCTGATAACCGGAAGGAGGTGGAGCCATCGGACCGGGGTGAGCCCCCCCCCCCAAATGCAGGTGGTCCCGACCAAGCTGAATGTCCTGTCCAAGCAGAACGATGGGTAGAGGCCATTGCAGCAGAAACCCCAAGACGGCTGAGAGGCAGGCAAGGCCGTGTCTTTATATAGATCGTGACCAAGGGGACCGGGCTTGCTACCTCATGGGTAGGGCCACTGCCCTATGCCGAAGTCGCCGTAGGCCGCCCAGCCGGTGTCGTTACGTTCGCACGCGATTTTGGCAACTTCAGCACACAGAACCGCTTGCGCCGGTGTGGGACCAAATGTCCTGGGGGTCCCAAGTACCCCTGCATCGCCACCGGTCGCTTCCCCACTAATTGATTTAATGCCGCGGCATAATCGGGGGAGCGTGAACTGTTCCTGCCCGAGAAGAGATCCGACCGAGAAATACTACCTGGGAAGGATCCAGAGATGGTGCAAATAAAGGCTCTATATCATACTAGTAGACTATCTCATCCGATTTTCATGTTTAGTTGTTGAATTATTCTTCTCTTAGAAAAATTTGTTGAAATAATGGAGAACCACTTTAATAATTACTATCCCCAGGGTCTCCAGAGTTTGAGCGCCCAAACCTGTAGCAGGTAGAAAAACATCCCTGGATCCTTCTCAGAAATTTACAAGCCCACCGGTTCAGACCGGCTTGCTGAACCGGCTGGTGTATAATCGCAGCTATTGTTCATTAGACCTACCGCCATACTTAAAGTAATTAACCACCAATAACGTGGTGTCACCCAGTTAATATGGCGGTACTATACCGCGGTATCCTCCAACACCGCGGCACCGATACCGCTTGTTAACGCGAACAAGCATGCGCGAGTAAATACCTCCCCTAAAAGAGTTCCATGAAAATCACCGCGGTATTCAACAAAATTAATGCGGTGCCCGCTAAAAGACCACTGTATCATCACCCAATACCGTAACTTCACGCCATGACCGCTCGATACCGCTACCGTTTATTACCGGTATCACCGCGGTCATGACCGGGGTATCACCCCGTTTCTCTGGTCAATCACTTTGAGAATAGCGGTATATACAAGGTAGCTATTAATCGACATACCTCTATGACATGGCTGAGATTTATTCGTAGCACTACGGTACTACTGTCATATGAAGTTATTGTTATGCATGTGACATTGATAAACCAAGATCTAATCAACTGTCAGTATTCTTGGGTAGATTGAAATCAACTTCAAGGTCAAACGTGATTAACACATCTGGATCATTTGTATTGAAACATAGTATTATGTGAAAGCACGTTGTTCATAACATGACGAGAGATAGCGTCAGTAGCGATGGAATTATTGTTAAATAAATTTCCACGCATTAAAACGTCAAAATAATTCCCACGAAATTATGATATTTCCGGCGGAGAATCACGTGGCATTTTTGATATCTGACAAATTCAATCATACCTTATAGGTGCTATAATAATTCCATAGATGTATTTCTCACAATAATCTGTGCGCCTCGTAAGGCCTTGAAATGGTATCTGTTTTTGACATTGATAAACCAAGATTCTTGTTAATGTTATCAACTTTAAGTTCGAATGTGACCAACACATCTGGATCAGTGGTATAGAACCATAAAACAACAAAGTATTATGAGAAAGAATGTTGTTCATAACATTATGATAGATAGCGTCAGTAGCGATGGTAATTATTGCTAAATAAATGTCCACGCGTAAATAAATTCCCACGAAATTAGGAGACTTCCGTTAGCGAATCACGTGGCATTTTTTATATCTGACAAATTATATCATACCTTATAGGTTCTATAATAATTACATAGATGAATTGTTCACAGTAGTCTATGCGCCTCGTAAGGCCTTGAAATGGCGGCTGATTATGGCGAAATGTCGATTTTCATATTCGAAAATTTTGAAGTCAGCCGCCTATTCGAAAAACACGAACAATTAAATGTTTGAAACGAAACGGTCCGTGAATTCGAAACGATAATTATAAAAACGAACGCGTAGGCGACCAGTAATTATTGTATCGATAAATTGAATTTGTCGCTATTGTTAAACGACAAATTCGGAAAAATACTCCCTTATGATCCGTTCGGCTAATTCAATCTGTACAGTGAATTATATTGGGACTGCGCATGCGTGACTGATGCCGAGGCAAGCCACTGACCATTAGTTACCGTAGGCGACCAAAAAGTTAACCCTTTTCTGCTATGGTTTACAAACGCAGGACATCTATCCATATAGTTCAGTGTGAGGGCTTCCTTTGGCGGAAATATGAGAATAAAATTTATAGTATATCAATTGATTAGGTGATACAGCTTAATGGATAACAAAGGGGACTCATGGCAGTGCACTATCAAACAAGTGCACCGCTGGGCGGAGGTAACGCCCCCGACTGTACAATCAGAGAAACTTTCTGGTTAAGCGCTATAAAAATGCCACATGTTCTATATTAGCTTCAAATTTGGTCTGGTGCCACAAAAATAGAAGGAAAACTGAAATTTCTAAAAAAAAAAACTGAATTTTTTAAGTCGAAAAAGGGTCATAACTCTCACAAAAATTATCCGATTCAACCGAAATTTTACCTTGACCTGTATTGCGATATTGGTAATACACAAAAAATAAACAATCCAAAATCAAGTTATCATTTGGAAACCAAAAAAAGTAGCAGAAAACCTGAATTTTCTAAGTCCAAAAAGGGGCGTAACTCTGGAAAAAATGGGCGGACGAAACCACGGCTATGGGGAAATCTTGTCCCCCCCCCCGGCTGGTCTATTGGCATACCAAAGATCAACTGAATTGAATTAGCGAAACCAAAGTTATGAGTTGAAAAGTTTGTATGCCACAGAAAACTGAATTTTCTAAGTCCAAAAAGGGCCGTAACTCTGGAAAAAATGGGCGGACGAAACCGCAGTTATGGGGAAATCTTGTCCCCCCAGCTGGTCTATTAGCATACCAAAGATCAACTGAATTGAGTTAGCGAAACCAAGGTTATGAGTTGAAATGTTCGTACGGACGGGCGGAAGGACGGCTAGACGGAAGGACGGACGGAAGGACGGAAGGACGGACGGACGGAAGGACGGACGGACGGACGGAGGGCTCCACTATATACCCCCAAATCTCCATCGGAGATCGGGGGCATAACAATGGGCCACCAAATGCAATAAAACAGTAATGAGGATTAACACTATAATGAATCCATTGTCTGGTAAATGGTGGGTAGCGGTATATTGTTGAGTAACAATGATGGGATTAAAGAAGTCTAGGCATGGTATTTGAAGGTATGGTTATTATTATATAGAATGTTAGATGTTAAATAAAACAAAAATATCCATTAATTGTGAGACCAGAAAATGAGGATTTAATTTTTAAAAAACATTGGCCAAAACAAATCAGAATTGGCCAAAAAAAAATTGAAAAATTGAAACATGGCAGGACAAAACCCTAATTAAAAATGAACAAAGAACTCTAGAACAGAAAATTCAAACAACATCATTAGGCACTCTTTTGAAAGCAGTAATAACGGCGAATGTCTATACCAAATTTAATTTAGATTTGATAACCCCTGTCTTCAAAATGGGTTATAATACCCAAGCCTGCAAATAGTGTGTGTGTCATTTGCAGAATGAGATCCCCAGAGGGTGAATTTAGTGTGGGTGTGGCCTAAATTACTGCTGCACTCTCTGTGGATGTAACCTGAATTACTGCGGACCCTCTGTAAACAGAATCCCTCTCCATACTGACCAATTTGTCCGGTCCAAAATTCACCCAAGTGCATTCTCACTAAAAATTACCTCTATAATCCAGAAACTCTCTATTCCGAACATCGGGCGGGTTTTCTAGTCCATAAGTGAATGAATACATTAATTTTTACCTCAGAAATCCGACCACGGAAATCGACACCAACCGAACGCACGTGCTGTAGATTTGACATACTTGATGCTGAGCTCTTATTGGCTTTGGTTAAAACTGGGAATCCTTTATAAGTTTAAATCTCTGGTCCACTTTAAACTCTGAGCGGTCGTTTTCAGGTTGTGACAGGTTGATGAGAACTGTATTGGCGACAATACACTGCCATCGTGTACTGTTAGGAAGCTTCATTAATGTTTAGTTTGGACAGTGGTTGTAAAAATAAAAGTCCACCTCAGAATAATGATTGATATAAAAAGGTAGTGTCGGTGCTCTATTCTCCGTGCAGTCACCATTTTTCACACAATGTGTGAAATAAGCACAGTTATATAATATGACACCTGCTCTTATAATCTGGTTCAAAGCATTCGCCAAACAAAGGCATGCTAATTAAATCTGGCGGTACGTATATTCAACAGTACAAAACTACAATACATGCACTACATTGATACATGTATTGTCATCGTAAAAAAAAAATTTCCAATCTTATAATATGTCTTATTAATATACCATGTTTTAATTCTTATTATACTGTGTTTTATCTATGTTATTTATATTGTATTTGGTACTTTATTGAATAGAGTTAAATTCAATAATGAGTTGGTTGTGCTTCGACAACTCTTACTAACGACGTCAATACATTCCGATCGTAGTGCGAATTTCTATAAACCGAACACCTCTCTAAACCGAACACCTCTCTAAACCGAACACCTCTCTAAACCGAACAGAAGGGCCAGTTCATCTTGGAGATGTTTTTACTGTATAAGATAGCAGAATTGTATCTCATGAAAGAGGACCGTGTGTGATGAATCAGGGTGTGGTCTAACTCACCGTTCTACTCTCTGTAGGTATATATGTTAGCAGGACTGTATGTGATGAATCAGGCGGCAGCATTCTCAATGCATTTAACATCACAAACGGGCCATAGGTATTCAATACAGAGGATGAGAGCTGCAAGTAGAGCAAATGTGAACTAATTAGGAATGGAATGTGAAACCTATTATGGATAGATTAATCCCTTTCATGATGGGAGCTGCACTGTTCAGCATTAAAGACCCTGTGCCAGTGCATTATCTTATATATGCAAGACTCCCATAGGGAGCCTCTCATATATAAGAGAATGCACTGGCTCACAAGATCAAGGTAAATATTAGGCCAATACATTCTCTTTTATATGTGAGGCGCCCTATGGGAGACTCGCATATATAAGTAAATGCATTGGCACAGGGTTTTCATAAAATTTCATGAAGCACCGTCATGAAAGGGTTAATCCCTTTGAAGGTTTTAAATGGATATGGTTTGCAAATACAAATATAGTGCTGAAAAATATTATTTTTCAGTAACTTTCAGATAGTTTTGTTTGTGCCGGTTTCGTATTCAGTGGTCGCATAAAAGTGCACCTGTAGATAAAAATCCAGCTGTCGTTGCTCTGAAAAGTTTCTGGTCCGACATAATTTTGATAATTAACATGAAAAGAAAGCAGTGCATGAAGTTAAAATATTTTCAAGTTAAGGTAACGCAATATACGTTTTCTATGCATTATTACGCTTCCGATTCCGGAGCTTCAATGAATACAAATAGGCATACCAAGTGCTCGGTCCAGAACATCGTGTTCAAAGTTGTATTTTTTATGACTCCAATGCGTCTTTCTGGGACATATAAAGATTGTAGAAAAGTATTCTAGGTTTTTATTAATCAAATTCGACAATGGGAAAAATTCAAAAGCGAATATAGATTTATTTTGGAGAGCTAATCAGCATGTGGCTTTAAGAGCCCTTTACACTTATAACCCTAGTCTTTTTGTATTTGCAAAATGCAGCAATTTTACAAGCGCTGGTCTGGTTTAACCCTTTACCCAACAGAACGGCCCTGTGCCAATGCATTCTCTTATATATGCGAGTCGACCATATAATGCATTGGCTTAACACATATTAAAAATGATAAAATTGTCAAAGAATGTAGAAAAATATTATAAAAATTGTTAAAAAATGTAAGAAAAAATTATAAAATTGTTAAAGAATGTAAGAAAAAATGGTAAAAAGTGTTTTTTTTAGGCCAATGCATTCTCTTATATATGCGAGGCGACCTATGGTCGACTCGCATATATATGAGAATGCATTGGCACAGGGCATAACTGTAACCATCAAAATGTGGTCAATGAACCGGTTCCAATGATATCCATATTTGTATGGTGTTATTGAGACAGACCGAAGATATTTTAGGCTGTTGAAGCTTTATTTGGGCGTTTTTGGCCATTTTATTGGGTAAATGGTTAACATCTTCACTGCTGAATGACGACATTGCGCCATAAATCCAGACAGACGGACAAAGTCAGTCCATTATACTCCACATTTTTTCTATGAAAAGTGGGGGATATAACCAGAATACATAGTCACTGACCTCTTGAGTCCTGTCCGATATATTCTGGATGGTTATAGATTTAACAATGGTTTGTCCGATGGATATGTCTCCGAATTCCAACGTGTCGTTCCCATTATCTGATATTATGACAATTGGAGGCTTCACAGTTGGACAATGCACCTCCAAATAAAGTGTGTTGTGAATACTGGAAAGAGAATTAAAGATGGTCTGTCTCTACCTAAATACTATTGAAGTATATGCCATATGAGTCTGTGCCCTTTGAGTGCCAGGGGCCGATATAATCGGCCCTAAACCTACACAATAAGTCTGTTAAAGAATATAATAAAATATATTAAAATTGTTAAAAATTGTAAAAAAAAAAAAAAAATTGTTAGGCCAATGCATTCTCTTATATATGCGAGGCGACCTATGGTAGACTCGCATATATAAGAGAATGCATTGGCACAGGGTATATGGGTTGATACAAAAATCGACCTGGCACTCAAAGGGTTAATAATATACTTTTTATATAGTTTCCCGAGTATATAATAATAAATGAGTCGAAGACACCTGTCGGGGAAACGCTTCTAACAATTAATATTGATTTTATATCAATAATTTCTTATATAATGTACAGTGGGCTAGCATCATCAAATTCATCCTCTGGGGACCTCATTCTTCATGGCCGCATCTGCTATGGGAGACCTAGACTGTTGTCTGCCAATTTGGGGATATAGAGCAACAAAACTAAAAAAGAAAAAGAAACTTTCTAAAGAAGAAATAAAAAACTTATTAATTTGATAATAAAGATACTTTCCAAAGAAGATGAGGCCTAAGCAGAGTGAGGTCCCCAGAAGATGAATTTATTAATGCCAGAGTAGGGTAATTAAAATCACCCTCTGGGGACCTAAACCTGAAAATTACCGGCACCATATTTTCAGGCCTATTCGGATATTCAAGTTCAGTATGGGATACACCATATTCCTGCAAATACTTTTGCAACCAAATTCAATTAGAGGTGGGCTGTCCCAATGGGACTAAGGATACCCCCCCATGGCAGTCCAGAAAAACTGCAAACAAAATTGCCCAATCTGCCTCTGTGCCAAGTTTTAAAATAATTGCCCAGAATTAAATTAGGAATATAAGTTCTGCATGTTGTGAAAATTTTCAAAGTTGAAAATCGAAAGAGGGGGATAACTCCACAAAAAAAAGGTCAGACCAACCTCATAATCGCAGGTTCACAGGTTCCCTAGTTACTTAATATATGTGCCAAGTATAACAACAATTGACAGAAAAATGTAGGAATAAAAGCTTGGACAAACTTTCTAAGCCCTAAAAAAGGGGGATAAATCCACAAAAAAGTCTGACAGACCTCATAATCGCAGGTGCACAGGTTCCCATGGTACTAAAGTTTAAAAAAAATTTACTGAAAAATGCAGAAATATAAGCTTGGACAAAATTGTGTCCACGTCCATCCAGGCGGACGGATGGACAACTACCCCGATGGATGGACAAGCTGATTCCAGTATCCCCCCCACAACTCATTGCAGGGAGTATGTAAATAATCAAATGATTTATCACGACTAACCTGTATGGTAGTGATCCAGGATTGGTGCATTCTCCTGATGCTACATAACATGGCACCACAAACGTCTCAAACTTTCCCTTAAACTGCCGCAGGAGAGAGCTTATCGCAGCGCTGTATTCTGGAGACCTGTCAATAAACAATGGCTTCAGCATGTTCATAAAATGCTTGTATAAGAAAAATAAATAAGAAAATGGTGGCTGATCAGTGCAAAACAAACATGAGGTTGCATCATAGTAGAAAACAATTTCATTGATATCCATTAACTGGCAGTGGAGATACGTACAAAAAACTAACACTTCCAAATAAACAAAGAGGAATAACTCTAGAATGAAAAACTGGAAACAAATGATTGCACTCAATTGATTGCCCTCATAGTAGTGAACATCTATAACAAATTTCATTGAGATCCCTCAACCGGTGGTGTAGATATCTGCTTGGATGGAAACTCTAAGATGGATGGATAAATGTCCAGGTCGACAGACGGACAAGGTCAATCAAGTATAACCCCCATTATCTTCAAGAGTTGGGGTATAAAAATCAATGGAATAACAGATATGTCAACATATCAGTATTTGATATTGAGAGCTCCTATCTGGGTGTCACCTTGAAGAACCATATGAAGTTTGGAAAATGAATCTGATGAAAACTTATGTCTGTCGGGCATGCCAAATGATGTAGTCATGCAAAGCATAAAATCTAAGATGACTGCCAGCAGCCCTGTTTTTAAACAAAATTTGAAACAATTTGATAGCGCCCATCTAGAGGTCATCACCCCGAAGATTCAGATGAGGGTTGTGCTCTGTAGGAAATTATTGATGGGATGGACTCATGGACGGACTCACAGATGGACGGAAGACAGATGCCAACCTAGGGCAATAGCTCAAATCTATGGCAATAGCTCAAACCCATGGCAATAGCTCAAACCCATGGCAATAGCTCAAACATTACTTTATCAAGTTGAGCTAAAAAAAGCTAAATATATTCTGTAAAATTTGTCTTTGAAGCCTGAATATATATTTATGTAGAAAATATAGGGGGAAAAAAATAGTGTCACAAATTAGGCTCTCCAGTGGCCAGGCCTGGAAATAGTGTGTCTGTCATATGCATAATTAGGTCCCCAGAAGGTGAATTTAGTGACAACATACCACATGGCAGGTTAGCATCACCAATTTCACCTTCTGGGAACCTCATTCTGCTGAGACCTCAACTGCTTTGGGAGACCTAGTATCAGATTGAAGTTCTCCCGTTAGTCACCTCGAATATGCATTTTATCTTCTGCAAATTAGGGAGATAGAAACTGAACAACTGGGAAGAAGTAACTAAAAACAATGTTAATTTGAGACTATATAGATACTTCCCAGAAGATGAGGCCTGAGCAAAATGAGGTCCCCAGAGGGTGAATTTAGTGATGCTGGCCCACTGCATCACTAAATTCACCCTCTGGAGACCTCTTTCTGCAAATGACAGACATACTATATCCAGGCTCTACAGTGTAAGCCAGCTTAACCACTATAACTGAACTCACTCTGTCCTGATATTCTCGGTGTCCGGGGCAGACAACTGTCTTGGTCCGCTCACTGTGAGTGTTGGTGTCGTCGTTGAAGTGTTCCCCTTCCCTTTTCCTTTTGGTGACATCTTTCCTTTGGTTGAACCGCCTTTTTTAGTTCCAGCATTCTTCTGGAACCAATTTGAAAATATGAGGGACGTAAACACCATCCAAAAAAGATAAAACTGACAAAAGTTAATAATTGGCCTCGAATGGTGGACCATCTACCATGCACTAATGTGATTATATATAAAACTAGAAGGTGACCCGACTTCGTCCGGGGTTTGACCTTGAATTGTCTATTTTGAAGGCCAAGGTCAAGTGGGGTCACAATTTGACCCGTCCAAAACACTGCCCGAACAAAAGTACCTGTCGAAATCCATCCGGTTTTACCCGATTTGACCTTTTAACCCGATTTGATTTCCACTCAAGTATATAAACGCGCCTCATATACACACGCTCATTAATTATCAAGTTTCAACATAAAGATAAATTACCATCGGTGCCCGAGATATCGCCAAGACGTCTGAAACAGTCAAATGCATCGGCCGGTTAAGCGTTAACGTGATCTAACGTTATGAACTCTAACGACGTCATAGAAGTTACGCATTGTTTTTATCCTGATGGAAGATAGTATCACTTCTTCTTGATAATTGAGGCAGATAACTAAAACGGATACATACGCATTATATATCGTTGGAAAGAGGAAACACGAAAGATTCTCACAGTGTCATTATTATGACTGGCATTTAATTATTCGCGCTGTTTCGAATCGATTTGTAAGCACCGAACTCAAATGAAAGTCCCGTAACACAGCGTAAAAACAGATTTGACCTCGGCACGTGAAAAGTTGACCTTGGATCTGAAAATAAATATGCCTATGCCACCCCCCGGCCGAAAATACCCCCACATACCAAGTTTCATCGAAATCGGGTTGGCCGTTTTCGAGTTCATCGCGAACACACAGACCACAGACAGACAGATACACAGACAGATCTTCCAAAATATATAATAGATTAACAAGAAAGACAGTATTACTAGAATATGCTCATTTTCGTTATAGATATAGATGATTGTGACTGCAATAGGTGATGGATGGGGAGTAACTCTGTTCAAATTGATTCCGAGCTTTCACATTCAGAAAACTTTGTCAGTCTCCATATGGTATACTGAAATCTGTCATTTGCATCATTTTGAACTCCTTGACATACTGAACGGCTGTCATTCGATTTTGAGGTGCACAATTGCTCTTACGTGTGCCTGGAATTGAAAAGTAGCTTTTTGCGCTCCCCACGATCATAGCTAACTCAATAATTAACTAATAAAATGCAGCATATTAAGGGTTGGGTTAACAACGATCACCATAGCATCAAAGGATATACACTGGAGTGTTTTTTATAACCCGTAATGGTCAGTGTGTACTGTTCAATGTGCGTGTGTCACAGACAATCAAAGTGATAAATTGAATCAAAGAGACAACGTTGTCAAAACAATCAGTTATATTACGACGTCATCGCTCAATATTCATAAGTGCGTGGTGATATATTCCGAGTCACAATGAAATGGACATCATTCTGTACGAAACAGTCAAGAGTAAACGGTAGGGATTACCAATTCACCATAATGATTTATCAGTAACAATGCGATCACACTTTGGAGTGGGCCAGGGAATATGTGACCCGCCATATCAAATCCAGTTGGAAGTTCGGAACTCAGGATTTTTTTTACCCTGTGCCAATGCATTCTCTTATATATGCGAGTCGACCATAGGTCGCCTCGCATATATAAGAGAATGCATTGGCTTAACATTTTTTTATCTTGTTTTTTAAATAAATGTTTCTTACAATTTTTAGGACATAAAATAAAAAAAACATCCATTACCCTGCAGGGAGCCCCACACATATATAGAAGCATATAGAAGAGTGTCGTCTGCTCATGTTTGTCTGGGGCTCTGTATGGGTGAAATTATAAAATTGTTAAAGAATACAAGAAAAAATTATTAAAATTGTAAAAAATTGTTAGGCCAATGCATTCTCTTATATATGCGAGGCGACCTATGGTCGACTCGCATATATAAGAAAATGCATTGGCACAGGGTAAAAAAATCCCGACTTCCGACTGGATTTGATATGGCAGGTCACAAATTCCCTTGAGTCGGATGTGTACAAATCGATCCCAGGAAGGAAGTTTTTGTTGAAGTAAACCAACAATGAACGCTTTTAATTTGTTTGAAGTGTTATTTTATTAAAACACAAAGCAATGTTAATTGAGTGTATTATATACATGTTTACAAGCACTGGTTATATCTTATATTTCCCATTAGGTGCACCAAAGCAAAATTGCGCGCCTGGATCCGAAATCAGGCGCACAATAAAGTGCGCACCTGAGTTTTTGCCAAATTATTTTGTATGTCATTCCCTTGTGACCTGTAATTCCTGGAATCTCGCATCCCAGCAGTCTTAATTACAGAGATTGTACAGTCTATTTATACTGCTAAATCATTTGCAACACTGTCAAGCCTGTAAATAGTGTGTCTGTCATTTTCAGAATGAGGTACCCAGATGGTAAATTTAGTACGCTATCCCGCAAGGTGGGCTAGCATCACCAAATTCACCCTCTGGGAACCTCATTCTGCTTGAGACAGACACACTATTTGCAAGCTTGGACACTGTTATCTGTATACATGTGTCATTGTTCGTTAGTACCGTCAATTCTCTTTGCGTCAAAAATTAATGAAAAGACATTTTGATCTGTAGAAACCATGGGAATGCACTTGGTGGAAATTATTCAATAAAATTTAAATCAGGACAGCTAATTTCAAATCAAATCATATAAATTATTGTGAATCACACTGAATCGCGAACCAACCACAGGGCCCTAGTTACCACATACCTTCTCCTGTTCGAGCTGTTCCTTCTCGTGTTTGAGTTGATCTTGATATTCCTTCTCAGCTTTCACTTCCAGCATTCTCACGGCCATTCGCACCGCCTCCTGCTTTATATCCTCATTGTGCAGTGTCGGCACAAACTTCACATCTACTCTACATTTCTGTATACATAGAATGAAAACAAGTCACTTTGAATCATGATAATTCACTTGTAATTTAGCCACAATACAAAGAAGCCCCAGTGTTTTAGCCATTGTATTTCACATGGGGCTTAAAAGTTTAATCGGCCGATGGATGTTGATTTGCTTTCACTTCCAGCATTCTCACGGCCATTAAAATAATAAATATGCATGGAGTATGGGTGCATGGAGTATGGGTAATTATGTCGAACTACCTTTCGACAAGCATTATATATCCCAGAAAGATGCACTGATGTCACAAAAAATATATATTTGAACACGATGATCGGGTACCAACAAAAAATAATAATATTCAGCATGGAGTATGGGGGCAAGTTAATTGGTCTGACATTTTGTGTGGACACCAAAGCGTTCCACACATAAAAATGTTAGACCAACTTGCATCCATACTCCACGGAGTGCAACAAAATCAACATCCATTTTTTTATTCCACACCCATTGACGTGAGGTACATGTATTCAACGGAATCCCAGCCATTGATTACATAGTAGTGTATACCTCTAGTGGAATACAAGCCGGAACTATTCTTGTTGACGTTGTCGCCAAGAAAGATGACGTACATTACGTCGAGCATCCGCTTACGGTGATCCCCCCATAATTACTGGCTATTTGCCAGACTTAAATCACAATAAAGGTGGCTATAGCAACAATGGATATGACATTCATGGATTGAACTTATCTGACTGAACGGTGTAGAATAAATACAGAACACAACTTGCATCATAATCTCGAATCTTTTATCAAACTCGTTGCGGACGGCGCAAAGTTATATTTCGCTCGAGCTACGCTCTCGCAAAATATATCCTTGCGCCATCCGCAACTCATTCGATAAAAGATTCTCGATTAAGATGCGCGTTGTGTTCTGTCTATATATTTACACTCGTCTGTCTGATTAAGGGATCATTTAGCACCCATTTTATATATACACTCGTCTGTCTGATTAAGGGATCATTTAGGCTGATTTAGCACCCATTTCCAATGATATTCAGATTGCGAGTTGCAAGGTGTATTCATATATGGAAGCAAGTTGGGGCTCACATGCGTTGTCACATGAGCAATTTCAATCAATCAAAATCCTGCATTTGAGTTCCACAGCACGAATGCATGTACATGTATAAGTGTAAATATGTCCATTTAAACTCAATTATTAAAAAACTATAGAGTGAAGATATGATAAATACCTTGCCCGGTTGTATGGTTCCGACAGATGGTGATATCGATATTGGCGAATTCTCAGGCAGTATAAATTCAAATGATGTCGGCCCAACTGGTACAATTTCTCCTGGAAATATATCACAAATATATCTATTAAATATTTGGGAAAAGTTGCTTTAAGACCTTTCTTACCACAGAAAGTTGAAAAATATGTAACAACACGTGATTAAGTCATTGAAGACCAGAATATTAAAATCCACATGTGAATGGCAGTTTGCGCTCCAAAATACACATAATAATATTCACTTTTTAATTTTTCCCAGTGTCAAAATAGGTTGATTAATACTCGAACTACCTTTCTACAAGCATTATATATCCCAGAAAGATGCATTGATGTCACAAAAAATATATATTTTAACACGATGATTGGGTACCAACAAAAAAACAGCCATTTGTATTTATCTGAACTCCGGAATCGAAAACCGAAATGTCAGAAAAAGGAAAATTGCATTATCTACGTTTTAATAAAAAAATTTATGTTGTACCATTAAAATTTAAGAGCGACGGTGGATCTAGATTTTCTTGCCATGTAGCAATTTTACATGACCGCTGACAAATATATATTGAACTGGCCCTTAAAACAAAATGATCACAAATTTATCGAAAAATATAAGAGACCAAAACACATAATTTCAGAGCTATATTGACGAATTTACTCAGAAATCTTCCGCGTAGGTAAGTTTTGAGATACCTCTTATCAAATTATGTATACATAACTGTGGACTTAATCCTTTCTATACTCAATACTCATTGATGAGTAGTTGCCTTAGGAATTGTTCAGAAAATAAGTTCAAGAAACGACCATAGGCCGTTTGTTGAACTTATTATCTGAACATTTCCAACCAATGAATATGAATCCTTCTGCCTTTCTGTTAACTTTTCATTTGTCTGTTGTCCTGCTCATTGTTCATTAACACTCTCTATATAAATAATAAATTATTCCAATGTACACTTTTATAACTAAGTGAGAGAATCCATTTAGTACAGAAAGGGTTAAAGATGGATTATTTGTTTAAATAACAATCTTGAAATAGTTTCATGGGCATAAAATAATAAATATGAATTGAAGACCCATTGGCATATCCAGAAACACTTCTATCAATTAATATTGATTTTATTTCAAATATTTTATTATAAAATGGATGATTAAATGGGACAATCTATTGTTCTATTTTTAGAACAGACCATTCAGGGGCATATATATAGATAGAGATCATTAGGGAGTTCCCATAGCTATACACCGAACATCAAATGTCCCAGATTGATTGTTTGTATTGTTTTATTACATAGTTATAAGCGATAATGAGTCTAATTAACGTTTATCTGTGACAAAATTACACTATAAAATTTCTGATCTCTGTTAACAATAACCTATATATTGTTCATTAGTTAAACAACCACATGTTTTTAGACGCATGTTTACAATGAGATAGATCACCTTTAAGGAGACTTCTTTCTCAGGGCAATCCATGATGGCCCGAAAATTAAAGATGGTCGATCTCTTCCCAGAAAGTTTTATATAGATTTTGGGGTATAAAATAATAGATATTAATCGAGGTCACGCGTCTGTCTGGAAATGTTTCCATCAATTACACGAAAACATTCAGATCATATCAAAAGCATACCAAGAAGGACAACTCAGCTTCAATCACGGCAAATTGTATCTAACTATAGATTCCACCACAATCGAAATAAACCACTTTATTATGCCATTATTGACAAATAATATACCCAATCTTCAGTTTAATCTGTATTTTATTCACAAAATAGCAATTTGTAGTCTTCAATTCGGCAATTATAAAAATAATGTTATTGTTGTTGTAAATGTGGCCCGGGAGAGATAGACCATTTTAATAAAGTTGAAAAAGGGATCCTGAAGAAATTTATACCAAATGTTATGAAATTACATTGATCTGTTATTAAAGTTATCATTTGGATTCTGAAGGGTTTTGGACTAAAAAATGAATGCTTACAGCTAATATGGGTGGCTGACACTAAAATTGTAAAGAGATTGTGCTCACCTTTACCAATACGTGGGACTGGGTGAGTAAACTCGTTTGTACTAATATGGTTATTAACCACATGGACACCCATGCTGGATTCATCATACAGCGATGTGGCCTTGAAGTTGATGACCTGATGCGAGAGCTGTAGGGGAGGGTGAACGCCGATGCCTTCACAATGAATCCTGAAATCCCTAAAATAGTAAAAAATAGATACAGCTGTAGGGGAGCGTGAACACTGATGCCTTCACAATGAAACCTGAAATCCCTAAAATAGTAAAAAATAGATACATCAGAGATGCTGTGGCTAATAGATTGTTGGGTTTTAACCCTTTGGCAGGTAGAACAACATTTATGTCACCCTACAGTTGGCAGGTAGATTATGGTAGATTACTGTAATATTATGTCAATTCAAAAAATCTTCTCCTATTAAATAGGATATAATTACTGTGGATGGATATTATTTACATTGATTCTTGCTTTAAAGGGGTACTGTACACTAAACACAACCATTTATGAGACCATCTCCTTTTATACTCAACAGAATATATGCAACAAATGAATGAATTTGAGTCATGGATTAATGCAAAAAATACCCGCGTGCTCTATAACGATGCAAACAGAATGGTAATTATAATGAAAATTAATTTATGACTCCAGTCATAAATTGATCTTCTTTATAATTACCATGTTATTTGCATCGTTCATAGAGCACATGGATGTATTTCGCACTAATCCATGGCTCAAATTCATTCATTTGTTGCATATATTATGTTGAGTATAAAAGGGGATGGTTCCATAAATGGTTGTGTTTAGTGTACAGTACCCCTTTAAATAATGTTGTTTTTATGATTTATTTCTTACAATAGGTGATTGTTATGATATTACTCAGTTTATTTGAAAAAAATATATTCACCCACGGATATGACATCATATATGACGTACTCACCTGCTAAGGGCTAAGAAGGGTCAAACTAGATGAAGATATTATAAAGAATAAGTCATATAGGAAAATATCGGTCATGGTTGGACATGTTAACGAGCATAAAAATTAGAATAAATTACAACATGAGAACAATAACTCGATCCAGTATGAAAAAAATTTGGATATGACATATTTTCAACCTCAATCAAGAAGGCGCCACACACTGGATATCAGTTAAATAGGTCAACGTTCATTCTAACCATCATGCTAACAAGCTCAGAAATAGAAAAATTCCAACTAGAAAACAATCTTGGGTGCATAACTCTGGAAAAAAATGGAGTGAACTGGTTTTTAGATTTATCCAAGATTTAGAGATGATATTCGGTCAAAATTATTCTGCTAATTAGACTGGGGTATGGAGCAAGCCTGTCATTTGCAGAATGAGGTCCCCAGATGGCGAATTTAGTGATGATATCCCGCACAGTGGGCTAAAATCAACAAATTCACCCTCTGGTAACCTCATTCTGCTCAGGCCTCAACTGCTATGGGAAACCTAGGATCAGATTGAAGTTCCCCAGTTGGAAGTTGGTGATGTTCACCCATTAGTCACATTGATTATGCATTTTTTTTCCTGCAAATTAGGGGAATAGAAACTTCCCAGAAGCGAAAAAGTAATTAAGAACAATGTTAACCCTTTACCCAACAAACCGGCCAAAACCGGCCAAATAAAGCTTCAACAGCCTAAAATATCTTCGGTCTGTCTCAATAGAACCATACAAATATGGATATCATTGGAACCGGCTCCTTGACCACATTGTGATAGTTACAGTTATGCCCTGTGCCAATGCATTCTCTTATATATGCGAGTCGACCATATGTCGCCTCGCATATATAAGAGAATGCATTGGCCTAAAAAAATCTTTTTTTAACACTTTTTACCATTTATTCTTACATTCTTTAACAATTTTATAATTTTTAATGTGTTAAGCCAATGCATTCTCTTATATATGCGAGGCGACCTATGGTCGACTCGCATATATAAGAGAATGCATTGGCACAGGGCCGTTCTGTTGGGTAAAGGTTTAATTTGAGACTATAGCTACTATGAGGTTCCCAGAGGTTGAATTAGGTGAAGCTAGCCGGGATGGCATCCAAGCCTTGAAATAGGGTGTCTGTCATTTGCAGAATGAGGTCCCCAGAGGGTGAATTTAGTGATGCTACCCCGCATAGCGGGCTAGCATCACCAAATTCACGCTCTGGGGACCTCATTCTGCTTACTCCTCAGCAGAATGAGGTTCCCAGAGGGTGAATTTGGTGATGCTAGCCCGCTATGCGGGGTAGCATCACTAAATTCACCCTCTGGGGACCTCATTCTGCAAATGACAGACACCCTATTTCAAGGCTTGATAGCATCACTAAATTCTGCATATGACAGACAAACTAAACTTAAGCTTGGTATGGAGTTAATCCTTTATATACTAAATACTCATTGACGAGTTGTTCCCACAGGATTGTTCAGATAATAACTTATTATCTGAACGTTTCCATCAATAAATAGGAATTTTTCTGCACTTGTATTGTAAGTTCTTCTGTCTGTTGTCTGCTAATATTTTCAGAACACCCCCCCAGATGAATGATAGGCCATTCCAATGTATACTTTTATAACTGACTGAGAGAATCCATTCAGTGAAAAAGGGTTAAGCGAGATGTGCATATTGGTAAGATACAAACCTGTTTATCAGAGATTTACAAACAAGATCAAATTTATATTCTTTGGTTTTCTTTGGACTGAAGATGACATCAAGTTCTATTGTTTCCAGCGGTAGAATGGTCCCAAACCCATCATTAGGCTGTACCTCAACATACTGTAATCGTCAACAACATCCATTATGAGCAAGAAATTCATTTAATAATTAAATTAATTAATCATTGTTTCCAGTGGAAAAATAGTCCCAAACCTATCATTAGGTTGTACATCAATATACCAAAATCAACAACAACATCCACTATTAACGATTTGATTATGAGAGCCTGTGTGACACTCCCGCCAACCACCATCACGTCTGCAGGGTTCGCACTTCCACTTGCCAATGGCAAATTAATTCACATTTGGCAAAAATATTTTCAATTGGCAAGTCACTTTTGATTCTTCAAGAAAAGATTGGTCAATTAATACCGTTCATTTCAGGAAATTCTTACAATATAATTGCATTAGTAGTGTTTTATAAGGTTTATGAAAAGTTAACACCTCTATCATGATGTAGTTAAAGTAATGCCCTAAATAATCAACTCATTAACCACAGCAGAATTATGGGTAATTTTTCAGGATTTAGTTGGAGCTTTCCGATGAATGGCAACAAGCCATATTTCCGACTAAATCCTGAAAAATTACCCATAATTCTGCTGTGGTTAAGGAGTCGATTATTTAGGGCATTACTGTAATCTGATAGCATTAGTTCTAACAGGTGGAATGATTACCAGTAGTTATTGTGATGGTGATTACATAGTTAATCCTCTTTGTTATAATCCTGGAAACTAAATTGAGCTCAAATTTCAACCAAGGGCCATAACTCTGGTAAAAATGGACAGCCGGATGCCAAAACCAAACTTGATCTGTATCATGTGGTAGTGAACTACATACCAAATTTCATTCCATTTAGTTGAGTACGACTGAAATTATCAACCGGAAATGACAATGATGGTTATCAAAAGAGTACATCAAACAGTATTAAACCAGGGAGCGTAGTGGGTTCAAATGAGTTTGTAAACAACTATAGACTTAAGTCAGGTGTCTACAGCACTTCTGGTTTATACCTTGGTCAGCTTAAATTATATTTAGCATCAACAATGGCAGCTACCATTTTTTATTCTCTTGATTGTATTGTTGTAATGAATTTTTTATTATTGTATGTCTGGGTGAAGGAATATAGGTGATCATATTGCATAACAGGCAAGCCTGCAAATAGTGTGTCTGTCATTTCCTGTTGGGACCTCATTCTGCTTTGGCCTCATCTTCTGAGAAATAGCTATAGTCTCAAATTAACAATGTTTTTATAGTTACTTTTTCCATTCTGTTAAATTTTTATATCCACTAATTTGCAGAAGATAAAATGCATAATCGAGGTGACTAATGGGTGAACATCACCAGCTTCAACTGGGGATCCTCAATCTGATCCCAGGTCTCCCATAGCAGTTGGGGTCTAAGGTGAATGAGGTCCCCAGAGGGTGAATTTGGTGATGCTAGCCCATTGTGCGGGATAGCGTCGCTAAATTCACCCTCTGGGGACCTCATTCTGCAAATGACAGACATACTATTTGCAGGCTTGGTTGATGCCATTACAAGTCAGTCACGCTAACCACTACTTTTTCCCTTCTGTTCAGTTTCTATATCCCCTAATTGCAGAGGATAATTTACATAATTGAGATGACTAATGCAGGAACATCACGAACATCTATCTGATCCTAGCTATCCCACAAGCAGAATGAGGCTCTCAGAGGGTGAAATTGGTGGCGTTAGTCGGCGTGCGGGATAGCATAACTAAATTCACCCTCTGGGGACCTCATTCTGCAAATGACAGACACACTATTTGCAGGCCTGCTCCCATGATAAACACAGTTTAGCTTTTCCTCACCTCTGGGAGACCAATGAATCCAAACTCCTGAGCTAGGATCGAATTATTGGTTAACTTGACAGTAGATTTTACAGATTCGTGGATTGAACAGTTCCCGAAATCTATTTCCGTGATTCCAAACTCCATATCTGAGTTAGTTACCACTGCTTGTACTGTGAATTTCACAGGCTGCGTCTGAAATTATATGTCAAACAAGTATTAGATTATATTTAACCCCTCCACGACTGGAGCCGCCTGAAATATTGTAAAAACCCTGTGCCAATACATTCTCTTATATACATGTATGCGAGTCTAACATATGTGCACCAGTGCAGTTCCCACCATGCAATGGTAAAAATTTAAATTTTATTCTGATTTCCAGGGACCACAGCGGTGACACTTCGCGATTTATGGGTTGTGATTGGGTCCTTAACCCTTTCATGATGGGAGCTACGCTGGTGCAGCGTTAAAGACCCTGTGCCAGTGCAATCTCTTTTATATGCGAGTCTCCCATAGGGAGCCTCACATATATAAGAGAATGCATTGGCTTACAAGGTCAATGTAAATATTGTTAGGCTAATGCATTCTTTTATATATGCGAGGTACCCTATCGGATACTCGTATATATAAGAGAATACATTGGCACAGGGTTTTCGCAAATCTCAGGAAGCTCCAGTCATGTAAGAGTTAACATACAAACTATATGAAGAAAATGAGAAGAGATATTAATGTTATAGTCTCTTGATGGTTGGTGTGTAATGTTAGTCTCTTAACCCTTTCAGTGCCAGGTCCGATTTTTGTATCAACCCATATACCCTGTGCCAATGCATTCTCTTATATATATGAGTCGACCATAGGTCGCCTTGCATATATAAGAGAATGCATTGGCCTAACAATTTTTCATCATTTGTTATTATTTTTTACAATTTTTAACAATTTTAATAATTTTTCTTATATTCTTTAACAGACTTATTTTGTAGGTTTAGTGCCAGGGAATCTTACGTTTTTCATGGGCATCAAAATTATTACTATGAATACTTGGTGATAGTTTTGAGTTATAACATGCCCCTAAGGTTTTATCCAGTTTGTTTTTAAATTTGCTATAGCATGCTTAAGCATACCCAAAAATAATTCAACCAAAATGTTTTAATTTTTTTTAGGGCCGATTTTACAGACCGTAAATTAGGGCCGATGAGATCGGCCCCTGGCACTGAAAGGGTTAATGGTTGCTCCAATTCAATGATGTTGAAACAAATTCTTTAGCCAGAAAATATATAGCAAATATTCTCAAAAAATTGAAATTTTTCAAAAAAGTTTGCTATAACTATCAAATGCTCTCGAAATATAATACATTTTTTTCTCCTCTGTAAATGGTCTCCAAAGGTCATATTTGAGTGTTCATGCACACCTCAACTATCATACGTTACCTGTTCCGCGACTCTTATTGTCATTGGAGCCTCAAGGACACCTGTTTCTCTGTCAAAATATTTTCCAGCTTCAGTGAACAAACTTGGTCTGAAATCATGAGAATAGTATATAAGTAAAGTATATGAGCATCATTGTAAGAATAGGTCATTACGTGCGTTCGCGCAACAGTATGGCGATCAGACAGATTCGTAGGTACGTTGGTGTCACCCTACTCCGTTTCACTCAATGACGTCACCAAAAACGACGTAAAACCTCGTGGCGTTCTGACATTTTTACTGTGCCGCGTTTTTACTATGTTTATTTTATGTGTTGTTTTCGATTATTTGTTTGTCGCCGATATCGCCATTTGTCGGGATTCCTTGTTTCTATATTTAAAACTGGCATGCTCGTAGTGAGCCTCGATTTCGATTTTTTTCTCCCAGGTCAAAATATGTCAGAGTTATGACAAAAATAGATCGACCTACATTTTCTCCATCAGAACTCTATATCAAAGAGTCTATAGACTCCTTCGGGACATACATAGACTCCTTCATTTGGGTATTTTTACTTATAATTGGGAAGTTTTATCATTTTTGGTTCGTGCGAAGACCTCTTTTTATCGTGCGGGAAAAGAGAGACATTCAAAACGCGATTTCGTAATTCGACGCAATAGGCTGAATAGCCTAACCTTCAGCCGAGTTCCGGGTCAAATACGACGAATAACGTAACACAAAACAAAACGCATTTGTTGACACAAACACCGTTTGAAGAGTTTATTATTACATAAAATGATCGTTATTGATTAATTATTGATTAATTATTGATATTTATTGTTGCATATTGGCTGCTATCAATATTTACACAAATGGTATTAATTATTTCTTATAATTGCTCCTTTGGTAAACTTTGACTATTGGAAAATGAAAATGAAAATATGCCGCTGAAAAAAATGTAATCGATATTAAAGTCTCATCCTTTCGGCGACATGGAATTGGTTTTAATTACTTAAATGATTAATATAGTAATTTGCCTTTTATCTGTGATTAAATGAGAAATGGTAATTGTCTTTTTTTGCTAACATTAAATTAAATTAAATAAATTAAGTAAAATACAGTGAAATTATTTTTTAAATTATTGTTTATTACATTTTTGCGCAGGTTGGCATCTCTCTGAGTGCATTCTAGTTCAGTATGTATTCAAGCCTTGAAATAGTGTGTCTGTAATTTGCAGGATGAGGTTCCCAGCAGGTGAATTTAGTGATGCTATCCTGCATAGCAGTTGGTGATCTTCACCCATTAATCACGTCGATTATGCATTTTAGGGAATATAGAAACTGAACAGAAGTAACTAAACACAATGTTATTTTGAGACTATAGATACTTCCCATGACTATATATCCCTTATCGAAAAAACATGTTTGCCGCAAACATTTGCTGCAAATGTGCAGCAAACCCTTCTGCAAATTTGCAGCAAACCTACCAGCTGCGAACTTTTATCATGCAAATGAGGTTTGCGGCAAACTTTCCGCAAATTTGCTGCAAAGGTTACCGCGACCTAATTTGCATGGTAAAAGATTGCAGCAAACTTTTACCATGCAAATTAGGTCGCGGCAAACTGTGCAGCAAATTTGCGGAACATTTGCCGCAAACTAATTTGCATGATAAACGTTTTCGCAGCAGATAATTGTTTGCGGAAAGCATGCAACAAATTACTCAGCTTCCTGCATACTCACTGCAACCAACTCTTGAGCTAATTAAGGTGAATTTCAAACAAATGTACAAAACAAGAATTTAAGACCAAAGAAAAATAAAGGTTTGGGTCAAGTTACATGTCAGAAAAATTGGGGCCAGTATGGTATAGGCAAGCTTGAAATATAATTTATTTTATATAATTTTGACATTCTTAATTTTTCGTCTCTTAATGCATGATTTTCTTTGTACCCCACTGGACAAAACAAGTGTCCATTGGCACCGCGGTGTATTTGCCGTTCGGCCGCGGTGTCAGAGTTTGTAACTGCAGTTGAGCACCGCGGCCGAACAGCAAGTACACTGCAGCCGAAAGGCAACTACACCGCAGCTGAAATGCATGTACACCATGGTTATATTTATGGTTTGTATCGTCTTTTTTCAGTTTAATTAACGTACACCGCGGCAACTACACCATGGCGGAACGGCAAGTACACCGCGGCCCAACTGTAGTTAGCCGGTGGAGCCGCGGTGTAGTTGCATTTCAGCCGCGGTGGCAACGCTAACCGCAAGGCGGTTAAGTGGACACTTGTTTTGTCCAGCAGGGTATATAAAGTGGTAATAAACACAATATGCTTTGACAGATACTAAACAGTCCATTCTGAATATACAAATGTATGAGAAATTAAAATTATTTTTCAACAAAATTCTTGACACCATGAAAATCTGGGGTTGGTGTGTTTAGAATACATGTAGGCTGGGCTGGTATACTAGTAGGGAAACATGAACCACAATTTTTTTTGGGTATATGTTACCGTTAGCATTTTAATGTCATACTAGGAAGAATGTGTGCGGGTCAACATATGGCCTGTAAATTTATGCCCAGGATAACTGTGGATAACAGATAAAAGAAATAACGAGGCACAATTTAAATAATAATTATATTGATCTAAATTTAATTCAATTGCAATATTGTTCTACGTAAATAATGTGCACACACACCTGTACCGGTACATAGATCATGTCATGAAACTCTACTTTGGCTATGCCCGTACATAGAGATCGTATTCCATCATTTGACATATGGGAACTTTTTGATGTTCTGTTGGGGGAACTTCATATGCGTAAAACATGAACATGTACCTAGACAAACATCTACTAGTACTAGAACTTGGATTATGAACTTTCTGAAGCAGCATGTGGATCAGCAATCTGCGAAGGCGGTCACATATAATTGAATTTGACATATTGTACCATCGTTTGTCCATGTACTAGCAGTAGTAGCTAGTACGTACATATGCAAAGTCGTTTCATTGTATGACTACTAGTAAGTACCGGTACTAAGGTCGATGGGGTCATTGTCACAAGGCTCCGGTCACATTCGTAACGGTTTATAGCCAGCTTTTTAAATCGATCACAAATGTAGCCAGCTTTTCACCGGCGATCACATTCGTAGCCAGCTTTTCTAATCGCATGCTTTATATGGCGCGAAATACCGGTACGACGTCATCGTGTTTGTGACTAAAATGTCGACATCATGCTCCAAAACTGACTTTGTTTATCAACTTAAATTACATTAATGGCCGGCATATAATTCGAGCATTCTGACGACATTGATCGGAAACCTCTCAGGTTATTAGACAGAAATATAAATATCAATTTAAAAGTAAAGTTGTTTTTCATCCACCAATTCAGAAAAATTACCGTAGATTATTTATAACCTAATCGTGTTCACCGATGCTCGCATGAATATGAAAAGCTGGCTATAAATGTGATCACCATAGAAAAGCTGGGAACATTACATTAATTTGTGATCAATTTAAAAATCTGGCCACGATTGTGATCAATGCCTTGTGACAATGACCCCATCAGCGGTACTAACTTGAACTAAATTGACACAGGATTTGTAAGATGAACAATTTTAAAAGAATGTTCCTTGAAGTTTATGACCTTAATCTTCATCAACTTCCATGCATGATCCCTGGGGAAAATCAATTCAAGTTCAACTTATTCAACTTCAAGGGCAGCCACCTGCACTGCAGACAGTGTCAGTACTGTTACCTGCACTGTGCACAGTGGCAACGCCATTAGAACTTCAGTAGGAAAACGACTCATGGCAGTGTCGGCTTGGGCTGGCCTAGATCCTAACAGCCTAATATACTTGAATAATGTATATATTATATGGAACATCACTGGAATTTCATGGTTGATCAACTGAATCCGAATTGTTGTGAAATTGGGATTAAACCGGAAATATGGTGCAGAAAGTCTTATTAGACCGGAAATTATACTGAGGATCCGGAGTCGAAATCGAGTGGACCAGCAACCGGAGAAATCAGAACAAAAAAGAAACCGAACCATCCAGACGTATATTCTACAGTTTATATCCTTTGTAATCCTCGTTTGTGTCAAGATGTATTAATAGTAAGTATGTTCATTATTATATATTATATTGTAACTGGTTATTATATACAGCCAATTTTTACAATACTGACGTTAGTCGTTAATTATTTGATGTTTTTTGCGGAATAATTTCTCGTATTTTTTCTACCCCAATTTCCACGTGATTTCAGCGTGGTTTATTCTATTGCCTTCTATAGCTTGTTTTTTCACTTTGCTTACTCATTTAGCCTTCCATGCTTATTTCAATGGATTCTCCTTGCTTTTTACGCATGGTGGGTTTTTGTTTTTTTGTTTTTGTGGGAATAGAGTGTTGAAATAACTTTGAATTTTTTCCGGTGAATTCCACATGGAAATCTCTGCTTCAATTCTGGGTTAAATTTTTCATCACACCACTTGTACATCCGGAATTCCTGTGTTGTGCATGCTTCCCCATAAATCAATTTATTAAAGTGATTTTGCAGCAATTTTTGCTTCTCGCCACTTTCAAAATATGTTATCGCTGGAAATTTATTGCCAATTCGCACAGATTTTCCAGTCGGTTTAATTACATAATCGACATCACTGTACGTGAATTATTAAAGATCCATTTATTTAGGTTTTTGATATTTGACCGGAGAAGACGGAAGATGGAAACAATTTCGCTCTTGTTGTAATTTGATGGTCATCTCTTCGCGTATTTTGCATGTTGAATAGAACAATACATTCTCTATTGTTCGTTACTATTTTCTTTTTGGATAAAAATAGATGTGGTAAAATATAGAGTAGTTTTCCTAGATTCTATGGGAAATTGGTTGTAATTATATTTTACTTAGCGTCTAGGTAGTGCAAGGTTTCATAGTGGTTAATATTTAGTGATTTGTTGGTCAACATGAAGATTTTCATAAATACAGCTAATTGGAAAGAGTTGCAACAAATTCCTCATGTGGGTCCCCAAATTGCCGCCGATATAATTCAGTTACGCCGGCAGGTAACTCTAATATCACAAAGGGATCTCAGTCTCGTACCCCGGTTCAGAAGTTCAAGGGATCAGTTGAGTGTGATTGACTTTAGTCACCCAACTTCACAGTCCCAAGCTGATAACTGGGTACCGAGGGCTCATGCGGACCCCAACAACTATCAGTCTGAGTCTGATGGTGAGGGAAGGGAGGATTATGCAAGAAGCCAGTCACCCTTGACCCCTCCCCAGACAGAGAAGAAGCCGCCATCTGGTTTAACAACCCCCGAGAAAATGATTCTCCATGATGTCGGGGGTGAGCAGATGCCGGAGAGTGTGAGGCGTAAGCTAACACACCCCCCTTCTCCCCCAAGTAGTCAGGAAATGGCGGCCTTATTTGCGAAAGGTTATTCTCCCATCGCAAATCCGAGGACCAATCAAGAATTCATAAGACGTCGCTTGTCTGAATCCCAGATTCAGGGTGACATCACACCTGGAGCCCAAGCCGATGTGTCACAAGCAGCTGCGGCTGTTACAGTTTCACAACCCGTTGCTTGGTTTAGCCCCATGGTTTCTACCAACCCAGCACGAAGTGCGGGCGAACCGTTTCCAGGGTTTCGCCCGACACTACCTGCTATACCATCATATGGTCTTTTTGGCCAACAGCCGGCATCTGTAACTGCTAGTTCTACAGTTGGGGCACCACAGGCTGCATCATTTTCATCGGCCTATTCTTTCTGTGGCCAAGCGTCGACTACCATGCCTGCCTATTCAACCGTGGTAGCCCCCGCTGCATCATTTGTTCATCATGGCCAAGCGTCAGCAGCTACCGTAACTGCCAATTCGACAGTGGTATCGTCACGCTTTGTACCCCCTGCTACGGCTACGCCAATGAGCAGCTATGCGGCCGCTCAGCAGGGTGCATATGCAGGTGACGGGCGAGTGCCGCCTATGCAAAATAGTCCTGTCTATACCCAGGCCACCACGTCTGGTACATATGGTCAGACCATAGCCAGCACATACACCTCCTCATATGGAAAATCATATCAATGGAGTCAACCCGCTCAGCCAGGTTACAACCAACCTAATCGTGGTTATGCCGGATCACAACCACAGAGTAGCCAACACTACAATTTAAATCCAAATTCTGGATATGCAACAACCGGGCATCAAGGCTATGGAACTACTCAATCTGGCATGGGTCAAACTAGTTTTGCACAGTTAAATCCGCCAACCGATCCAACGCCAACCGGGCCCTTAAACCCATGGGGTCCAGGGTCTGGTACCACTCAAGCTGGCTTCGGTCAGTTTAATCCAGATATGTCGGGTTATAGAAACCCAGGCTCTCATGCCCAGGTTCAGCCGGGACCCAATGTATCGGGAACGGGTTACAATCAACCGCCCCCGGGGAATCAAGGGATGCAGAACCTTGGTTACAACCAACCGCCCCCGGGGAATCAAGGGATGCAGAACCTTGGGTACAACCAACCGCCCCCGGGGAATCAAGGGATGCAGAACCTTGGTTACAACCAACCGCCCCCGGGAAATCAAGGGATGCATAACCTTGGTTACCACCAACCGCCCCCGGGAAATCAATGGATACAGAACCCTGGGTATAACCAACCACCCCCGGGAAATCAATGGATACAGAATCCGGGAAATCAGGGGATGGGAAACCCCGGGATGAATCAAATTGGTCCAGGGCCGGGAGGTTATCAACCATACAATCAACAAGTCGCTTCTCACGGAAGGCAGGGCGATTATCGACTGCCTCATATGCCAAAAGGGTTTTCGTATGATGGTATCGACTCGTGGCAAGCCTTCAGGGTGAAATTCACTTTGTATGCCCAGTCGCAACGTTGGGGATGGGATGAGCAGCAGCAGGCTCTCTGCTGGTGTTTAAAAGGAAAAGCGAGCGAGTATTTTACGCTGCTTACAGAGCGTGATCCCTATCTGACAGTTGTTCAGTTGCTTGACGGGTTGGAAAATCGTTTCGGATTTAAAGACTTGCCCGAAACGACCCAAATTCGATTCCAACAAGCAAAGCAAGTCACTGGTCAGTCGCTGGTAGAATGGGCCGAGACCGTTCTCTCATTGGCCACACGTGCCTTTAAAGAATGTCCGGCCAATTTTACCTTCAAGCAAGCGGTCTTGCGCTTCTGTCAAGGCTGTTCTGACACCAGGGCGGCCGAACTTGTTACCATGGAAACACCTCAGTCCATGGAACAAGCCATCAACAGAATCCGATGGCATCAACACAATTATGCTGCTATTCATGGCAGCAAAGTGTCTCGCAAAGACGTGCGCCATGTTTCATCGGATACTGATGATGAAACCTCTCCTGTTAGGTCTGTAAGACAGACTGGTCGTGGTAGACCAAAGCAGCGAGGATACAACTTCCGAGGCAAGCGCGAGGGTTCCGATTCGGAGACCGGTGATTCACCAGGCCCTCGTAGATTTTCGCCCCGCGCTCCAAGTTGGAAAACTTCGAGCGATAATTCAAATTCCAAGGCACGTATGCTCGCCTTGGAAACTAATATGGAAACTCTCCAAAAGACAGTGGAGAAATTAACAACTGTTTTAGAAAAGATGGCGACCAATAAGCCACAGTCTGGCACAATTTCTCACTTTGATAAAAAAGAGTCAGATTTCAAAAGTAGGTCAAGGTCACCCTCTCCCAAGGCCAAGGTCATTTGCTATGCCTGTCAGGGGGTGGGGCATTTTCAAAGAGACTGCCCTTCACGGAATCCTGAAAATCGCCCTAACCGGGATAATAAAGTTAAATTTAAGGAGGATTTAAACGGGAACGGGGCAACTTCCGAGGTCTGAGCCCGATCCCAATTATAATTCATGACCTCGTAACTGGTAAAAATGTAACGTCTGGTGAAATCAAACCGGAATTAACTATTAAACAAATTAAATCAGCCTCCGCCATCAAGGTTCCGGTCAAAATAGCTGGTCATGTTACCCAAGCAGTAGTAGACACAGCCGCCGATGTTACGATTATCTCTGACAAATTGTTTCACCAACTCAGCCCTGAGCCACCCTTAATTAAATCTCTACACTTTAATACGGCGGCTCGTGATGGTCACATGGAAGGTATGTTGGTGGGACCCATAGACATTACCATTGGGGAACTCGAGTGTAGTGAAAATATATATGTAGCACCCATTGAAGATCCCATGCTTCTTGGGATGGATTTTCTCACTAAATATGATGCAAAAATTGGGGCAAATAAAGGTTCTATCTTTTTGGGAAAGAGTCGGATTCCTACAATTCCCAAGGTAAAACCAAAAGTGGCTAAAATTTCTAGAATTATAGTCAATCAGCGAACAGTTATACCCCCTCAGTCAGTTGTGTTACTGCAGTGTGAAACGATTCCACCATTAGCTGATTTTACTATTGAACCCAATGAACAACTTGGTGAGTATATTTTGCCTACTTTGCACTCGGGGTATAGCCCCCCAAAAGTATGTTTTATAAATTCTCAACATTCAGAGATAATCTTAGATAAATTACAATGTGTGGGTGAAGCTTATGAAGTTGATGAGGTGATTGAACACTCCGTCAAGTCATGCGCGCCCAAGCCGGAATCTGCTCCGGACTATTTATCTCCGGGGAGCTCCCCAAATAATAGCGCTGGAGATCGCCTGGTGGGTAATTCCACCCTTCCAGGATATTTACAGAGTCTATTTGAGCGCTCTTCGAAATTATTGTCAGGGCCTGACATAGCCCGCCTTGAAAAACTACTTCTGGAATTTCAAGACGTGTTTGCAAAAGACGAGTTTGATTTGGGTACATTCTCCCAAATCGAGCATAGTATTCCTCTTTTAGAGGGAGCTCGTCCAATTAAGCAGCCTATGAGGCGCACCCCCGCATGCTTTGCCGACCAAGAGGAGACTCATTTGAAAAAGCTTTTGATGGCCAAGGTCATCGAGCCCTCTGTGTCGGAATGGGCATCAGCCCCTGTCCTTGTTAAAAAGCGGGACGGCTCTATTCGCTGGTGCATAGACTATCGCGTCATAAACTCGGTGACCCGCAAAGACGTCTACCCCTTGCCTCGAATTGATGAGTGTCTTGACACACTTAGTGGAAATTCGTGGTTCGGAAAGGCAGACTGTTTGGCTGCGTACCATCAGGTTACCGTACATGACGAAGACCGTGCTAAAACAGCCTTTCTGACCAAATACGGGATTTTCAATTTCATTAAAATGCCGTTCGGCCTAACTGGAAGCCCGTTTACTTGGTGTAGGGTTATCAATTTGGTATTGCACGGTCTGAACTGGGATATCTGTTTAGGGTACTTGGACGACGTTGTTCTGATGGGCAATTCGATTCAAAATCATTTGGAAAACATCGAAAAAGTACTCTCTCGGTTCCGAAAATATAATCTTAAACTCAAGCCCAGTAAATGTGAGTTTTTTCAGAAAAGTATTGAATTTCTGGGCAGAATTGTGAGTGAGCAAGGTGTGAAAATGATGGAATCATCTATAGAGGTTGTCCAAAGCTGGCCTGTACCCCAGAATACTAGAGAGGTAGAAAGTTTTTGTGGGCTAGTTAATTATCATCGGTTATTCATAAAAAATTATGCAGAGTTAGCACGACCTCTATATGACATCACCGGTAAACATAAATTTAAATGGAACCCAGAACAGCAGGTTGCATTTGATAGGCTCAAGGATGCGCTGACCTCGCCACCTGTGCTGAGCCTACCAAATTCAACTGACCTTTTTATTCTGGACTGTGATAGTAGTAATTTTGCCATCGGTGGGGAATTAATTCAAGTCCAAGATGGTAATGAGAAAGCTATCGCCTTTGGTAGTTTTGTGCTGTCCCCACAACAACGGCGTTATTGTACTACACGGCGAGAACTTCTTGCAGTAGTACGATTCATACGTCAATTTCGCCACTACCTGCTAGGTCGGAAATTCTTGGTAAGGACTGATCATAGTAGCCTAAGGTGGCTCATGAACTTTAAGGAACCGCAGGGACAACTTGCAAGGTGGTTAGAGGAACTCGGTGAGTATAATATGGTTATTGAGCATCGCAAGGGAACATTGCACGTAAATGCCGATGCGCTGTCCAGAATTCCTGCGGACGGCTCATGTGAAGAGTATTTCACAGGGTGTAAACTCTCTGATCTCCCTTGTGGTGGGTGTAAATATTGCACTCGGGTGTTTAATAGCTGGACCAGATTCGAAAATGCTGTGGACGATGTGGTTCCCCTAACCAAAGGTTCCATTACGTTTGCCGAACTATCTGAGAGCGCCAGTCCGGCAATTCGCCAGACAGATAGTCAGCCAAACCCTCCCCTAGGTTTTTCGTGGGAGCCGGGAGATGAGTGGGAAGATCCCTACGAACCAACAGACTCCGTCTGTTCGAACACGGGTTGGACCCATTCCCAGGTTGACCTAGAAATATCATCGGGATTAAAACCTGAAGTCAGGGTGCGACAGACCACTACCCCCAAGGATAATGCCCTCCTAGCGGATGTATGTACTCTGGACGAACTCGCTGAATTTCAGCGTTATGACCCTGACTTAGCCCCTGTGATTGGGTGGTTAGAAACTGGAAAAGACCCCAGGGAAGGTGAACTTTTTATTAGTAGCCAAGCTACTAAGTATATTTGGATAAACCGGCAACGTTTCCTCATAAAAAATAAATTGTTGTACAAAATCAAGCGGGATTCCCAACAAGTCTTGGTTATTCCACGAAAGTTTGCCACTGAAATTCTGACCCTCGCCCATGATATTCCGGCATCAGGGCATCAGGGCGTAACCCGTACCCGAGAACGGATACGGCAAAATTACTATTGGTATGGGGTTAGCGAAGATATTGAAACATTCGTGGCGGCCTGCCCCCAGTGTAATCAAGGCAAGAAACCGGTTCGACATGCTAAATGGGAGCAGGTTTCTTTCCACGCTGGGGCCCCAATGGAACGTGTACATATCGATTTTTTGGGACCGTTGCCACTCAGCCAGAAGGGAAATAAATATATTTTGGTTATGACCTGTCAGTTCACCAAATGGGTCGAATTTATAGCATTACCCGATCAGACTGCCGAAACAGCAGCATACACAGCTGTTAAAGAGTTCTTTTCGAGATTTGGATGCCCATTCCAAATTTTCTCTGATCAAGGGTCGTGTTTTGAATCAAAGCTGTTCACAGCTATGTGTGAAGCGCTTCAGATCCATAAGGCACGTACCACGCCATATCGACCTTCCTCGAATGGGGCCGCAGAACGCCAGAATCGGACATTGATGAATGCTGTCCGGTGTTATATTGATAAGAACCAGAATTCCTGGGATAGGTATCTTTCACAGCTCGCCGGGGCCATGCGATCATCGGTACACCGTCTTACGGGTTTTACACCAAATAGAATGATGCTGGGACGTGAGGTAAATCACCCGTCAGATCTCGTTTTTAATTTTAATTCAAAAATACCAGAATATGAAAACGCGGCCGAATATGTGCAAACGCTGGTGAAAGAGTATAAAGATTGTCATGAACTCGCGCGTGAGCACTTGAAGGCTGCTTGTAAAAAAATGAAGCGAGATTATGATGTTAAAATTAACAAATTTGAATATAAGCTTGGTGATTTAGTATACTTGTTGGACACCGCAACAAAGAAAGGCAAAGCCCGAAAACTTTCTTCTTTTTGGAAAGGTCCAGGCATAATTGCTAAAGTATACACGCCATACCTTTTTAAAATATTTTTTAAAAGTGCCACCAATGTGGTAAATCACGATCGACTGAAAAAGTGTCACGATCGAACCATTCCGCCATGGCTAACTAAATGTTTAAAACGCTTCCATGAGACGGGAGAAGTCACACTTGAGAGATCCACTGGCCTTTTTTGCGTATGTCAGAAAAAATGGGGTGGAAAATTGATGCTCCAGTGTGATTATTGCAATGATTGGTACCATGGTGAATGTGTTAATATTACACAGGAAGAAGCTGATCAATTAGACACCTATCGATGCCCGAGATGTTAATATGTTTTATAAGCTTCTACTCGAACTCTCATGCTCAGCCATACATCAGTCTGTAAGGCCTCTTTCTATTTTCAGCATGAGTACGAGTAAGATTATAGAATGAGCGACGCAGAGGCTCTGCACATCGATTCTGATGAGGAGCACAATACTGCTGTCGACACAGAGGCTCTGCACATCGATTCTGATGAGGAGCACAGCCAGCCGCCAGAGGACAATTCGTCCAGTGGGGAGCGGGTTGAAATTATGGATGCAGCAGGTATGAATTTGCCTAATATTCAATTGGATAATTCTTCCAAACCTATGTTATCCCCTTTGCCAGTATCAGACATTTTAAAGTCTATCGATAACTTGATTGGTGTCGAAGTGAGTGAGGCTAATTCGGCCTCGGCAAAGGAGGAAATTAACGTATCCCCCACGGAAGGCAAATCTATAATAGACCTGTTCTATCCAAGTTTCCTGACGAGTCTGCCTGAGGTTCCCGTGACTGAGTCCATTCAAACTCAAGCGGTCGAGTCTATGCAGGTGGACTCTGATGAAAACTTATCACAGCAAACACCAGCCGTTAGCGAGCCAATACAGACTCAAGCGGTTGCCAACGTTAACCCTCTATGCAAGTTGATTGAGGAAGCCTTCCATCCACCAGCTTGCATAGTGGACGAACAGTGCGTGAGATATATATCTCATGCTATATTGGACGACACTGGAAGTGACCAAGTGGGCCCACCAAAAGCTAAAATTCCAACTGTAACCATAGCCTCACAAAGCTCTTCCTTTTCAGGGTCAAAGGAAGTTAGTACCGGCGGTCGAGACACACAACTTCCCGACCATTGTGTGTTTAAGGACTGTGACCGTCCTATTATGGGCCAGCAACGGCATCACTTTTACACGCAGCATGTTAAACCATGCTGGTGGCAATTTGACAACATTTATGGGGCTGTGCCCAAAATATTTCGTCAACAGGTTAGGGACGACTTAAGTCATTTCGCTGCAGTTTTGTGCCCAGATGTTCGGGAGCTGGATGAGCAATCTCGTCTCACCAAGCTAAGATATTTACTTAACGAACACTGGGACTTAAAGGCAATTCCTACGCCCTGTTTCTTGGGAGTAATGGCACTCAACCATATCCGAACATTTGGCTCTGATATGGGAGTGACCCCTCCAGCAAGTGGGTTCAGCATAGCACCGCGGATCAATTCGAACGCATGTTTGACCCATTGGCGGGTCTTGGCAGCCATTCTAAATAAACTGCCCGACAGTGAAATACAGAAATTCCAAAAGTCGAATTCCCACTTTTGGTTGATGGATATTCTGAGGGATCGCATTGTCAAAAATCGAATCCCAGTCGATGAGTTAAATGAAGCTCGGGCCACCATTTCAGCCTCTGGCATTTTCAAACCCGAGCGAGCTCCCACGGCTATAGCAGCGGCCTGCATAATCCATGATTTTTATACAGTCGAACACGAGGTCAATTCGGCCGTAACGGTGAAACCAATTATATCAACCTCACCTGTACAACCGCCCAAATCTACTCCGGTTCCGACCAACCTTTTGAGCGGTCTGACCCGGAAGCAGAGGAGGAAGGAACGGTATAGGCAAATCTGCGACGCCCGGCAACAATACACGTATGAAGCCAGACAACAGTACAGGGCGAATAATCCCCTGCCTATCGAGCGGAAACGTACCCATCCGGTTTCTGTTACAGCCGATGCAAAGAAAGCTTGTTTATCTCAGACAGGCACCAACACCTTACCAGTCGAACCCTCAACCACAGGGCCGACTAAGGCTACCAGCAGCGTGAAAACTGTTAGATCATCATCATCATCAAAGTCGGCTCCCATTACTGTTTCAAAGCCGACTAAGCCTACCAGCAGCGTGAAAACTGCTAGATCATCATCATCAAAGTCGGCTCCCATTACTGTTTCAAAGCCGACTAAGCCTACCAGCAGCGTGAAAACTGCTAGATCATCATCATCCACCAAGTCGGCTCCCGTTCCTTTGTCAAAGCCGACTAAGCCTACCAGCAGCGTGAAAACTGCTAGATCATCATCATCCATCAAATCGACTCCCGTTACCCTTCCAAAGCCGACTTATAAAGCTGTGTTAACCTCCATGACAAAAGCACTAGCTCGCCAGTCTGGCATTCCAAAACGGAAGTTAACGGGAATCGATTCTCATTTTCATCTTGATCGAATGTGTCAAAGTCACAAACTGAATGCTAGATTCACAGCACTGGAAGCCATTCAGGCAACTAACATTTCGGTGTCCTTTCCCGTCACTGTCATCGGTGGCGTCCAGATTTATTGCGACCCCGATAATTACCCAGATATCAACACCTTATCCTGTGATTCTCAGTGGAAGGTTGCTGTCGGGTGTCATCCGAAAAAAATCAAGCAGTTACTGGTTCCAGCCACAATGAATAAATTCAAGGCTTTAATAGCACACCCGGCTGTCGTGGCTATCGGCGAAATTGGTCTTGATCGTTCCATTATTTTACCGGATAGCGATCAACTGATTCAGGATAATCTCTTCCGGCAAATTTTGGAGATGGTGCGTTTGTGGGGCAAACCCCTAATTATGCATTTAAGAGGGGGGCCTGGCCAGCATATGGGTCAGGATGTCAGCTACAACGCCCTGGATAAAGTCAGAACCGAAACCCGCGAACATCAAGCGATTCATTTCCACTGTTTCACGGGATGTAGAGAAATGGTTGACCGGTGGTCGTATCTCAGACCTAACACTTATTTCGGGGTCACCACAGCCTGTGCCGGCTTTAATGAAGTCCAGAAAGATGCTATTCGAAGCATCAAGCCAGGCAGGTTACTTTTAGAGTCTGACGCACCCCATTTCGGTTCGCAGGGACGTCCTTTTACCACCCCTGCAGTCATTGGGGAGGTTGCTGTCTCCTTAGCACGGATCCTGGGAACATCCCCGGAGGATGTGTTAGCTCGGACACAGGAAAATGCCCAAAGACTGTATGGCATCCAGCCGATCAACCGTTAAACTCCATATTCACCCTACTTATGTCAGTTGATCAGGTGTTCCAAATTATTTTTTGGGTTTTCGGCTCATAGGAGACACTCTCATGCTCAAATTTCTGCTCATTACTACTACTTTCCAAAAGTTAGAGAGTGCTCATTTTGATTAACAATACCGCCAACTGGAGACCAAGTCAGTAAAGCTGATTATACACATCCTTGGAGTCAGTCCGGTAAACCTTACAGGACTGATTATATACCACCAGGGATTTGTAAACTGCCTTGACTGACATTTTGTATGATCATGACATACTGTTTCATTCCGACGCTGTACGCCAGTAGGTGCAGTGTTATTTTTTATGTTATTGTGTTGTGAACTTCTGTGATTGTGTAAAGTTCGGTGTAAAACACTTTGGATTCATCATTCTTCAACAACTTTGGATTTGTTATTCTTCAACAACTTTGGATTTGTTATTCTTCAACAACTTTGGATTCGCCATTTATCAATAAGAAACTGTGGAGTCATCATTCAGAAATTGGGATTCATTTCGTCACGGGGGGAAACAGCTTTTATTAAGAAAAGGGAATAGTGTTGTGAAATTGGGATTAAACCGGAAATATGGTGCAGAAAGTCTTATTAGACCGGAAATTATACTGAGGATCCGGAGTCGAAATCGAGTGGACCAGCAACCGGAGAAATCAGAACAAAAAAGAAACCGAACCATCCAGACGTATATTCTACAGTTTATATCCTTTGTAATCCTCGTTTGTGTCAAGATGTATTAATAGTAAGTATGTTCATTATTATATATTATATTGTAACTGGTTATTATATACAGCCAATTTTTACAATAGAATTTCATGGTCATTGAATTTTCCTATCCAGTCTCCACTGTGAAACTCATCCCATTCAAAATTGGCGAGCTCGCCGGTTTCCGTGTCAACACACCATTTCACTTCGAAGTTTGAGTTGAAATTTGGATGTAATTGTAAACATAGTTCAGTCATGAACGTACATGTAGTGCGTACGTATACATCCTTCTGGAAGCATCAATCTGCGAAAGCGGTCATGACTCATTTTGACCTATTGTAAACAGTACTATTTCCTTCAACTTCAACAGTTCAAGTTCACATAATATAATAATGATCAAGAATGATTACGGTATTCCAATTTATTTGTTTCACGATGTGCATACACTGTCATAATAATCATATTCCATATAATTAATTAATTATATTCCTCAATGTTCCATCAACTTAACAGATCCACTGAATCATCGCAGCGGCAGTTTTTAATTTCAAAAATTTTGCGCTCAAATTTCGCCTGTTTGAAAAGGCAGCTTGCAGAAAGAAACGGATCATTGAGGTTGTTTTATGGGTATTTTGCTTCATCTGGATTATTTCTACACAAAGTATATACAAACAATGATTTACATTGGCATTATATTAATAACTGATATATCTAAAACGGCACACATTTTGTATGACTCAATTCCATATTCCAGTTCCCGTTTCACTTTTTAATTTTATAACTTTCGATTTCAAAAGGCACATCCGCCATGATATATTTGTTTTGTTTTCATGATAACAAACCCAGGATCGTGACAATAAAGCTATCCGACAATAGAACTGTTAAAGCCACATGGGGTATTGAACCTTTTAAAAACATTATATGGAATTTTGTTGTCCATAAATTGCATAATCCATCGCTTGTTAGATCGGAATTTAAAAAAAAATAATCAGCCCCCGAAATTAGGAAAAATGTCCCCATGGCAAATTTAAGGACTTTGCTAACCCAATTTTCCCGAAATTTAATGGAGTCCAAAATAAAGGTTTATGTTCACTTTTATTACTAATCACAGTAACCATACCCATGGATGCTACATTTTAAGAGTATAATTCATGGTAGATTATGTTAGAACTTCAAAATGTGAAATTTATAGAAGTTTTTAAAATTTATTTTTTCGAACCCAAAATCAACAAACACAAAGGTCATATCTAAGAAAAAAATATGGGTATGTGTACTGAACACTGTGAAGAATGATGAACAATAAAGATATACTCACATTTCTTCAGTTTTATTAAGATTTTTGGCTTGGAAGCAGTTGTCTACAAATGGTAGCTTTCATTGCTCAGCAAAGCTATTTGGGAACTGAATTTGATGGGTCAAGATAATGTTCACTCAAGTCTGTTGGGATTCATGGGGATTATGACCAGCCAGTGCTGTACTTTATCCTGACTCAGGATGATTGGTGACCTAGTTTCTGGGCTATGAGGGTACACCAGATTGGGGATTAGACAATTCTTTTGTCAAGAGATTCACAACACACCGCTGTCCACAGATATTAACATTTAACTTCCACCTCACTATAAGCGATGTCAGGTAACTTACTCAATGATTTGTAAACAATTGGTTCTTAGTAATTTTATCAAAGAATGCTTGATAAATATGAATATTATTTTATTGTTCATCATTCTTCACAGTGTTCAGTAGACATTGCCATATTTTTTTCTTTGATATGGACTTTGTGTTTATTGATTTTGGGTTCGAAAAAATAGATTTTAAAAACCTCTATAAATTTCACATTTAGTATTTCTAACATATTCCACCATTAATAATGCTCTTAACATGTTGCATTCATGTGTTTGGTTACTGTGATTACTAACAAAAGTGAACATAAACCTTTATTTTGACTCCATCAAATTTGGGGAAAATTGGGTTAGCAAAGTCCTTAATCAAGCTGAATATAGATATCACAATAATCACATGTTACCACGGTGTTTCACACAGCATTGCTTTATTTTGCTGTGGGTTATGTTGAAATCAATGATGCAAATTATCAAACCCAAATTTTAAACAAATATATGGTGAAAAATAAATTGAAATATTCCAAGTTTAAAACGCACATGTGGCGAACAAAGATTCACAATGCACTAACTACGAACTTGAAACTAATATAAAATTCACTGTGAACTTATCGCAAACTTTTCCATCCAATCTAAATTTACTGCAAAAAAATATACATGAAATATTTGTGGATTGCTAAAATAAAAACACTCGGCCAAGGATTGATGCCTTAATTAATTTAATGTTTCAAATGATCAAATCCAAACTTTAAATAAATATTTAGTGAAAAACAAAATGAAATTCCAAGTTTGAAAAGCACTTGCAGCGAACAAATATTCCAAACCAAGATTCCAGCACACTTACCGCAAACTTGAAACTAATCTAAAATTTACTGTGAACTTATCGCAAATGGTTTGCTTTGAATTTAAATTTTCTGCAAAGTTGCAGCAAACAAACTAAATTTACTGCAAAGTTGCAGCAAACAAAAAGTTTGCGGCAAAGATCTGCGAATATGTGCAATTGACTTTCTGCGAACAAACCATTTGCTGCAAACATGCCGCATATTTGCCGCTAACTTGCAGCAAACAACCATTTCGATAAGCTTTGGTGTAAACAGTATTTAATCCATATTATTCATAAAGTAATTACAATATAATAACAAGTTATGGTATGGAGGGGATTCGACAGCAAGCTGATAGGTTATATGTGTCGTCTCCGATTACGGTGTGACCGAGCCCACAACGTGAGTGTGCTTGGATTAAGTGCGATGTATTTCAGACAATTTGATGTTCACAGTTGGCGTTTATTTGTTTTTTGTCTCACATTAACTCACATAGTGGGCTCATTCGATAGGTGTGTCAATATTAAGTTTTATGGAATAAACGGTTTAAGTGAGACTAAGAGTTGGTATTAGTAATATAGTTGGTATTAGAAAAATTAATATCAGATCAGTGGGAGAAAAAGGGAGAATTAGATAGTAATGTTTCAGATAGAAGAGAATTAGGCCCCTGCGAATCGGATTTTTTCTATCGAATCGAATACCGAATCGAATCAGGTAAACGGTATTCGATTTTGAATCGAATCAGACATTGTGTTGACATGTGAGGAGTTCATAAACAAAAGTAAATACTAATGAGAGAGTGGGAGAGTGGGAAGCATATTTAATAGCTCAGAGACTAGTATGCCGATCTGTGGGGCAGAAAACAAATTGATTCAACAATACCATCGTTATCTAAAAGTGCTCAGAGTCATCACCTTGTTTCTAGCATTATAGATGGCATGTGACGGCACAATAGTGTTATTCCGTCAACGGGCGAGCCGACGAATCGTGTGTGTGCGACAGGAAACTGGTAAATACGCTGACCGTAAACGACATCATTTGACTCAATCGTCGGCGAGAATGCCGCGAGATATTCGATTAGAAAACAACGCAGGAACGATTCGAAATTTTGAATCGAATTCGAATATTCGCAGGGTCCTAAAGAGAATTTAAAGATATGTGTATAATCTGATGTAGACATAATGATTTTGAAGAGCTGGCCTATAGTCTGAGCCAACGTCGCACAGTTCACAATGAATTCGAATGCGGAGTGTGTTCTTATGTGATCAGGTTATAAACTAGCTCATTGTTGCATATCTTCCGATTTGATTTGGTTATTATGCGCGTGTGTGGTTTAACGGGCGAGTCCTCAGGGGCCATTACTAATTGAATCGTTTGGCGCTTAGGATATATTTTTGTACTTCTCTGAAAATGGTTATATTAATATCGTCATGTGATATTTCAGTGGATAGCTTTGCAATCTACTAGACTGTAAATAGTTTGTTCTTTTGTTAAATGAGTCGGTAAGGTATTTAGCTAGCTGTCATGGGATAATTATTATATGGAATCATCACATTCCAACCGATTCAGAACTTAACCCTTTCTATACTAAATGGATTCTCCCATTCAGCTATAAATGTATACATTGGAATGGTCTATTGTTCATTTAGAGGTGTTAAGGTAATAAAAGCAGACGACACTAAGAAAAACAGAAAATAAAAGAGCAGACTTTTTCATATTCATTGGTTCTGATTTTATTTTAACCTTTTCTACACTAAATGGATTCTACCACTCAGTAATAAAAGTATACATTGGAATGGTCTATAATTCATTGGAAGGGATGGAAAGGATATATGAGCAGACAACAGCCAAACGAAATGATAATATACATGCAGAAGAATTCATATTCATTGATGGGAAATGTTTAGATAATAAAGTTCAACAAAAGATCTATGGTTGTTTGTTGAACTTATTATCTGAACATTTCCTAAGGAAACTGCTCATCCATGAGTATTTAGTATAGAAAGGGTCAACTCATCAAAGTCCTACACAGGGACCAGCCTAGACCAGATTTTCAGGGCGAAATGACTTCGCCCTACTATAAAAATAAGGCGAAGTGGCCGTTCTATAGGGCGAAGTGAGTCTACAAAATTTAAATTGATCAGTACTACGACAGGAATCGCTATAGAACGAAAATAGGAGAGATGCCATATGTCAATTAAACTTATGAAACAATGGTTGAAATATGGAGTCATTATGTTCACTTCATGACCCTAATAACTATTAATAATACCCAAACATAATTGTGAGAGGATATCAGCATTTTATATCGTAATTGTGGGAGAATGACAGGATTTTATTTCATATTTTTCGGGTTTTTAAAAATGCCAACAATATATCAAACCGAAACGAAACGAAATCATGAACACTTTTACTGTGCTCTGTTAGTAATCCCGTTTGAAATTTTAATATGCTTCACAAATGAATTTGTTTTAAAATTTCTTTAACCAAACTCCATAGAGGGAGTGATGAATTGACACATTGTGAGAGGTGTGAGTTGTAATCTTCATTGTAAGGTGTGGTAATCACGGTAATCTAAAAATAACAACAACCAGATTAACACTTGAGGTCCGACAATGTTTTCACAGGTGCCAGTAATCAGACTCCGTTGTCAACATGCTTCGAGATTGGAGCAATACAGGTGTTAATTGTTTTATAACACCCTGATACACCCTGATAGTGGAGTATTGTGTGCAATCACAGTTGACAGTTGTAAATTATCATAAATTATTTGGGGCATTTTGCCGATTTTCGTCAGTCAACTTTGGAATTTTCAGGGCGACTTGAACTTCGCCCGACTGCAAAAATAAGGCGAAGCTGACGGCGCTAGGGCGAAGAAGTCGCCCACGTCGCCCTCTCGGCTGGTCCCTGGTCCTACAAACCTGGGAAGGAATTTGAGCTGTGCAGAGAAATGACTCTGAGCTTGAATATATCCAGTTTTAGGAAGCAGACAATGAGTATTTAGTATAGAAAGGGTCAACTCATCAAAGTCCTACAAACCTGGGAAGGAATTTGAGCTGTGCAGAGAAATGACTCTGAGCTTGAATATATCCAGTTTTAGGAAGCAACGTAACGAGTATTTAGTATAGAAAGGGTCAACTCATCAGTCGCACAAACCTGGGAAGGAATTTGAGCTGCGCGGAGAAATGACTCTGAGCTTGAATATATCCAGTTTTAGGAAGCAAGTTAAAGACAATGAGTATTTAGTATAGAAAGGGTCAACTCATCAGTCGCACACACCTGGGAAGGAATTTGAGCTGCGCAGAGAAATGACTCTGAGCTTGAATATATCCAGTTTTAGGAAGCAAGTTGAGTATTTAGTATAGAAAGGGTCAACTCATCAGTCGCACAAACCTGGGAAGGAATTTGAGCTGTGCAGAGAAATGACTCTGAGCTTGAATATATCCAGTTTTAGGAAGCAACGTTACAATGAGTATTTAGTATAGAAAGGGTCAACTCATCAGTCGCACAAACCTGGGAAGGAATTTGAGTTGTGCAGAGAAATGACTCTGAGCTTGAATATATCCAGTTTTAGGAAGCAACGTTACAATGAGTATTTAGTATAGAAAGGGTCAACTCATCAGTCGCACAAACCTGGGAAGGAATTTGAGTTGTGCAGAGAAATGACTCTGAGCTTGAATATATCCAGTTTTAGGAAGCAACGTTACAATGAGTATTTAGTATAGAAAGGGTCAACTCATCAGTCGCACAAACCTGGGAAGGAATTTGAGCTGTGCAGAGAAATGACTCTGAGCTTGAATATATCCAGTTTTAGGAAGCAAGACAATGAGTATTTAGTATAGAAAGGGTCAACTCATCAGTCGCACAAACCTGGGAAGGAATTTGAGCTGTGCAGAGAAATGACTCTGAGCTTGAATATATCCAGTTTTAGGTAGCAAGTCAATGAGTATTTAGTATAGAAAGGGTCAACTCATCAAAGTCCTACAAACCTGGGAAGGAATTTGAGCTGTGCGGAGAAATGACTCTGAGCTTGAATATATCCAGTTTTAGGAAGCAAGACAATGAGTATTTAGTATAGAAAGGGTCAACTCATCAGTCGCACAAACCTGGGAAGGAATTTGAGCTGTGCAGAGAAATGACTCTGAGCTTGAATATATCCAGTTTTAGGTAGCAAGTCAATGAGTATTTAGTATAGAAAGGGTCAACTCATCAAAGTCCTACAAACCTGGGAAGGAATTTGAGCTGTGCGGAGAAATGACTCTAAGCTTGAATATATCCAGTTTTAGGAAGCAACGTACAATGAGTATTTAGTATAGAAAGGGTCAACTCATCAAAGTCCTACAAACCTGGGAAGGAATTTGAGCTGTGCAGAGAAATGACTCTAAGCTTGAATATATCCAGTTTTAGGAAGCAACGTACAATGAGTATTTAGTATAGAAAGGGTCAACTCATCAAAGTCGCACAAACCTGGGAAGGAATTTGAGCTGTGCAGAGAAATGACTCTGAGCTTGAATATATCCAGTTTTAGGAAGCAGACAATGAGTATTTAGTATAGAAAGGGTGAACTCATCAAAGTCCTACAAACCTGGGAAGGAATTTGAGCTGCGCAGAGAAATGACTCTGTGCTTGAATATATCCAGTTTTAGGAAGCAAGTTGAGTATTTAGTATAGAAAGGGTCAACTCATCAGTCGCACAAACCTGGGAAGGAATTTGAGCTGTGCAGAGAAATGACTCTGAGCTTGAATATATCCAGTTTTAGGAAGCAACGTGACAATGAGTATTTAGTATAGAAAGGGTCAACTCATCAGAGTCCTACAAACCTGGGAAGGAATTTGAGCTGTGCCGAGAAATGACTCTGAGCTTGAATATATCCAGTTTTAGGTAGCAAGACAATGAGTATTTAGTATAGAAAGGGTCAACTCATCAGTCGTACAAACCTGGGAAGGAATTTGAGTTGCGCAGAGAAATGACTCTGAGCTTGAATATATCCAGTTTTAGGAAGCAACGTGACAATGAGTATTTAGTATAGAAAGGGTCAACTCATCAGAGTCCTACAAACCTGGGAAGGAATTTGAGCTGTGCAGAGAAATGACTCTGAGCTTGAATATATCCAGTTTTAGGAAGCAACGTTACAATGAGTATTTAGTATAGAAAGGGTCAACTCATCAAAGTCCTACAAACCTGGGAAGGAATTTGAGCTGTGCAGAGAAATGACTCTGAGCTTGAATATATCCAGTTTTAGGTAGCAAGTTACAATGAGTATTTAGTATAGAAAGGGTCAACTCATCAGTCCTACAAACCTGGGAAGGAATTTGAGCTGCGCGGAGAAATGACTCTGAGCTTGAATATATCCACAAACCTGGGAAGGAATTTGAGCTGTGCAGAGAAATGACTCTGAGCTTGAATATATCTACAAACCTGGGAAGGAATTTGAGCTGTGCAGAGAAATGACTCTGAGCTTGAATATATCTACAAACCTGGGAAGGAATTTGAGTTGTGCAGAGAAATGACTCTGAGCTTGAATATATCTACAAACCTGGGAAGGAATTTGAGTTGTGCAGAGAAATGACTCTGAGCTTGAATATATCCAGTTTAGGAAGCAACGACAATGAGTATTTAGTATAGAGAGGGTTAATTCATCAAAGTCCTACAAACCTGGGAAGGAATTTGAGCTGCGCGGAGAAATGACTCTGAGCTTGAATATATCTACAAACCTGGGAAGGAATTTGAGCTGCGCGGAGAAATGACTCTGAGCTTGAATATATCTACAAACCTGGGAAGGAATTTGAGCTGCGCGGAGAAATGACTCTGAGCTTGAATATATCTACAAACCTGGGAAGGAATTTGAGCTGCGCGGAGAAATGACTCTGAGCTTGAATATATCTACAAACCTGGGAAGGAATTTGAGCTGCGCGGAGAAATGACTCTGAGCTTGAATATATCCACAAACCTGGGAAGGAATTTGAGCTGCGCGGAGAAATGACTCTGAGCTTGAATATATCTACAAACCTGGGAAGGAATTTGAGCTGCGCGGAGAAATGACTCTGAGCTTGAATATATCTACAAACCTGGGAAGGAATTTGAGCTGCGCGGAGAAATGACTCTGAGCTTGAATATATCTACAAACCTGGGAAGGAATTTGAGCTGCGCGGAGAAATGACTCTGAGCTTGAATATATCTACAAACCTGGGAAGGAATTTGAGCTGCGCGGAGAAATGACTCTGAGCTTGAATATATCCACAAACCTGGGAAGGAATTTGAGCTGTGCGGAGAAATGACTCTGAGCTTGAATATATCTACAAACCTGGGAAGGAATTTGAGCTGCGCGGAGAAATGACTCTGAGCTTGAATATATCTACAAACCTGGGAAGGAATTTGAGCTGCGCGGAGAAATGACTCTGAGCTTGAATATATCCACAAACCTGGGAAGGAATTTGAGCTGTGCGGAGAAATGACTCTGAGCTTGAATATATCTACAAACCTGGGAAGGAATTTGAGCTGCGCGGAGAAATGACTCTGAGCTTGAATATATCTACAAACCTGGGAAGGAATTTGAGCTGCGCGGAGAAATGACTCTGTGCTTGAATATATCCACAAACCTGGGAAGGAATTTGAGCTGTGCGGAGAAATGACTCTGAGCTTGAATATATCTACAAACCTGGGAAGGAATTTGAGCTGCGCGGAGAAATGACTCTGTGCTTGAATATATCCACAAACCTGGGAAGGAATTTGAGCTGCGCGGAGAAATGACTCTGAGCTTGAATATATCTACAAACCTGGGAAGGAATTTGAGCTGCGCGGAGAAATGACTCTGTGCTTGAATATATCCACAAACCTGGGAAGGAATTTGAGCTGCGCGGAGAAATGACTCTGAGCTTGAATATATCTACAAACCTGGGAAGGAATTTGAGCTGCGCGGAGAAATGACTCTGAGCTTGAATATATCTACAAACCTGGGAAGGAATTTGAGCTGCGCGGAGAAATGACTCTGAGCTTGAATATATCCACAAACCTGGGAAGGAATTTGAGCTGTGCGGAGAAATGACTCTGAGCTTGAATATATCTACAAACCTGGGAAGGAATTTGAGCTGCGCGGAGAAATGACTCTGAGCTTGAATATATCTACAAACCTGGGAAGGAATTTGAGCTGCGCGGAGAAATGACTCTGAGCTTGAATATATCTACAAACCTGGGAAGGAATTTGAGCTGCGCGGAGAAATGACTCTGAGCTTGAATATATCCACAAACCTGGGAAGGAATTTGAGCTGTGCGGAGAAATGACTCTGAGCTTGAATATATCTACAAACCTGGGAAGGAATTTGAGCTGCGCGGAGAAATGACTCTGAGCTTGAATATATCTACAAACCTGGGAAGGAATTTGAGCTGCGCGGAGAAATGACTCTGAGCTTGAATATATCTACAAACCTGGGAAGGAATTTGAGCTGCGCGGAGAAATGACTCTGAGCTTGAATATATCTACAAACCTGGGAAGGAATTTGAGCTGTGCGGAGAAATGACTCTGAGCTTGAATATATCCACAAACCTGGGAAGGAATTTGAGCTGTGCGGAGAAATGACTCTGAGCTTGAATATATCTACAAACCTGGGAAGGAATTTGAGCTGTGCGGAGAAATGACTCTGAGCTTGAATATATCTACAAACCTGGGAAGGAATTTGAGCTGTGCGGAGAAATGACTCTGAGCTTGAATATATCCACAAACCTGGGAAGGAATTTGAGCTGTGCGGAGAAATGACTCTGAGCTTGAATATATCCACAAACCTGGGAAGGAATTTGAGCTGTGCGGAGAAATGACTCTGAGCTTGAATATATCCACAAACCTGGGAAGGAATTTGAGCTGCGCGGAGAAATGACTCTGAGCTTGAATATATCCACAAACCTGGGAAGGAATTTGAGCTGCGCGGAGAAATGACTCTGAGCTTGAATATATCCACAAACCTGGGAAGGAATTTGAGCTGTGCGGAGAAATGACTCTGAGCTTGAATATATCTACAAACCTGGGAAGGAATTTGAGCTGTGCGGAGAAATGACTCTGAGCTTGAATATATCCACAAACCTGGGAAGGAATTTGAGCTGCGCGGAGAAATGACTCTGAGCTTGAATATATCCACAAACCTGGGAAGGAATTTGAGCTGCGCGGAGAAATGACTCTGAGCTTGAATATATCCACAAACCTGGGAAGGAATTTGAGCTGCGCGGAGAAATGACTCTGAGCTTGAATATATCCACAAACCTGGGAAGGAATTTGAGCTGTGCGGAGAAATGACTCTGAGCTTGAATATATCCAGTTTTAGGGAGCAAGTCCTACAAACCTGGGAAGGAATTTGAGCTGTGCGGAGAAATGACTCTGAGCTTGAATATATCCAGTTTTAGGGAGCAAGTCCTACAAACCTGGGAAGGAATTTGAGCTGTGCGGAGAAATGACTCTGAGCTTGAATATATCCAGTTTTAGGGAGCAAGTCCTACAAACCTGGGAAGGAATTTGAGCTGCGCGGAGAAATGACTCTGAGCTTGAATATATCCAGTTTTAGGTAGTAACTCCAGATGATTCTTTAGCTCTTTGCAAACTTCAAACTTCAGCCTTAATGCAGTCGTTGCCCTGCAACAGATAAACATAGTCATGTGAATATCGGATATTAAAAATGGGAAACAATGTATTGAACCCTGAGAATAATGCTGAATATATTTGCAAATAAATTCATTATATGACACCCATCCCTCCCACTTTAGGTGATTAGGGAGTTCCTAGAAAACAGTGCCTATTGTTTTGTTCAAAGATTTATACTTCCCATAAATAATTAATAAAGCCACTATAATTAATATAAATTTTATTTAGAATTTAGATTTTCACATCACCGGGACAGTTTTAGGGGCTATTTTTAAAACAGAATTTCTGTGAGTAAACTTTGAGAGCGTACCAAAAGCATACCAAGAAGGACAACTCTATATTATTAGTAACTTCAATCATGGGAAATTGCATTTAAACTATAGATTCCATCACTATCTTACAATTGAAATAAACCACTTAATTATTCATTTATAGACAAATACTACACCAAATCTTCAGTTTTACCTCTATTTTATTCACAAAATAAAATAGCTATTTGTAGTCCAGAAATCGGGATTTAAAAAAAATTATGTTGTTGTTGTAATTGAGTCCGGAAGAGATAGACCATCTTTAAGACATAATTTGGGGGGTTCAATTGAGCAATTTCCATTTAACCCTTTGTTCATGTAAGCCAGTGCATTCTCTTATATATGTGAGGTGCCCTAAGGGCGACTCGCATATATAAGAGAATGCACTGGCACAGGATCTTTAATGCTGCACGAATGAAGCTCCCGCCATGAAAGGGTTATAAGACAAGATACATTAGTGTTTGTTTACTGTGAGAGAAAATAACGAACCTGTTATTAACAACAACAGCGTCTTGATACAATCTGTCAATCATACAGATTTTAAGATCAACAGTTTGTCTATCAACCCACACAGGAACATCAATAGCATTACCCAGTGCATGGATAGTGATCTGAAAAAAATAAAGGCATGTCAATAGCATTACACAGTGCGTGGATAGTGACCTGAAAAAAAAAAATATATATGTCAATAGCATAACCCAGCATGTGAATATAGTGATATGTAAAAATAATTAAATGCCAATAGCATTTCCCAGCACGTGAATAGTAATCTGCAAAAATAAAGACATGTTGATAGCATTACCCAGCGCATGAATAGTGAACTGCAAAAATAAAGACATGTCAATAGCATTAACCAGCGTGTGAATAGTGAGCTGCAAAAATATTGATATGTCAGTAGCATTACCCAGCACGTGAATAGTGATCTGCAAAAAAAAAGATATGTCAATAGCATTACACAATGCGTGAATAGTGAACTGCAACAATAAAGACATGTCAATAGCATAACCCAGCACGTGAATAAAGTGATCTGTAAAAATAATTAAATGCCAATAGCATTTCCCAGGACGTAAATAGTGATCTGCAAAAATAAAGATATGCTGATAGCATTACCCAGCGCATGAATAGTGAACTGCAAAAATAAAGACATGTTGATAGCATTACCCAGCACATGAATAGTAAACTGCAAAAATAATTAAATGCCAATAGCATTTCCCAGCAGGTGAATAGTAATCTGCAAAAATAAAGGTATGTCGATAGCATTACCCAGTGCATGAATAGTGAACTGCAAAAATAAAGACATGTCGATAGCATTTCCCAGCGCATGAATAGTAAACTGCAAAAATAAAGATATGTCGATAGCATTACCCAGCACGTGGATACAATGACAGTAACATATAACAAGGTAATGATGTATATTGATGAGGGTAACATAGCCCTGCCAGGCTCTCTTCCTGCTTCCCCCTAAAACAAGTATCACTATATTAATAATTGATTAGATGGCGTGTAATTGATATCCACACACAAGTACAGAGTAATCATATATAAAAACAATCTAGCACTAAATGTTAACCTCTTCGCTGCCATTATGGCCGTAAAAGTGCATGTCAAGTGTTATATGGTCTGTTTCATGGACCTACTTCAGCACACTAGAAGTAGGCCATTATTCATAACTGGAACTCATAGATTGGTGTATCAGAATAACTGTATCTCGAAGTTTCAAACAGTGTATGATGTTCCATAATTGTGAACTGAGTCAGTTTTATGGTTTTTGTGATAACCCAATTATAATTTTCCACTGGAAAATGGCAATAAGGTCAACAGCTCAGCACACGACATCATAACGTCATTTAGCAGCGAAGACGTTAAGGCATTATTGTTATGGTTGTGAGACAATCTGGACAAGAGATACAAAAATGCTTTATTTCTCCATAGGAAAATTTTATACTGTTTTGGTATTCTAAAAATATTAATAATTTCTGTCCCAGTTCCAAACGTATATGTGTATGTATATATAAATAATATCCCCAATCTTCAGTTTCTCAATATGTTATTCACATCAAGGTATCTCATAAAATGAGGTGGGTGTAATAAATAGACCTTATAGTTTAAAGTAATTGACCACCAATAACGTGGTGTCACCCCGTTAATATGGCGGTACTATACCGCGGTATCCTCCAATACCGCGGTACTGATACCGCTTGTTAACGCGAACAAGTATGTGTGAGTAAATACCTCCCAGAGTTCCATGAAAATCACCGCGGTAATCAACAAAATTAATGCGGTGCCCGCTAAAAGACCGCGGTATCATTATCGCCCAATACCGTAACTCCACCGCCATGACCGTCTCGATACCGCTACCGTTTATTACCGGTATCACCGTGGTCATGACCGGGGTATCACCCCATTTTTCTGGTCAATTACTTTGAGAATAGCGGTACCTTATTTGGAAAATGTCTCAAAATCGGTGGAAATTTGGGTAACAAATAATCATTAATCGAGCAGAAGATGCCTTTAATGTCCACGGTGCGCAGGCACTGAATGACATAGACAATGTTTGTTAATCCTGTTTCAGATTATATGCTTCGTTAAACTGAACTTCCCGGGTTTCTGAATAAAATGGCAGATTTTGGAGAGTGGGGATATGATTTATATTTTGTCATAAAAATGTTGATGAAAATATAATAATTACGTTTTCAGACAATTCATCTGAGAAGGTGAGTAAGAATTCTGTGTCAAATGTCCCAGCGATTGTTGGTTGCCAGGTTATCTCAAGCTTCATGGAGGAGAACGGCCCGATCTCTCCGACCGACACGGAGCCTGACTTCATACCATCCATGGAGGTGTAATCATCAACATCACTCATAACTGGATCCAGACGTGACTGCAAATCTGCAAGAAAATCATCCACATAATGGCTAACAACATGTTAGGGAGAATGGTTATCAGTGAGAAATGAACTGTAATGAGGGAGTAGTAACAATGGTTATCAGTGAGAAATGAACTGTAATGAGGGAGTAGTAACAATGGTTATCAGTGAGAAATGAACTGTAATGAGGGAGTAGTAACAATGGTTATCAGTGAGAAATGAACTGTAATGAGGGAGTAGTAACAATGGTTATCAGTGAGAAATGAACTGTAATGAGGGAGTAGTAACAATGGTTATCAGTGAGAAATGAACTGTAATGAGGGAGTAGTAACAATGGTTATCAGTGAGAAATGAACTGTAATGAGGGAGTAGTAACAATGGTTATCAGTGAGAAATGAACTGTAATGAGGGAGTAGTAACAATGGTTATCAGTGAGAAATGAACTGTAATGAGGGAGTAGTAACAATGGCTGAAGTTAAATTTACACCCCAACATCACCCTTCTATGATCCAATAAATATTAATATACAACACAAGAGCCCATTTATAAAACCAATATAGTGAAACAACACCATTATAATAAGTAAATGTTCTTTAAATATGATGTTGGGAAATATGCATACTGATATAATTATGAGAGAGAAGTCACTTCTCCCTGGGAAAAAAATAGGGAGAAATGGCACATTTTAGGGAGAAGATTCTCCCAAGTTGCCATCTAGGCTGGTCCCCAGCTAACAACAGCAAGAGCTGGGTTCTCACCTGGTCCATACCCTCTGAAACTCTATCCCAGCAATATATAGTCGATTCTGTTGAGTGTAAAAGTTGAAAGTGTGATTTTCGAAAATGGCAAATTTTCCATTCAAGCGACAATCAGAAGAAGATTAGAAAACCATATGGATAATTAACTCCCACAATATTCTTCATTTGTTCTAAATTTCAAAATGATCGGGCGAATAACATAGGAGATACAGGGTATTATATGAGGAGGAACAAACTTTTTTCTTTTTTTGAGGTGTTTATAATGGTTGAATTCAGGATGTGCCTGACTTGTATATAGTGAAGAGTAAATGCTTCTAACCATGCTCGATGTTTGAAGGTTCTTGTAAAGTCTGGTCGGACTCCACTATTTCCTCATTATCTCCCTTATTACTGCCGACGTCAGATATTCGATCATCTTCCGTGGCGTCTTCTTTCTCTCCTCGGTCTTCAGGCCTCTCCACATCCAGTGGCTTCTCTTGATCTGAAATATTAACCCTTTCTATATTACTGGTGCTGCAACAGATTCTAGGTGTTACTGTGATTCTCATAGAAACTTTAGGAAATAATTCCAAAAAATAACGTAAGTTAAACCAAGGCAAGGCTTATGTCTCCGCCGATATCGACAAAGAACATAATCCTTATTACAGATAATACAGGAACCAGAGTACTATTATAAAAGTACCGAATCGAATCATCCAGATCCTAGTGTGTCTGTCATTTGCAGAATGAGGTCACCAGAGGGTGAATTTAGTCACCAAATTTACCCTTCCGGACCTTCATTCTGCTATGGGAGACCTCTGATCAGATTGAAGTTCCCCAGTTGAAGTTGGTTAGTCACCTAGATTATGCATTTTATGTTCTGCAAATTAGGAATATAGAAACTGGACAGAAGGGAAAAAGTAACTGAACACAATGTTAAATTGAGACTATATAGATTCTTCCCAGAAGATGAGGCCTAAGCAGAACAAGGTCCCCAGAGGATGAATTTAGTTATACTCTCCAGCTGTGTGGCATAGTGTCAGTAAATTCACCCTCTGGAGACCTCATTCTGCAAATGATAGACATACTATTTCAAGGCTTGTTGTCATATATGAACCTGGGTACCTTTATCACATAAAACCAGTGATAGTGGCCAATTCACCATTACTTCTACTATACAACTATAGGTTCATTTGATCTGCAGTCAAAACAATTCAATAAGCTATTGTCAGAAAGTGTGCCTTAAGTACACAAAATAATACTAACATCTCACACCTTGGCACGTAACTAAATGCAATGAGTGCTGACAATGAGTGCTGACAATGAGTGCTGACAATGAGTGCTGACAATGAGTGCTGAAATTGCAATATCAAACACTTCTTCAACCCTTTTATACTGAATGAACTCACCCAGTGAGTTAAATAGTGTACATTGGAATTATCTATTATTCATTTGGAGGGAATTAAGGTGCTAAAAGCAGATGAGAGATAACTAAAAGTGCTGATGGAGCCCTATTTATAGAGGGAAATGTTTAGATAATAAGTTCAACAAATGACATCTGGTTATCTGAACATTTCCCATGGAATAACTACTCATCAATGATGCTCTAGTATAGAAAGGGTTAAACTTATTATCTGAACATTTCCCATGGAATAACTACTCATCAATGATGCTTTAGTATAGAAAGGGTTAAACTTATTATCTGAACATTTCCCATGGAATAACTACTCATCAATGATGCTCTAGTATAGAAAGGGTTAAACTTATTATCTGAACATTTCCCATGGAATAACTACTCATCAATGACTATTTAGTATAGAAAGGGGTTAATGACGCTGTCTTTGAATTTTCCGTGACACTGACTGAAGAAATACTAACCAATTTTCAGTTTCTTTTCTCCGTCGGTTTTCTCTAACATCTGAGATATGTCTCCCCTCTTTGGTTTCTCGAGAGTGTCTGTCGTATTAGGACTTATCGCCCTCATAGTATCAGCTGATGTCTGTAAATCCAAGCAGAAAAATTAAATGAACTAAAAGCTATGCTAGCTTATAAAAAATATTTGTTGTAACAATATTAACCCTTCCATGACTGGAGCCTCCTGAAATTTTGCAAAAACCCTGTGCCAATGCATTCTCTTTTACATGCGAGTCTCCCATGTTGGAACAAAGAACTTGCGCATTCGTTGCTGCAGCCTTGGCCATTTTCTTGATGCGTGCGTCTATTATTTCAATAGTTTGACAGGCGTTGTTCTTCAGTAAAAAGTTACGGGCACATGTTGTCTCAAATAAATGTGAGATTAACATTATTCACCATAAGACGTCTGACCTGTTCGTGCCCTCTGGTATAATGTCCTTAGTAGGAACATCCAGTTATATTCTGTATCGCTGATGTCGAGTGTTGGTCTCAATATATGGGTCCGTATGTGAGACTTGTATGACATGGTATGAGAGGTCACAGATGTTCTCCTTCATTTATGTTGGGGGATATTGACCTTCACGTGTGGAAATTTATCGTTTGTCTGGGCGGGAATGGTTTGTTGTCATTTTTAGGCGTTCCTAAATTCTGGTATTTGTGATGGGTTGACCTTTGTCGGATTGTTCGACTTCTCTTTCTGAGGTGAGCCAAACATCGGTGGAAGATGATGTGGGTGTAATGTATGTAGCCATATACTAAGTAGATGGGGTGATTAATTACAAGATTATAGTTTAGCAAAGGAAGCCTAATTATCTTAGAAGACAGTTAGGCTTCCCTCTCAAATAAATGTGAGTTGCGTAAGTTACAATGAATTTTCAAATGGCCCAAAAAATACTGAGAATGGTCAAAGTTTTGGGCCATCATTTTCTAGTTGAGTGCGAATTTACAGTGATCTCTGGTTATTGATATAGGCTTCTTAACCCTTTCTATAAACTGGAGTGGTCTATTATTCATCTGGATGGGTATTCAGAAAAAATAAGCAGACGACAGATAATAAAAGTACAGAAAGAGTCCTATTTATTGTGGGGGGAAAATGTTCAGATATGGTCGTTGTTGAACTCATTTCTGAATATTTCCTAACTACTCATCAATGAGTATTGAGTATATAAAGGGTTAATTTATAGTGAATATTGGTGACTAAATGGTTTAGTTATTCCTTACCAATCTTCCTATAGACGTAATTGCTGATTCACTCGTTCTGGGCTTCATTCCTGCAATAATAAGTAGTTAGTTACAATCTGTGGTGCACAATGACCAATGGCAGTACAAAATTCCATGGCCATAAGCGAGATCACCATATTGGATCCATCCAGCCCCCATTCCATGTTTTAATTGCTACAATTTAAGTCAAAGTCCTGGAGTAGCATTCCATGGAATTCATGAATATTCAAAAGCTCCAGACAACATATAATACTAGTACACAAGGATTCCTATTCGTTAGAGGGAACTGTTTAGAGCTGAAACGGTTGACCCATTCTTCTAACCGGTTAACCATCGGGGTTAACCGGATTTCAACCGGTTAACCGCTAATTTCTAGCGGACTTCTCTCATACTAATTATGTCAACATTATGCTATGCTCCAGGGACAAACCTAGGTGAGAAATATAAGCTGAAATAAAGACCTTATTCACGGCATTTAACGATATTCAAAAACACGAATTCACTGTTCTTTTGCTGGCTCTCATGGTGGGGAATGAGCAAGTGAAATTTGTGAATGGCAGGAGCGATCGCTTATTTGCCGTGATCAGCATATGTTTGGGCATTTGTAAAACGAGTAACAATAGTATGGGTATTGGTATAACGAGTAACAAAACTATATATTAAAGATCAGTAATATATCATTATCATTGGTATATCCTCCAATGAATTATATATAAAGACAAGAAAGTAATAACTATAGAACAAAAAGGAAGGTCAGTTAGGTCAGACTCGCAGTCCTATTCAGTATTCAAGCTATTCGTCGGTATCATGATCGCGGACACTAGTGTTGGAATGTTATAGAATTTACGTTTCGGTTTCGGTTTTAGTATGCAATCACTTAACATATAGAAATTACTGCCAAATTGAGTGTCAATTAGTCCCACAGGCACAACCAGTTACAGAGTAGCATGGACCATCAATTTCCTTGATAAAAGGGAAGATCATTGAAGAAGTTTTGGGTTGCTTCAACTACGATGCCTGTTTGGTCACTCAATTGAATTGATCATATTAGATCACAACAGGGAGGAAGAACGGGAAGAGTGAAGACATTGTGCAGCTGATCTCAATCATCAAACTTTGTCGACTTACATAGTTTTTATAAACCCCACTGTAAAACAGTTTTAGTATGTCGTGGTGTGATTTCAATTTGAATCCATGTTGCTTCGTGCAGTATTAACTATTAAGTTATGAAAGCACGCATTGCCACACAACGCCACTTTTACGTTGTCACTTCCTTGTGTGCATTCAGACTTGATACGCAGTGACTGCACACGTGCTTTTGTCGGAAGATCAGAGAAAACTTCAAAGGGTCGGAATTGATTGAAGGTTGCCGACACTTCCAGACAGTTCGAGAATTGCTACTAAGTATCTGATACTACCGTGTGTACCAATTAATGCTTGCATTGCACTCTACTATCAGTGTCACAGGATATAGTATTAGTTTTGCATCATTTAACCTAATATTTTGAGGATTATTCACGTTCACATTCAACTGACAACGGGATGCGGTTACGTCCGGTTCATTTTTTTCTAACCGGTTACGTCGCTAACCGGATGCTAACTGGTTAACCGTCTAACCGTTTCAGCTCTAGAACTGTTCAGATAATAAATTCACCAATCCCCTAGTTAAAAATAAAATATACCCCAATAACATTCAGGCCTCTCTGGGGACCTCATTCTGTTTAGGCCTCTTGCTCTCTGGACAGTATGTTTATTATCAAATTAACCAGAATTAACAAGTTTTAATTTCTTTAAAAACTTCTTTAGAAAGTTTCTTTTTTAGTTCAATACGATCAGACGCACAAGTTCTGGTCCACAAACAATAGAAATTGCAAACTTCTGAGCTTTGATGGGTGGGTTCCTCGACTTGAATCAAATATTTTTTACCCCCTAAGCCAAAGAAATAGAAATTTAGGAGCGTCTGATCAGATTGAGTACCTTTAATTTCTCTATATTCCCTGCTGTTAGATTGGTTATTATTGTTTATTATTTTTATTATTGTTTATTATTGTTACCTGTGAGTTTGAAGAATTCAAACTTCGTTCCAGAAGCACCCTTATTGGTGAGTGTGAATGTTTGGCTCAGGCTTTCACCGATCACCGACGTCCCAAAGTTTATCTGACTACTGTCTACTGATAACTGAAAAGATAATCAGGCAACATGTAGTGAGTCGATTGATTGGTTTATTACCATGTAGTCAGTCAATTGTTATGACTCTCCCCATAGTTGAAGGGAATAGGTATAGGACTGATAGCTCCTGAGAACTCTCGAGATTCAATTTGATGTGAAGTCACGTGTTTGAAGATGCCCTTAAAACATGGTTGAACATAAGAGAGAGCGCACAGGTTGCCATGATGGTAAATATTTGTGCCAAGTCTCATAGAAATTGATCAGGAAATGAGGAGTACAAGCTTGAACAAAATGAAGTATGTTGCTAAACATTTCTAAGTCGAAAAGGGGGATAACTATAGTAAAAAAAATCTCAAATGGATCTCATAATTTCGGGTGCACAGATTCTGATGATGATCAATAATTGTGCCAAGTTTCAAAAACATTGACCAACTAGAATGCGCTCATAGGGATACCAACCAATAAATGAAGTAATGCAAGCTCAGACAAATTTACAGGGTTGCAAACAATAATCTAAGTTGAAAAAGGGGAATAACTCCACTAAAAAAGTCAGACAGATCTCATAATCGCAAGTGTAAAGGTTCCCATTGTACCAAACATATAAGCCAAGTTTAAAAAATAATTACTGAAAGAAAATGAAGGAATGCAAGCTCAGACAAAGTTGAGTCCATGGAATGACATATGGGCAAGCTGATTCTAATATACACACCATAACATTGTTATGTGGGGGTATAACTTTCGAACTATTGATCGAAAATTGAAGGAACAAAAGCTCAGACAATTATGACTGAAAATACAAACCTACTTATTTATTTGTATGTCCGTAAAAATTTATAAGTCACAAGTGTATAATCATACTTACGTCACATTTCTTGGTGGTACAGTTAAGAGGGATACTGAATGGTCCTGTTTGTGACAGGAAATGTAACTCTCCAGACAAATCTTCATTAACCTGGAAGTAAAAAGCTAGAGTTAGAAAATAGAAGAGTGAACAATATGGTTTTAGAAACGTAATGTAAATTTGATATGAGTAAATTAATTATCACACAAGCATCAGGATTAGTATGGAGCAATATTTAAATAAAAAAACCTCAGTTCAATATTAAATTATCACATCAAGTCTTCAAAACTTCAATATAATGATATAATATACTAGATCATTGTCTTATTATATATAAATATATATAAATTTGAGTGCCTTATTATCAATCTTCAAGGTTAACTTGGACAAGCCTTGATATAGTTGGAAGTAACACTACTGTCAGGGAATCTCAGTCAAGTTTCGATATAGTGTGTCTGTCATTTGCAGAATGAGGTCCCCAGAGGGTGAATTTAGTGATGCTACCCCACATAGCAGGCTAGCATCACCAAATTCACCTCTGGAAACCTCATTCTGCTGAGGCCTCAACTGCTATGGCAGACCTAGGAACAGATTGAAGTTCCCTGGTTGAAGTTGGTGATATTCACCCATTAGTCACCTCAAGTATGCAAATTATGGGATATAGAAATGTGACAGAAGGGAAAAAGTAACTAAAGTCAATGTTAATTTGAGACTATAGATAAATCCCAGAAGATGAAGCCTAAGCAGACTGAGGTTCCCAGAGGGTGAATTTAGTGATGCTAGCCTGCTGTGTGGGGTAGCGTCACTAAATTCCCCCTCTGGGGACCTCATTCTGCAAATGACAGACACACTATTTCAAGGCTTGAACTTGGAAGCCTCGCACATTCAAATAATCAAATATAAATATATAATACTATCTGATGTGCCCGACTTCGTCCGGACTATTTAGGGAACAATGTTGAAAAGTATTAGGAGAAAGAAAAAAACTACTGTTTGATCGGTACAGAAACATGCCTATATGAGCATATATGAGCGAGGTCAAGCTCAAGGACACAATCGCACGTGAAATTGGACCCACCCATATTGTTCCCGGGATCAAAGTAGGCCTCCATACCAAATTTGAGTCGGTCGATCAATTTCTAGTCTATAACACACGCATACATACATACACACATACATATATACATACGTTCCAAAATATATAATAGATACCCATTATATTTAGACTTAGTATTCCGTGAAAGATCTTAACAAATCATAGAAAGTTATCACCCAAGCAAATGAAAATGTAATAAATATAATGTTATGGATGTCCCTCTGGCTTTTTTTTTACATACTTACCATAGGTTTGAAGGTGACTAACATTTCACATGTTAAACCAGCTGACATCTGACCAGGAGGATCAAAGCTGATAAGTGATAGAAAATAAAGACAAAAGGATTAGTGAAAAAACAAACATATAACGCCAGACATGAGTCTTAACTTGACAAAATTTGGAAGAATGCAAAAATATTGTGCATGGACAGAAATTTAGATTGACTAGATTAGGGCCCTGCAAATATTCAAAATTGGGTCTTCACAAATATTCAATTCGAATTTGATGTAGTACTTGTGGTAGACACATGGTTTGAACAATGGTGTCCTTTGTGAAAATTTGCGGTTCAAAGTATCAAATTCCACTGATCAAACGACAGACTTAACTAATTGTACAACGAAGCTGTGAGTGCAAAATTAATGGCAATGATACGTCTACAAATTCCAGTTTTTATAATAAATCAATGGACGAGGGAATTCCATTTTGTGACATTAATCAATAGCTCAATTTGTCAAAAATGCCTCATGACAGGCTTCCAAATTTTTTTTATTTTGTATTTATTTATTATTCTTTGTATAAGTTATTTACACTATATACAGTAATTTAATACAAACAAATATGTAAGCAAACAAATCATTTTAATAATTATAGTGACACCACAGGTGGAGCGAGGTGGGGGTTCTTGCACTCACCATTCACTCTCCTTGAACACCATTAAGTATATCGATCAGTATAAATTACATAACATACAAAAATACCATAAACAAAATAATATATACGAAAAAAATAAAGTACTTTTAAATTTTTTTTTGCAGTATTTTTAACCTGTTCGATGAAATAATATACTCGGTCCATTCACAGATCACGGGAAAAGTCATGACAATTATTTGTAGCAACAGAAACTTGTTCGGACAATATAGGTCGGCAAATACATTAACCCTTTCATGATGGGAGTTGCTGGTGCAGCATTGAAGATCCTGTGCATTCTCTTATATATGTGAGTCTCCCATAGGAGCCTTGCGTATATAAGAGAATGCACAGGCTTACAAGTTCATGGTAAATATTGTTTGGCCAATGTATTCTCTTATATATGCAAGTCTCCCAAAGGGAGTCTGACATATATAGGAGAATGCACAGGCTTACAAGTTCATGGTAAATATTGTTAGGCCAATGTATTCTCTTATATATGCAAGGCTCCCTTTGGTAGACTCGCATACATATGAGAATGTATTGGCACAGGGTTTTCACAAATTTCAGGAAGCTCCAGTCATGGAAGGGTTAAATATAATTATAAAGACTTTGACAAAACACTCATAAGTTATCGAGATTAAAACTTTTCACACAAAAATAAGACATTAGATCTTTATTTTTATCAACCTATTTTGATCCCAGGATCTGGGCTGTAATGTGGCAATTGTCAAGCTTTAATAATTGGAGGATTCAAAGTGTCAAGTGCTCTTAAACAACACTCAAATGGAGTCCAAAGTCCTTTCTTATCTAATGATACTTACGGAACAGGAAAAATATACTTACTTCACATCAATAAAATCCTTAAGTCGCTCGGTCATTCCGACATATTTGCAGTAATTAACAGTGTATGACACATTGGTCAACATAACTTTTTTCTTATATGACTTCCCAATGTCAAAATCCTGAAAAGTAAAAAGAAACTTGTAATCCACAAGAGGTATAAAATAATATGTATTCAATGGCTGGGACTCGGCTGAATACATGTACCTCACGTCAATGGGTGGGTATCCGCTGAATACATGTGCCTCACGTCAATGGGTGTGGAATCAAGTATTAGTCATACTTGTAGTAGTAACCAAGATTTAGAGAATTATTGATATAGAATGAAAATTTGTATCTGTCCATCCACTCAATAAAGAGGTGTTATAAACCCCATATATAAGAAAATGCACAGGTGAACTTCTGAGATAACAGGTAGTGAATATTTCTGCCTGTCACCTTTGACCAGAGGCTATCAGGATTTCAAGCCATGCTCACAACTCCCCATTGGAACCAAATTATGAACCTTCATGAATAAAGATCCCAATTAGAGAAAAACTTCTTGAGTGAAAAACAATTATCAACGTTTTCAAGGGTAATATTGATGCCAAATGCGGGTGTTCAATAGTCTTCCTTTCAAGCCTTGAAATAGTGTCTGTCATTTGCATTATGAGGTCCCCAGAGGGGGAATTTGGTGATGCTAGCCCACTATGTGGGGTAGCATCACTAAATTCATCCTCTGGGGACCTCATTCTGCAAATGACAGACACACTATTTAAAGGCTTGCTTCATTTGGTGTGAAATGAAAACTTATAGCGCAACATGTGAAGGCCTGGTAATATGGTGCCGGACATTTGTAGAATGAGGTCCCCAGAGGGTGAATTTAGTGAAGCTACTACAGTGGGTTAGCATCACTGAATTCACATTCTGGGGACCTTATTATTCTTAGGCCTCATCTCTCGAAAGTATCTTTATTATCAAATTAACAAGATTTGTTTAGTTTATTTAGAAGTTTGCTCAATGACCAAGGAACAATTGGACAATTTCTAAATACGAGCAAATACTTCTTTATATTAACCCTTTACCCAACAAACCGGCCAAAACCGGCCAAATAAAGCTTCAACAGCCTAAAATATCTTGGGTCTGTCTCAATAAAACCATACAAATATGGATATCATTGGAACCGGCTCATTGACCACATTGTGATAGTTACAGTTATGCCCTGTGCCAATGCATTCTCTTATATATGCGAGTCGACCATAGGTCGCCTCGCATATATAAGAGAATGCATTGGCCTAAAAAAAAAAAAAATTAACACTTTTTACCAATTTTTCTTACATTCTTTAACAATTTTATAATTTTTAATGTGTTAAGCCAATGCATTCTCTTATATATGCGAGGCGACCTATGGTCGACTCGCATATATAAGAGAATGCATTGGCACAGGGCCCTTCTATTGGGTAAAGGGTTAATGAATTTCTTCATATTATCGGGGCTTACTGAAGGTTGAGTGTGCAAGGAATGTCTCTTTTTATAAACAAATTTGTGTAATATATTTTCCTTTTGCATGTATGTTTTTTATCATGTGTCATGTTCCATATTAATTTATGGCTGATAAGTTAGTAAATGCTAATCAGACTTCTCACCTTGAAGTGGATAACATCAGGTTTACTGTAGAACGGACAGCCAGTAAATTCCTTCCCAGCAGCCACTTGTTTCTGAATAATTCCCGCTCTATGCTGTTCCAGTACTTTCTTGAGAATCTCCTACCAAGCAGTAAAGAAAAATACCATCATAAATTTAAACTGAAATATTTACAATGCCAGTGTATTTCAAACTGAATCCTGTTCACTGATTGGTCAACTTCTAATTGCGTCATGTATTTAATAGCACCGTAAAGCAAATGAGTACCAAAATATAAACCATAACATTACCAAGTAATGTTGGCCAAGACCCAGAAATGGGTTGATAAATAACAGCTAGATTAAAACAGGGCTAATTTGATGTTAAAACATGTATGACTTTGGTTCATGTAAAACATGTATGACTTTGGTACATGTGAAAAATGTACGACTTTGGTACATGTAAAACATGTACGACTTTGGTTCATGTAAAACATGTATGACCGGTTCATGTAAAACATGTATGACTTTCTAACATGTAAAACATGTATGACTTTGGTTCATGTAAAACATGTATGACTTTCTAACATGTAAAACATGTACGACTTTGGTTCATGTAAAATATGTATGACTTTGGTTCATGTAAAACACGTATGATTTTGGTTCATGTAAAACATGTATGACTTTGGTACATGCAAAAAATGTATGACTTTGGTATATGTAGAACATGTATGACTTTAGTACATGTAGAACACATATATTGATACATGTAAAACATGTATGACTTTAGTACATGTAGAACGTGTATGACTTTGGTATACTTGGTTCATTATTAAGTTCAATTAGTGCTTACGACATAAACAGAGTTCAGTCTCCTCGCTATGCGATGTCTGAACGCTGCCGGCATGTGTATTTTCTTAATTAAATCTAACATTTTTTCTTGAAGTGTTTGTCAGTTACAATTCATTCTGGCTTCTTCTAGACAATTTTCAAATACATATAGACAGTTCATTTTCCCAGAATAATGCAGAATGAATTGTAACCTACAAAAGTCTCAAATAAATAAATGCGACATTTCTTCACATTACGTGTAGGTGCGGGCAGCGGTAAGTCCTGTGAAATTCAGACCTGTGTATGCCCCATCATTGGAAACATATATGAGGCCTTAGTTTAGTCCCTGGGCCATTTTCAAAATACGAAATGTGTAGGAAACATTGGTAAATTAGAAAATGAAATTAACCTGGTCCATTTTTGAAGCTCCATGGCCTTTCAATGTAGATTCAGCATCTTTGGGAACTTTATAGGGTTTATGCTGGTCCCACAATCCATCAAACTCGGGCTTACCCAGGTCCATATCATCCTCATCTAGAAGATTAAAATACACATAGCATTAAATTAGTCCATATTGTCCTCATCTAGATGATCAAAATATACAGAGCATTAAATTAGTGACTTATAATGTCCTCATGTAGATGATAAAATATACATAGTGGGCTAGCATCACCAAATTCGCCCTCTGGGGACCTCATTCTGCATGCCCTCATCCAGGCCTCAGCTCACAAGGCGACTCGGGCGAGATTGTCGCCTTACTGTCGCTGACTTCGCCCTGTCGTCGCTCTAAGGCGAAATCGAAGTCGCCTTCAATTTTAGGGGGATTTTTTTGTTAATTTTTTTTGTTAATTTATTTTTCTAGTTTTTTTTCCGGACATGTCCGTATATAGATGAATTGTGGCGGCCATCCCAAAAAGAAACAGACGATGCAGAGACAAAGACCCAAGTGCTTAAAATAAAAAATAAAATATGACCTATTGTTTTGTGTTGTTATTCAATCGCCTTTGTTCCCTTGCGGTAATGAATGTTAATCACGAATGTTTTGACACGCTGAAAACACGATGAGATGTTCGCATCTGTGTTGTTACTGACCATCGTGAGTGTCACAAATGAATGTTTTAATTAACTTAAAAGACCGCCGTCCCGCTTTTCAGATATAAAACAATTACGACATTATCATACTATGTACCAGGCGCTTCGGAAGTTCGTTTCGGTAACGCGTCAGACTTTTTGAAGAGACCGCGTCGGACATTTTGAAGAGACCGCTTCCGTAAATAAAATAATGTCAAGTTTATTGCTTTAATCGGATTATACCAGGGACCAGCCGAGAGGGCGACGAAGTCTCCCTATTCTTGCTCACTTCGCCCTAATTTTGCAGCTGGGCGAAGTTTAAGTCGCCCTGAAATTTCCGAATTTGACCTAAGAAAATCGGCAAAATATTCACCCACTATTTACTGCCAACATTGATTGAACCCAGTTATCCATTGCCACTGTCGTAGATAACACCATAGTTACTATTAACAGCTGTATTAATCCGATTTGGGAGCATATTCACACCTGAGTGTTGATTGCAGACAGCTGTGAATACATCGTCAGGTGTCCAGTGACTTGTGATTTTGAGATTATCACACCTGAACTTCGGAAGATTACAACTCTACACCTTACATCAGATTACATTAGCTTTGAAAACAAATTCATTTTTGCAACATAGTAATATCTGTACCCATGTTAGGGACTTTTAATGAGTGAAAATGTTCAAGATTTCTACCGTTTTTTTGCATTTTTTTCGTATTCATAAGCATTGTGTAATTTTTATTTCTTTTTGTATTCATAAGCGGTCGTATTTTTTATTTCTTTTTGTATTCATAAGCGGTTGTAAAAATTCCGTTCTTTCAAAACCATTCTCTCACAATTATGTTTGGACATTATTCAGTTATTAGTGTGATGATTTGAACATAAAGCTTCCACATTTGAACCATTGTTTCATCATTTTAATTTAAATATTACATATCTCCTATTTTCTTTATATAGCCTTTTATAGGCGACAACAGTGCGGGCGGATTTCAATTTTGCCAACCCATTTCGCCCTGGAAATCTCCCACTTCACCCGATTTTTGTGACAGGGAGAAGTCACGTCGCCCTGAAAATCAGGCCTAGGCTGGTCCCTGGATTATACCAGTGATGTTGGCATTAATTAAGGGAGGCCATTAATTAATAAAAGCTTTTGCAACTCCTTTGTTAGTTAGTCCTTATTGTTTATTTTAGCGGACACCCACATTACAGCCGCGACCAAATTAAACTTACAAAGTTACATGCATCATAAATTAATTCAGACTGTACAAACGTATCTTCCAGGCTGCACTGCTGCAGTCTAGGATAAAATACTACTTTCATTTAGTTAAAAAATTAACTACTACTGTAACTTGATAATTGTCTTGCTTAAATGATAGCTACACAAAACATTTCCAAAAATTTTAAATGTATAATAACAATTAATTAAGCTAATTTCAGATAAAGTCAATTTTTTTTAGTTTTATTTCATCTTTTTAAAAATGTTATTGTCAGATGTTATAAAATAAAGCGATATTTGAAAATTGTCAATTTTTGATAGTCTCCCCACTTCTCCCTGAAGTCTCCCTAAATTTCCTGAAGTATACCTAAATTTCCTGGAGGGAGACTTCAAGTCTCCCTGTTCTGGACCCCTAGGCTGAGGCCTGCCCTCATCTGCTATCGGAGACATAGACTCAGATTGAAGTTCCCAAAAGGTGAATATTGTTATGTGGACCCATTGGGAACCTCGATTATGCAATGTGTTGTCTGCCAATTTGGGGATATAGAGAAACAAAACTAAAAAAGAAATAGAGTCTATGTGAAGAAGTTTCTATAGAAATTTTATAATACAGAAACTTTCTAAAGAAGATGAGACTTAAGCAGAATGAGGTCCCCAGAGGGTGAATTTAGTGATGCTAGCCTGCTATTCGGGATAGCATCACTAAATTCACTCTCTGGGGACCTCATTCTGCAAATGACAGGCACACTAACTCAGGCTTGGAATATGTATGTGAGGGAGAAAGGTTACAAGAACTTGGGACCAGTTAACCTCCAGCAGTTCGAGAGTGACGTTACCTGGGTCGCAACAATGTTATGGAGCATCATTAGAATGGACCATTCTGGTTTCCGTTGTTAGTGACAAGCATCCTTAGAAATGTCAATATCCACAACGTATATTCGTGTAATCGGTGGCGACACCTTTCTAAAAGATCGAACGATGCGCCCCAAAACGTTTCAAGCACAATCATCCAAATTCACATGACTGCTATACTTGTACACTTCAGTTTTAGATTTCAATGTTATGCGAAATCATTTAAATTTTATTTTAAATTACACCATGCTATGATATTTTCCCAGCATAATTTAGTCCCATGAATACAAAACTGTTTCATAATTAATTAATCTCTACTATACAGATAAAGTCGCTAAGTAGGCCATCGCTTCTCTATAAGGAGCTTGTGAATTTTCGATGTTTTTTGACAAAAAATGCGATAAAATACATTTAAATTTGTTCGGTGGATAAACAGAATAGCCGCATAGTGTAGCTGAATAGAAAATTTATTTTTGCTCCTATGTGGGCATCTATTTGGCTTGCCTAGAGGCTCGCCAAATAAATGCCCAAATACTCGCAAAAATAAATTCTTTATTAAGATACACTATGCAGATATTCTCTATATGTACACCCATTGGGAACCTTGATTATGCAATGGGTCATCTGCAAATTTGGGGATATAGAGAAACCAAACTAAAAAAAATTAAATTATAATTTTCAGAAAAGATAAGGCCTAAGCAGAATGAGGTGTGAGGGCCCAGAGGGTGAATAACAAATCACAGACATTTCCATTGATTTTAAATCTTTCTGTACATACTGAATGGATTTTGTCACCAGTTAAAAAGTAGTCGTTGGAATGGTTTAAAATTCATTTGGGGGGTGTTCAGGAAAAATGAGCAGACATTAGATAGGCAAAAAGATAATATATGTGCAGAATGATTCACTTTCATTGGTGGGAAATGTTCAAATAATAAGTTGTTTAACTTATTATCTAAACATTTCCTAAGAGAACTGCTCGTCAATGAGTATTTAGTATAGAAAGGAAACATGAAACTAGAAGTACCATTAACTTCAGAAGTCTCGGAATCGCTGGAGTCAGCTATTTTATCCATTTCATCATCAATGCGTCGATCCTCAAACTCATCTCGAGCTGCTTCAATATATTCATCCTGAAATGAATGAGGTGAAATCAAAATAAATTTCAAATCAACGAAGGAAAAAGCATTGATAGTAAAAGATATAAAAATTGGGAGAAAACATAACATAAGGTAAAAATTTTGTTCTTATACCAATCATAAATATCGTGTAAATTGCATGTTATTATCATGTTAGTACTCTGTGTTAAGTAAGGAAATGACATGTTTTGTAAACAAATAGTACGAAAAGTGTGTGCGATAAGCAAAACACTCAACACCGACGAGACCCCACTAATTAGTGATCTTTGGTTGGAAATAGCACCAAGTTGTTTACAACATACCGGTATAGCATTGCTAATCCTCGCTTCTCAAGATTTTGAGTTGAATGGGTCACCGTGAATCACTCTCCTAAAAAATTGCCATGGTGTTCAGTGTTTTGCTTATCGCTCACTATATACAAGCTGTATATAAACAAACACTCGACTCACACATAGTGTGTTTTGTGGAAAATATCACATTCATACTATCATTATACTATACTATTAGTATATTCTTGAGGAAATTTTTATAATTTGGTAACTATTAATTCTAAATTATAGCCTATAATGAAGGCCATCCGTGCCTTTAAAAAATGTTGTATGCACAGGGTTCCAGGACCATGCAAAACAGGAAATTGACTTTACGTCACCGAAATGTGCTGAGAAATACCTTTTCACAGTCAACATCCAGTGAAGTCTCTGGAGAAAGGTTGGTCTGCTTGAAAATATTCAGTGACTTCTTCCTGATGGGTTCAACGAACTACAAATAACAAGACAAGATGTTAGTCAGATTGAGAACTACAAAATAACAAGACAAGATGTTAGTCAGATTGAGAACTACAAAATAACAAGACAAGATGTTAGTCAGATTGAGAACTACTAAATAACAAGACAAGATGTTAGTCAGATTGAGAACTACTAAATAACAAGACAAGATGTTAGTCAGATTGAGAACTACTAAATAACAAGACAAGATGTTAGTCAGATTGAGAACTACTAAGTAACAAGACAAGATGTTAGTCAGATTGAGAACTACAAAATAACAAGAAAAGATGTTAGTCAGATTGAGAACTACTAAATAACAAGACAAGATGTTAGTCAGATTGAGAACTACTAAATAACAAGACAAGATGTTAGTCAGATTGAGAACTACTAAATAACAAGACAAGATGTTAGTCAGATTGAGAACTACTAAATAACAAGACAAGATCTTAGTCAGATTGAGAACTACTAAATAACAAGACAAGATCTTAGTCAGATTGAGAACTACTAAATAACAAGACAAGATGTTAGTCAGATTGAGAACTACTAAGTAACAAGACAAGATGTTAGTCAGATTGAGAACTACTAAATAACAAGACAAAATGTTAGTCAGATTGAGAACTACTAAATAACAAGACAAAATGTTAGTCAGATTGAGAACTACTTAATAATTTTTTTGACCTTACAAGCATGAAACCCAGCCATTTGACCATTCCAATAACTAGCCTTATAAGCAACCACAAAGAAGATGATCAACATAATATGATGGTTAGTTTGTCTTTTCACTTTTCATAGAACACATATGTGAGCAAACATAATTTTTAAAAATAATTAATATGAAATGTCTTTTAATATAAATTCCCAGAAAATATTTGTTTAAATTTTTTCAAATCTCATGTGAATCCACATATAAGTAATCTCCAGCTTATTGTGAATGATGAACTGAGGTAACAGGCCGTTCAGGACCCCTGTAATACCACAATTGCACTGCGGTCAAACCATCTAACAGTGATGACCGGCGGTTGACCTGCACTACTAGACTGTATTCTGATCGATACAGCTTTATTAATTAGCAACCAAATATATGATGCCAACCATGCTTTCATTAAGTAAGGTTAATTCTAGTTTGTTGCCACAGGGCTGGCATAACCTATAATTTCCAACAAGGCTACCTTACTCGTATTTAAATTCGCGCAGTACTATTTTTCGCTCAGTTTTGAATTCGCGCACTTTAAATTCGCACACCTATCTGCGCGAATTCAAAACTGACAGAAATATTTTCGTAAAAGTCGTGGATCTGATGACAGTTTCATTTCTTAATCGTTTCTGAAGATACATGTGTATATTACACGACCACCGCGGATTTAAATTCTGTATACCATAACTGCATCATTTTTTTGCAATGGTGGATGTTTATATGCTCCAAATAATTATTCTGATATTGAAATAGATATGGACTGCATGGCCATCAATGAATTGAACTCGAAAACAGAAAACCACAACAGAGAAGGCAATTGACTTAAGAAAAATCAACACTTGGCTGCGGGTTGTGATGAAATAACTATCGCAGACAGTATATGGTAATGATGTCACGCCAGAGTGGTGAATAGAGGGACGTGCTTTCAAGTACATGCAATCTAGAATATGTATATTTCTTACAAGCATTTCAACATCGTCGATATATTACCATGATATGTACGTCGCTTGGCATTGGATAATGGTTATGATTTTTTTTATATTGGTTGACTGAATGTAAATGTAAATTAGAGGATCTCTAATTAATCGCAATTATACACAAAAATTATTAACCGAGTGAACTTAATTTTATTCAAGCTGAGATTTAGCGAGGCACAAATCGAATTTAGTGCATGAGGTTAATAAATTTTGTATAGAATTGCGACAAATTTGAGATCTATTTTATCACTTAATCACATTTTAGCAAGGAAAAAAGAGGAAGTAAAGACACCTTCAAGAAAAAAACTATAGTTCCATTTTAAATGTGTTTTTCATGTGGAAAATTTATTCAACCACCCTTATCACCCATGTTTATCTCACAGTCAACACTAAATATGTGCAAAATATGTGCCAGTGATATGGTCTATTTCTCAAACGCTCCATCACCAGGTTACAGAACAGATAACGATACCAGTGAAATTTCATATATTTGACTATAGATATATACATTACTTACAAATCTACATCTGCTTACTCATGTACATAACTCTTTAACCCTTTACCCAACAGAAGGGCCCTGTGCCAATGCATTCTCTTATATATGCGAGTCGACCATAGGTCACCTCGCATATATAAGAGAATGCATTGGCTTAACACATTACAAATTATAAAATTGTTAAAGAATGTAAGAAAAAATCGTAAAAAGTGTTAAAAAAAGATTTTTTTTAGGCCAATGCATTCTCTTATATATGCGAGGCGACCTATGGTCGACTCGCATATATAAGAGAATGCATTGGCACAGGGCATAACTGTAACTATCACAATGTGGTCAATGAGCCGGTTCCAATGATATCCATATTTGTATGGTTCTATTGAGACAGACCGAAGATATTTTAGGCTGTTGAAGCTTTATTTGGCCGGTTTTGGCCGGTTTGTTGGGTAAAGGGTTAACCCTTTAGATACCTCGCGGCTACAGCTCTGAATTTCAAAGTTGTTAAAACCAAACTATGTGTACCAGTCCCATCTTTATCATAACCTACCAGTATATGACAATCATGATACTGATACTTATTAAAGCTTTAATGACACCTGGAAGAGTGCAAATATATCGGCCATATACAAGAAAGGAGACAAGCATGCTGCCGAGAACTACAGACCGGTATCTTTAACATCTGTTCCATGTAAAATACTCGAACATATCGTATGTAGACATGTCCTCAACCATCTAGAGCAGCACGAGATCCTCACATCGTTGAACCATGGTTTTCGGCGCGGTTTTTCATGCGAGACACAACTGGCCGTCACCACACATGACCTACTCCATTCATTTGACAATCGGCGACAAGTGGACATTGCCATCCTCGATTTCTCAAAGGCATTTGACACCGTGCCTCACCGGAGATTACTACAAAAATTGGAAAACTACGGGATCAGAGGACCACTACTGAGATGGATGACATCATTCCTCGTAAACAGAAAAATGCGCGTAGTAGTAGATGGGAAAACATCAAGAGAGGAAACAGTAGACTCCGGGGTACCACAGGGGTCTGTACTCGGTCCATTATTATTTCTATGTCACATTAACGACCTCCCAAACAAGATCCAATCGAAGGTGCGTCTATTTGCTGACGACTGTCTCCTGTATCGAGAAATCGACAACTTTGAGGACCACCTAGCCATGCAGGAAGATCTCTCCATCCTGGATGAATGGGCCGACACATGGGGAATGAAATTTAACACCAAAAAATGCTTCATAATGTCATCCCGGAAAATCACCGACTATTACTACAGACTGAAAGGAGATATACTTAAGGAAGTACAAGAACACCCGTACCTTGGCCTAACTATAAGCAACACCATGACATGGGACGCCCACATTAGAAATGTTTCCAGGAAAGCAGCATGCACTCTTGGCTTCCTGCGAAGAAACATACGACACTGCTCAGAGGACTGCAGAAAAATGGGGTACATATCGCTGGTCAGATCCATCATGGACTACGCAGACACCATCTGGGACCCCTACCAACAAAACCACATCGACAAGCTGGAAAGAATCCAGCATAGAGCAGCCCGGTTCATCAAAAGAGACTACAAAAGCAAAGAAGACGGATACATGACCAAGATCCTCCACGAGCTAGATCTACCAACACTGAAGAAACGGCGAAAAATAAACCGACTGGGATTCATGAGTAAGGTGGTGGGCGGATTGGTCCCGGCTATACCCCCTAATCAATACTTTACACCCGAAACAAGGCGTCTTAGATCGCAAAGCAAAATTCTGACAGGCTACGTCACCAGCCAAATTCCTCGACACCTAATAAGAAACAACAGTCAGTGCTACGAGGCAATACCATACGTGTCAGCTCAGTTCGCTAATTCCATATTTGTTAGAACTATATGCGACTGGAATCAGCTGGAGGAATCCTTAATACTACAACAACAGCCTGTGGATTCCTTCAAGAGTGCGCTGAAGGAAAAGATCTGAGACTCTCTCGACCGCTGCGAAATTACCAGAATTGGGATCTGCAGCGGAAACCATTCAGATTCAGACCTATATCTAACAATGATGGAGCATGATTTTATGACACTGGTACGCATACGCTTGTCATATAGTATGCTCTTATTTCCAAATTTTAAAAGCTCCAAGTATACTTCTATTATACTCCTTTTAGTTTATCTGACTTCTAAATTGTCCATGTGTACATAGATTTATTAGACACCTTTGTCCATGTTCCGAAGACAGGTTTTCCCCTGTATTCTGTGGTTCCCAGCCCCCTGGATCATATCTCACAACAGAAATAAACAATACCTTCGATTTAGCTGACTTCGGGTCTTCAAATAAATACGCCTGTTGTTTCTTCTTCTTCTGCATTCTCTCTTCCTCCAGTAAGATTTTGTCGAGAATTTTTGACTGCCTTTCCTTTTTCTGAGTTTCAAACAATCTGAAAGTAAGACAGGCTCCAATCAGGAATGTCTTATTAGGATGCAGCTTCAAATGTACAGCATCGATAGGGCATGGCAAAATACGCCGGCAGTAATTCCAACAAAAGTCTGGTAAAATTTGGCGGGCGGAAACCGAATTTGAACTTGACCTGCATTTTGTGCAAGTATACTCACATAACATTCAGTTGAGACTATCTAAAGTTATCGTCTGGAAACCAAAAGCGAACAGATGGACAAATGTAATGTATAAAAAGGAGAGAAAAAAGAAGATAGAGCAGATATGATACAGTATTATATTTGGGATGTATTAAGCATATTGTTTATATTTAGGATGTATTAAGCATATTGTTTATATTTGGGATGTATTAAGCATACTGTTTATATTTGGGATGTATTAAGCATACTGTTTATATTTGGGATGTATTAAGCATACTGTTTATGTTTATATTTGGAATGTATTAAGCATACTGTTTCTGTTTATATTTGGGATGTATTAAGCATACTGTTTCTGTTTATATTTGGGATGTATTAAGCATACTGTTTATATTTGGGATGTATAGCATACTGTTTATATTTGGGATGTATTAAGCATACTGTTTATGTTTATATTTGGAATGTATTAAGCATACTGTTTCTGTTTATATTTGGGATGTATTAAGCATACTGTTTCTGTTTATATTTGGGATGTATTAAGCATACTGTTTATATTTGGGATGTATTAAGCACACTCTTTATATTTAGGATGTATTAAGCATACTGTTTCTGTTTATATTTGGGATGTATTAAGCATACTGTTTCTGTTTATATTTGGGATGTATTAAGCATACTGTTTATATTTGGGATGTATTAAGCACACTCTTTATATTTAGGATGTATTAAGCATACTGTTTCTGTTTATATTTGGGTTGTATTAAGCATACTGTTTCTGTTTATATTTGGGATGTATTAAGCATACTGTTTATATTTGGGATGTATTAAGCACACTCTTTATATTTAGGATGTATTAAGCATACTGTTTCTGTTTATATTTGGGATGTATTAAGCATACTGTTTCTGTTTATATTTGGGATGTATTAAGCATACTGTTTCTGTTTATATTTGGGATGTATTAAGCATACTGTTTCTGTTTATATTTGGGATGTATTAAGCATACTGTTTATATTTGGGATGTATTAAGCACTCTTTATATTTAGGATGTATTAAGCATACTGTTTCTGTTTATATTTGGGATGTATTAAGCATACTGTTTCTGTTTATATTTGGGATGTATTAAGCATACTGTTTTTATTTGGGATGTATTAAGCATACTGTTTCTGTTTATATTTGGGATGTATAAAGCATACTGTTTCTGTTTATATTTGGGATGTATTAAGCATACTGTTTCTGTTTATATTTGGGATGTATTAAGCATACTGTTTATATTTGGGATGTATTAAGCACACTCTTTATATTTAGGATGTATTAAGCATACTGTTTCTGTTTATATTTGGGATGTATTAAGCATACTGTTTCTGTTTATATTTGGGATGTATTAAGAATACTGTTTCTGTTTATATTTGGGATGTATTAAGCATACTGTTTCTGTTTATATTTGGGATGTATTAAGCATACTGTTTCTGTTTATATTTGGGATGTATTAAGCATAATGTTTCTGTTTATATTCGGGATGTATTAAGCATACTGTTTCTGTTTATATTTGGGATGTATTAAGCATACTGTTTCTGTTTATATTTGGGATGTATTAAGCATACTGTTTCTGTTTATATTTGGGATGTATTAAGCATACTGTTTATGTTTATATTTGGAATGTATTAAGCATACTGTTTCTGTTAATATTTGGGATGTATTAAGCATACTGTTTCTGTTTATATTTGGGATGTATTAAGCATACTGTTTATATTTGGGATGTATTAAGCACACTCTTTATATTTAGGATGTATTAAGCATACTGTTTCTGTTTATATTTGGGATGTATTAAGCATACTGTTTCTGTTTATATTTGGGATGTATTAAGCATACTGTTTATATTTGGGATGTATTAAGCACACTCTTTATATTTAGGATGTATTAAGCATACTGTTTCTGTTTATATTTGGGATGTATTAAGCATACTGTTTCTGTTTATATTTGGGATGTATTAAGCATACTGTTTATATTTGGGATGTATTAAGCACACTCTTTATATTTAGGATGTATTAAGCATACTGTTTCTGTTTATATTTGGGATGTATTAAGCATACTGTTTCTGTTTATATTTGGGATGTATTAAGCACACTCTTTATATTTAGGATGTATTAAGCATACTGTTTCTGTTTATATTTGGGATGTATTAAGCATACTGTTTCTGTTTATATTTGGGATGTATTAAGCATACTGTTTATATTTGGGATGTATTAAGCACACTCTTTATATTTAGGATGTATTAAGCATACTGTTTCTGTTTATATTTGGGATGTATTAAGCATACTGTTTCTGTTTATATTTGGGATGTATTAAGCATACTGTTTATATTTGGGATGTATTAAGCACACTCTTTATATTTAGGATGTATTAAGCATACTGTTTCTGTTTATATTTGGGATGTATTAAGCATACTGTTTCTGTTTATATTTGGGATGTATTAAGCATACTGTTTCTGTTTATATTTGGGATGTATTAAGCATACTGTTTATATTTGGGATGTATTAAGCACACTCTTTATATTTAGGATGTATTAAGCATACTGTTTCTGTTTATATTTGGGATGTATTAAGCATAATGTTTCTGTTTATATTTGGGATGTATTAAGCATACTGTTTTTATTTGGGATGTATTAAGCATACTGTTTCTGTTTATATTTGGGATGTATAAAGCATACTGTTTCTGTTTATATTTGGGATGTATTAAGCATACTGTTTCTGTTAATATTTGGGATGTATTAAGCATACTGTTTATATTTGGGATGTATTAAGCACACTCTTTATATTTAGGATGTATTAAGTATACTGTTTCTGTTTATATTTGGGATGTATTAAGCATACTGTTTCTGTTTATATTTGGGATGTATTAAGAATACTGTTTCTGTTTATATTTGGGATGTATTAAGCATACTGTTTCTGTTTATATTTGGGATGTATTAAGCATACTGTTTCTGTTTATATTTGGGATGTATTAAGCATAATGTTTCTGTTTATATTCGGGATGTATTAAGCATACTGTTTCTGTTTATATTTGGGATGTATTAAGCATACTGTTTCTGTTTATATTTGGGATGTATTAAGCATACTGTTTCTGTTTATATTTGGGATGTATTAAGCATACTGTTTATGTTTATATTTGGAATGTATTAAGCATACTGTTTCTGTTAATATTTGGGATGTATTAAGCATACTGTTTCTGTTTATATTTGGGATGTATTAAGCATACTGTTTATATTTGGGATGTATTAAGCACACTGTTTCTGTTTATATTTAGGATATATTAAGCATACTGTATATGTTTATATTTGGGATGTATTAAGCATACTGTATATGTTTATATTTGGGATGTATTAAGCACACTGTTTATATTTGGAATGTATTAAGCATACTGTTTCTGTTTTTCCACTTCATTTAGTCTCTTCTTTATCAAAATCGCCTCATCTGGATTCCCTCCCTTGAGTGATATCAGAGTTCGCTCCCTTTCCTCAGCCTCCATCTCTTCTTTAGACCTCGCCTTGTCCCTGGCTCTCAGAGCCTTAAGATTCTCCTATAATTTGAAATGTGAAAAATATGAGCAACTTTAAAAGTTATAACTTGCCCCACTTGCAAAAGTTATAGAATTTGAGATTTGAAAAGTTTTACCCACTTTAAAAGATACAATATGGCCCATTTGCAAAATAAAAAAACAAACAGATATACCCTTTCATGATGGGAGCTGCGCTGGTGGAGCATTAAAAAGACTGTGCCAGTGCATTCTCTTATATATGTGAGGCTCCCTATATTAGATAATGCATTGACTTACAAGCTCAATGTAAATATTGTTAGGCCATTGAATTCTCTAATATATGCATATATAAGAGAATGCAGTAGCAAAGGGTTTTCATAAAATTTCAGGAAGCTCCAGTCACGGAAGGGTTAATATACACAGATAACTAGATGAGACATCATATTAATAACATTGATCTATCATTATAGGAACACTAATATGCAATGTGCCTTCAAGTTGTGTTTTAACCCTTTACCCAACAGAAGGGCCCTGAGCCAATGCATTCTCTTATATATGCGAGTCGACCATAGGTCGGCTCGCATATATAAGAGAATGCATTGGCTTAACACATTAAAAATTATAAAATTGTTAAAGAATGTAAGAAAAAATGGTAAAAAGTGTTAAAAAAAGATTTTTTTTAGGCCAATGCATTCTCTTATATATGCGAGGCGACCTATGGTCGACTCGCATATATAAGAGAATGCATTGGCACAGGGCATAACTGTAACTATCACAATGTGGTCAAGGAGCCGGTTCCAATGATATCCATATGTGTATGGTTCTATTGAGACAGACCGAAGATATTTTAGGCTGTTGAAGCTTTATTTGGCCGGTTTTGGCCGGTTTGTTGGGTAAAGGGTTAATGATTGCATCATAAGAGCTTTGTTACTGTATTTAGAAAAAGAATAATGGCATGTTAAATATTTTATAAATATTGCTCGGCTTGGAGTTGAATATGCCAAAATAGTGGTCTGAGACTATTTGGCATATTCAACTCCAATCCGTGCAATATTTATTATATTTTATTCCACACCCATTGACGTGAGTCACATGTATTCAACGGAATCCCAGCCATTGAATACATATTAGTGTATACCTCTAGTGGAATACAAGCCGGAACTATTCTTGTTGACGTTGTCGCCAAGAAAGATGACGTACATTACGTCGTTCATCTGCTTCCGCGGTGATCCCCCATAATTACTGGTTATTTGTCAGACTTAAATCACAATAAAGGTAGCTATAGTAACAATGAAGGTGACATTCGTGGATCGAACTTATCTGACTGAACGGTGTAGAATAAATACATAACATAACTTGCATCATAATCTCGAATCTTTTATCGAACTCGTTGCGACTGGCGCAAAGTTATATTTCGCTCGAGCTACGCTCTCGCGAAATATATCCTTGCGCCATCCGCAACTCGTTCGATAAAAGATTCTCGATTAAGATGCGCGTTGTGTTCTGTCTATGTATTGAACGTTATGATCATGTTAACTAGTGAATAATTTAAAACTTTTTCTACTGAAAACAAAGTTTATTTTTGAAAATTAAGTTTTGTGCGAACTTAGGGAATTGGCAAAAACTATCGAAGACACGAACAGGATGAATTCTCACATAAACATGGGGAAAACCATCACAAATAACAAAGAATTTGCTTTATGTGATAACTTATTGTGCACTAGTTGTCGATTACAAAGACATTTAGGACAAATATGTTCAACTTTTCCAGCAAGGCAGACATGATGTTAAATTACCTCCCGGGAATAGCAGGCATGCTAATAATAGATTTCTGGATTTCCCCAGCAGCGATAATGGGTGTGCTAACTGCTAAAATTAGGAAGCCAACTATCAAGTTGGGGACGGATCTATCGGAAATAGTAAATATCAAGCAACGAATGACAAGTGTAGATTAGGCTTAGATAGTCACGTGAGATAAAATATAACAGTGAAGAGGTTTACCCTTTCATGACGGGTGCTGTGCTGGTGCAGCATTAAAGATTGTATGCCAGTTCATTCTTATATATATGCACATCTCCCATAGGGTCAAGGTTAATATTGTTAGGCCAATATTTTCTCTTACTAGTATATATGCAAGGCTCTCTATGGGAGACTCACATATAATAGAGAATGCATTGGCACAGGGTTTTCGCAAAATATCAGAAAGCTCCAGTCATGGAAGGGTTAGAGCAAAAAGGAATCAATTAGGTCCCAATTCGTGTGAACGAAAGGTGACAGAATATTTAGACTCACCCGATTGGTGGAGATATCAGACTTTAATTTGAGTAGCATGTCCATTTTTTTCTGCATGTCTGCTTGATATCGCTCATTTTCCTCAGCTTCACGCTGCCTCATTCTGAAATGTGTATACAATTTGGTCAGGTTACTTAGGAGGTAAACATACCCTGTTTCGTTGTACATTCTGGGATTCGAGCATGAAAACAGTTTATGAACGAGCCGGCTTGCTTTTGATTCTTGTACTATCAAACTTGTGAATAAACTTTGATTGTCGTGAAAATGGATAGATTTTAAGGCCTGTTTGAGTAATCTCAGAAAAATAATAGTTTTTAGAGTCAAAGTTGACCATGCAACTAATTCTGATGTGAAAGTGTGGTGAAATGAATGGGTCATACTTGGAAACTGTCTTCTCAAGAAATTTATTGGTTTTCTTTTGGCTTTTCTCAGCATCATCCAGGGTCTGGTTGAATCTTTGTTCTCTCTCGTGTAATGCCTGTAAGTTTGTCCTGCAAGAAAAATAAATTCTACATACAATGCCATTTCACCGAACAAAATTAAAGTTCTGTATCTCAGACACCTGCCCCCTCATAAAAATATGGCTCACTGAGTGCTATTTATGGCTCCACTGAAAATAAGTTACAATTCATCCTGATGCCAGCATTCATGATGGCCGGAAAAAAAATTGGGCTAATAGTATTACCGTTTCAAATTGTTTTTGGCCATTTTGAAGAAACTTTGGCCAAAATGATATTTACCAAAGTATTGGATTATCTAAACCAACGTTAAAATAAAGATATAAAGAAAAACAATTTTGAGTTGGACAAAATACGTTTGTTGAGATTATATGAATATTTCCCACCTGTTATGATAAATATGATACATTCTAGATCTGCTCTTGTATTATCTGTTTTTCTGTCTGTTGTCTGCTTTTATTACCGGAACGCCCCTCCAAATGAATAATAAACCATTCCAATATAAACTTTATAACTGAGTTGAGGAATCCATTTAGAATATAAATGGTTAAAAGATGGTCTATCTCTTCCTAAATATGTTTTATATCATTTCTAAGGTATAAAATAAAAAATATGAGTCAAAGACATACATGTATGTCCAGAAATGGTTTCATCAATTTATATTGATTTTCTATCGTTATTTTTTTATATAATGCGATAATCAATTGGGAAATTTTTCATTACTATTTAAAAAAACAGGCTGTCATGATCGTTTGGGGGCTATCTAAAAAAGAGATAGTGTTCTCCCACTTGCTACTGCATGTACACTCCCGGAGCCGAAAAACATCCCAAATTGATTGTACATATTATACCAGAAAATTTGAAATAAAATCAATATTAATTGATAGAAGCATTTCTGGACAGGGTCTTCGATTCATATCTATTATTTTATACCCAGGAAACTAAACTAAATAAAACGTGTTATAGGAAGGGAAAGACCATCTTTTTACCCAGGAAACTAAATAAAACATGATATAGGAATAGATAGACCATCTTTATACCCAGGAAACTATATAAAACATGTTATATGAAGAGATAGACCATCTTTATACCCAGGAAACTATATAAAAACGTGTTATAGGAATAGATAGACCATCTTTATACCCAGGAAACTATATAAAACATGGTATAGGAAGAGATAGACCATCTTTATACCCAGGAAACTATATAAAACATGTTATAGGAATAGATAGACCATCTTTATACCCAGGAAACTATATAAAACGTGTTATAGGAATAGATAGACCATCTTTATACCCAGGAAACTATATAAAACATGTTATAGGAATAGATAGACCATCTTTATACCCAGGAAACTATATAAAACGTGTTATAGGAATAGATAGACCATCTTTATACCCAGGAAACTATATAAAACGTGTTATAGGAATAGATAGACCATCTTTATACCCAGGAAACTATATAAAATGTGTTATAGGAATAGATAGACCATCTTTATACCCAGGAAACTATATCAAACTTGTTATAGGAAGAGATAGACCATCATTATACCCAGGAAACTATATAAAACGTGATATAGGAAGAGATCGACCATCTTTATACCCAGGAAACTATATAAAACGTGTTATAGGAATAGATAGACCATCTTTATACACAGGAAACTATATAAAACTTGTTACAGGAAGAGATAGACCATCTTTATACACAGGAAACTATATAAAACTTGTTACAGGAAGAGATAGACCATCTTTATACCCAGGAAACTATATAAAACTTGTTATAGGAAGAGATAGACCATCATTATACCCAGGAAACTATATAAAACGTGTTATAGGAAGAGATCGACCATCTTTATACCCAGGAAACTATATAAAACGTGTTATAGGAATAGATAGACCATCTTTATACACAGGAAACTATATAAAACTTGTTACAGGAAGAGATAGACCATCTTTATACCCAGGAAACTATATAAAACTTGTTACAGGAAGAGATAGACCATCTTTATACACAGGAAACTATATAAAACGTGGTATAGGAAGAGATAGACCATCTTTATACCCAGGAAACTATATAAAACTTGTTATAGTGAGAGATAGACCATCTTTATACACAGGAAACTATATAAAACGTGTTATATGAAGAGATAGACCATCTTTATACCCAGGAAACTATATAAAACGTGTTACAGGAATAGATAGACCATCTTTATACCCAGGAAACTATATAAAACGTGTTACAGGAAGAGATAGATCATCTTTATACCCAGGAAACTATATAAAACTTGTTACAGGAAGAGATAGACCATCTTTATACACAGGAAACTATATAAAACGTGGTATAGGAAGAGATAGACCATCTTTATACCCAGGAAACTATATAAAACTTGTTATAGTGAGAGATAGACCATCTTTATACACAGGAAACTATATAAAACGTGTTATATGAAGAGATAGACCATCTTTATACCCAGGAAACTATATAAAACGTGTTACAGGAATAGATAGACCATCTTTATACCCAGGAAACTATATAAAACGTGGTATAGGAAGAGATAGACCATCTTTATACCCAGGAAACTATATAAAACGTGTTACAGGAATAGATAGACCATCTTTATACCCAGGAAACTATATAAAACGTGTTATAGGAAGAGATAGACCATCTTTATACCCAGGAAACTATATAAAACGTGTTATAGGAATAGATAGACCATCTTTATACCCAGGAAACTATATAAAACGTGTTACAGGAATAGATAGACCATCTTTATACCCAGGAAACTATATAAAACGTGTTATAGGAATAGATAGACCATCTTTATACCCAGGAAACTATATAAAACGTGTTACAGGAATAGATAGACCATCTTTATACCCAGGAAACTATATAAAACGTGTTATAGGAATAGATAGACCATCTTTATACCCAGGAAACTATATAAAACGTGTTATAGGAATAGATAGACCATCTTTATACCCAGGAAACTATATAAAACGTGTTATAGGAAGAGATAGACCATCTTTATACCCAGGAAACTATATAAAACGTGTTATATGAAGAGATAGACCATCTTTATACCCAGGAAACTATATAAAACGTGTTACAGAAATAGATAGACCATCTTTATGCCCAGGAAACTATATAAAATGTGTTATAGGAAGAGATAGACCATCTTTATACCCAGGAAACTATATAAAACGTGTTATAGAAATAGATAGACCATCTTTATACCCAGGAAACTATATAAAACGTGATATAGGAATAGATAGACCATCTTTATACACAGGAAACTATATAAAACGTGGTATAGGAAGAGATAGACCATCTTTATACCCAGGAAACTATATAAAACGTGTTATAGAAATAGATAGACCATCTTTATACCCAGGAAACTATATAAAACGTGATATAGGAATAGATAGACCATCTTTATACACAGGAAACTATATCAAACGTGTTATAGGAATAGATAGACCATCTTTATACCCAGGAAACTATATAAAACATGTTATATGAAGAGATAGACCATCTTTATACCCAGGAAACTATATAAAACGTGTTATATGAAGAGATAGACCATCTTTATACCCAGGAAACTATATAAAACGTGTTATATGAAGAGATAGACCATCTTTATACACAGGAAACTATATAAAACGTGTTATAGGAATAGATAGACCATCTTTATACCCAGGAAACTATATAAAACATGTTATAGGAATAGATAGACCATCTTTATACCCAGGAAAGTATATGAAACATGTTATATGAATAGATAGACCATCTTTATACCCAGGAAAGTATATAAAACGTGTTATATGAATAGATAGACCATCTATATACCCAGGAAAGTATATAAAACGTGTTATATGAAGAGATAGACCATCTTTATACCCAGGAAACTATATAAAACGTGTTATATGAAGAGATAGACCATCTTTATACACAGGAAACTATATAAAACGTGTTATAGGAATAGATAGACCATCTTTATACCCAGGAAACTATATAAAACGTGTTATAGGAAGAGATAGACCATCTTTATACCCAGGAAACTATATAAAACGTGTTATATGAATAGATAGACCATCTTTAAGATATTACCTGTCTTTTTGTCGCTTCCCTCGGTTATACTTCCTGGCGTACATCTCTTCTTTCTTCAGTCGTTTCAAAGCTAAATCGGTTTTCTCTTTGGCGAGTTGCTCTTCCTTCTTGATGAGGTCATCTTCAGCCAATAAGAACTTACCTCTCTCAACTTCAGCCTTCGATAGTTCATATCTATCAATAGAAGACAACTTCAATATTAAGTTTATAGTGACAAGATAAAAAATTGTCAAAATTCCAAGTAATGATTAGAACTAAGGAAAAACTTAAAATGCACAAAAAAATGTGAGCGTATTTCCCCAAAACTATCAAACAAGCCTTGAAATTGTTTGACTGGTCCCCAGACTATATATATAAACCTTGCCGTCGCTCTTCTTTGGACATCATTATTATAGACCGGTATGGACCAGTGCCATTTTGGATCTCCGGTCAATTCTGACCAGGACTAAAATAGAACAATGCAAGCTGATTGGCTGAAATGATTTGTGTTTTGTTAAAAGACCCAAGTTTCACTAGATTCTGCCGATCTCTGGCAGGAATAAATTATCAAAACATTTGTATTTGTGAAGACATATTTTAAATATGTAAACTATTTTAGCAGAACACATGAGGCAACGTATTGTGTTTTGATGGGTATCCCCGTGTTGTTGTCTCTCCATCATTATACATGTATTTGGAATGATGACGCAAATGACGTCATCTACTTAAAGATGGCAATGGTCCGTACTGGTCTTATATGGGAGGGCACATTACAGAGAGATAATGTCGTAGTGTTTCACATTTGAGCCAGGGAAGAGTCTATGAAATTGTGTGTCTGACTTTTGCAGAATGAGGTCCCCAGAGGATGAATTTAGTGATGCTACCCTGCACAGTAAGCTAGCATCACCATATTCACCCTCTGGAGACCTCATTCTGCTTAGACCTCATATCTATAGTCTCAAATTAACATTGTTTTTATAGACTTTTCCCTTTCTGTTCAGTATCTATATCCCTTTAATTGCAGAAGATAAAATTCATTAACAAGGTGACAAAAAACAACTTCATCTGGGGAAATTCAATCTGATCCTAGGTCTCCCATAGCTGTTGAGGCCTAAGCAGAATGAGGTTCCCATGAAATGTTCAGAAACTAAGTTAAAAAAATATTGAACTATGTTTGTTGAACTTATTTAAAACTGAATGTTTCCGAAAGGATATTAAACTACTCGTGAAAGGGTGTTTAGTATAGAAAGTGTTAATTGCTAGCTCTCATTGATGCTGATTGGTGGTGTCAGCGACATACACAATTATTTCATAGCCATGAATATATTTAATTTATTGATATTTACGTATCAGATGCATTGTGTTGTGGCAATGGCTCAGTATGAGTGTTTAGATATTGTAAAGAGAATGGAAAAAAATAATGCAGTTGGTGAAATGAAGGAAGTACAGCTCACTACAATTCAAGTGCATCCAGGATACAGGATTGGAAACTGTCTCTTTGTTCCCACATGCATTTTGGGAAACCAAAGATTATTATAAGGTAACACAACTTTATAATTTAAAAATTAAAATGTGGAATGTGCTATACAAATCAATTGACTGTTGTTATTATTACTAGGGGATTCCCTGTCAAAAATGACGGGTTTATAACTTTATAGAGAATCTTTATTACATTCTGGTGTATGGTGGCATGAATATATTCTAATTTCTATTTAAAATGGCCATGTTTCAAACTTTTAAGCATTCTATGCATAAACATGTCAGACAAACGTGCACCCATACTATATGGAACTCAACAAAATGCAAAATCGGCAAAATCATAAGTATTGGCGAAATGTTATAAATGAGCAAAAATCGTAAATAAGAGAGTTACATTGGGAGACTTACTCAGCATATTGTAGCTTTATCATTATAGATTTCTCTATGTCCTCTTCCTTGTCCAGTTCTTGACATATACTCTCATGTTGACTTCTCAGACGGTACAATGCAGCTCTGTATAAATATAGAGCCATGCTATTTATTTATGAATGTAAAACAATGTGCAATTTGGAATGAATTAACTCATTCATGATGGGAGCTGTACAGATGTAGCATTACAGATCCTGTGCCAGTGCATTCTCTTATAGGTAGCCTCGCATATATAAGAAAATGCATTGGCCTTATAACAATATTTACCTTGACCTTGTGAGCCAGTGCATTCTCTTATATATGTGAGGCTCCCTATGGAAGACTCACATATAAAAGAGAATGCACTGGCACAGGATCTTTAGTGCAGCTCCTGTCATGAAAGGGTTAACATCCCTCCAAATGAATAATAGACTATTCCAATATGTACACTTTTATAACTGACTGGGAGAATCCATTTAGTATAGAAAGGGTTAAGGTCCATCATGCATGACAAAGATAATGTACAGTACATGCATGCAACAAACAGGACCATCATGCATGACAAAGATAATGTACAGTACATGCATGCATCAACAGGACCATCATGCATGACAAAGATAATGTACGGTACATGCATGCAACAAACAGAAGGACCAAAATGCATGTCAAAGATAATGGACAGTACATGCATGCAACAAACAGGACCATCATGCATGACAAAGATAATGTACGGTACATGCATGCAACAAACAGGACCATCATGCATGACAAGGTTATGTACATGCATGAATTAAACAGAACCTCATTGCATGTTCATTATATAGTGGTGAAGATTGGTGTTTATAATGTTTCAAATAAGCCTTCTGATTGTTAAATAGTTATGGAACATTTTAAAAAACTGTTGGGGTAGAGATAAATATATTTTTGTTTACTTTTCCCTCTTGCGTCTAGTCTTCCTTCACACAAAGAACAAAAGCTTTAGATAAAAGAGATTCCTTTGTTTACAATATAGAATAATAGCAATTCCACACTCTGTATTATGCATCAACAGAAGCAATAACAATTTATTAACCCTCTCTACACTCAATGCATTCTCCCACTCAGTTATAAAAGTATACATTGGAATGGATTACTAGTATTATCTATATATCTGGATGGGTGTTCAGGAAACATAAGGAGACGACAGATAATAAAAGTGCAGAAGAAGTCCTATTTATTGGAGGGAAATGTTCAGATAATAAGTTAAAAAACGATGGTTGTTTGTTGAACTTATTATCTGAATATTTCCTAAGAGATACCTACTCATCAATGAGCATTATGTACAGAAAGGATTAAAGAAACATTATGTACTCAATTCAATGAATCTAACTGATGAACAAGTACTCATGCATGCAGCCCACTGCAGGAACAACCCTTGAAATTGGTATTTTTCTTCTATGCAATTGCTTTAGAATCACATGAAATTCTATATTGGTTTTTATGGCTTTTTCTGTGGCACTGCCTTTTGCCTTAGATAATGTTTGAAGGCTGAGGAATGTAGCAATCAACTAATATTACCATATTATGGAATATTCCAACCATCCCAAATTGTACCATTTCAGAAAACACAATGTATATTAAATCTATATGCAATTGTAAATATTTACTATTCGGGATGAATGTTTGGCTGATAAAAAAAAACCTGGAAATTATTCTGCCAACGAGAGTAATTGAAAAATATTTGAAATTCAAAAACGACTTTGCATCCTATTCAATTTGGACATCAAATTTATAAAAATAGCCACTTTATTCTCTCTGTGTATGTTCAGGTAACATCAATAAATTGTTAAAAACATAGGCTTTAGAAAAAAGGTATTTTTTAAAATATAAAAATTTACATTTTCACCAGCTGTAGGATAGCCCAGTGGTTAGAGAATCAGGCTTGTTTAATATGGTGTTAACGCATAGGCATGGATTTGTGCCCGCTAGTGGATTATCGTCTTCATAACAATGGCTTGGTCAAATTAAAAAATGTGTAAAATGTGCCATGTTGTAACCCTTGAGTGAGGTCATGCACTCGCACTGTGACGGCTTCATCATACCTAAATGCGAAATAGGTACCTAGAGAGTTGGGCAAGTGTAAGGTCGTGTGGAGGTGTGATTATGTATGCATGCATGTCTCGCCGTTCAAGTGAATCACCTGTAAAATGGCAGCGTGCATTAGACTCAGTACTGCTCAATAACTGGGGTATTAATGTAACTGTTCAAGCGCTTGGGGACTCCTTGAGTAAGTGCTATATAAAAACTATCCCTTATAATTATTACTATTCTGCACTCCATATTTTACATCAAAGGAAGCAATAATAATTTATTAACACTTTACCCATCACATCGGCGATTGTCGGCATCCAGGTATGTCAAAGTATCGGCATTTGTCAGCATCTGACGTCATTAAAAAAATAATTATTCTCTGTTTAGTACAACATTTTTTTAACTTATTATCTCAACATTTCCCACCAATGAATAGGAATCCTTTTGCACTTATGTTACCTGTCTGTAATAGACAATTCCAATTGATGTACCCTTTTATAACAGAATAGAAAATAAGGGGTTAACAGATTTGATCTTGTGCAATTAAATGATACAATATCAACTAAGATAACTCACATGTTCCCTTCGGACTCTTTTGCTTGAATTTGGATAAATGCGGTATCTCTTTTTGACTGTAACTCACTGATGTTATCTCGACACTTTTTGAGCTCCTCTCTGCGGATATGAAAAATAAATCATGCAATGTTAAAAATTGCTTGAAAGATATCTCACATCAAAGTGAGTAGTACTGTTTTCTTCACCTACATGTTATTTATATACAGTAATGCCCTAAGTAATCAACTCATTAACCACAGCAGAATTATGGGTAACTTTCGGAAATATGGCTTGCTGCCATTCATCGGAAAGCTCTCACCGAGAGCTTTCTGATGAATGGCAACAAGCCATATTTCCGACTAAATCCTAAAAAGTTGCCCATACAGACTTTCATTTTTAGAAAATGTCCCGCAAAATGTCCCGCAAAGTCCCGCTCGCTGGGTTTTGGGCCCAGGCGCGCAGTTTCTATCAAGATAAAATAAACAGTGGATTGCCGGAAATACATTCATAAATGCTGCATGAATTGAATTAGTTAACTCACGATCGATGTCCAGTGAATCTCTTTGATGGTTTAACACTGCTTAATCCACTATCCATAAGCACAAGTGAATGTTATATACACACTATGTTTTATATTGAACATGCTCCTATATTAATTGTAATTCATTATTATTAATAAAGAATCAATTTAATATTCCGATTCCATGCTGAAAGAATATTCAATAATATCAACATCTCCTGGCCACGTGGTCTCGCTTTGATTTTCCAGGAATTTATGTGTCGTCATAAGCCATACATAGAAATGTATTTTTAGCTTCGAATCTCAGACAGGTTTTCTGAATTAAAATTACCCAGGTTGGTTCCTAAATTTGTGATAAATGTTATTAACCTGGGTAACTTTATCACAATCCTCTCCAACCTGGGTAACTTTATCACAATTTCGAGAACCTGGGTAACTTTATCACAGAAAACCGGTGAGAGTGACCTGTTCAGCATCAGTGCATCATGAGTACTAGTACATGACTCAACCGGGCACACCACAAAAAATTCATGCAGGGATCGGTGATCAAACGTCAGGCGGGTTGATTGACACCGCACTGTGAAAGTTGTGGAATTGGTAACGAGGTCGCGACACCTTTGATCTTGCGACAGTGTGACACATCATACAGGTAATCTCGCAACGTGGTGATAAAACAGAAAATGGGACACATTATTAACCAATCTCGTTTGGGTAGACACTGAAAATAGCGTTATCAGGTTCCGTCGGCCAACTTCGCTCGCTGTATTTGGCCTAGGTGCGCAATCGATAGCTCGCTGGTTTTCAATTTTAGGCGCGCGATGGTGCGCAAGAGCGATTGCGTGCCTCAAAAGTGAAAGTCTGCCCATAATTCTGCTGTGGTTATGGAGTCGATTAATTAGGGCATTACTGTATATAAATAATTAACTCAACCGAATGAGTGAATGAGCTATGTACCAATTTTTTATAGCTCATTTTGAATCTGCCCAATATAAATATGACTGTTGAGAAGATGTAAGTGTTCAAGTGACTTCGCTCAACCTTTTTTCGAGGATACATCAGTGCCAAAATCTCATTAAAAACAAATATGTTAGATATCTGTTTTTGAAGTATCTTATATTAGTTGTTGGGATAGCTCATTAGTCTAATAGCTCGCTGATATCTTTGGAAAATATAGAGTTAAAAAATGTTGAAATTGCCAGACATGACATATTGCCACCATTTTCGAGCAAATTATGACATAGGTTGAAGTCTTGATATAGTGTGCCTGTCATTTGCAGAATGAGGTACCCAGAGGGTGAATTTAGTGACGCTATCCCGCACGGCAGGCTAGCATCACCAAATTCACTACCTGGGATCCTCATTCTGCTTAAGCTTCTATGGGAGTCCTAGGATCAGATTGAAGTTCCCCAGTTGAAGTTGGTGATGTTCACCCATTTGTCTGCTCGATTATGTATTTTATCTAATGCAAATTAGGGGATGTAGAAACTGAACAGAAGGGAAAAAGTAACTTAAAAAATGTTAATATGAGACTATAGATTTATACTTCCCAGAAGATAAGGCTTAAGCAGAATGAGGTCACCAAAGGGTGAATTTGGTGATGCAAGCCTGCTGTGCGGGGTAGCGTCACTAAATTCACCTTCTGGGGATCTCATTCTTCAAAAGTCTGACACACTATATCCAGACTTGGACCTACGTCATTGTTTGCTCATAACTGGTGGCAAGATATCACTCCAATGGCAATTTAAACATTTTCTTCTATATAATTTCACTGAAAGATATATCATGGACTTGTTCGGGTGCATGAAATTGATAAATTAGTACTCAGGCGCTATGCCAACATGGGGAATGTACCGTAGCATTCTTCTGATATCGCCGAAAATTTCCAAGAAATTGACCATACATCTCCATAGAAAACATTGTAATGTAAGGGGAAATTTTTTATGTGCATCGCCTGTGCAGTGTAGTAAATAAGTTAAAATGACCATGTGTTTATTTCGTGTGTGATGTCACATCAAAGCCATCGAACAGTTAGTGAGCACTTGGTCACAACGATATCCGAATTGGATAAATGATGGCAAGTCACTGTGAATGTTTGACAATTTGCTCTAATTCATTGCGTCATCAGAAATGAGTTGCATTATGGAGAGTGGATAACAGATCATGGCTGCATGCCAATCTCAACGCTCGTCATTTCCGTAGCTAAAAATAGACTCTCATACATATACGGTAATACCCAAAGTAATTGACCACTTAACCACAGCAGAATTATGGGTGATTTTCAGGATTTAGTCGGAAATATGGCTTGTTGATATATGGCTCGCTGAGAGCTTTCCGATGAATGGCAACAAGCCATATTTCCGACTAAATCCTGAAAAATTACCCATAAATCTGCTGTGGTTAAATGGTCAATTACTTTGGGCATTACTGTAGGAACCATATCTGTTGGACTAATTCATGACACCTGACTGCTCTGATCATCTGATAATTTTTTTCCGCTGTATTAATTTTCGATGTACACAATGCACAAAAAATTACATATAGGTTGTTAAATAGCTTATTACTGTTTAATTAGTCATTTTTACATGGATAACATGTATAATCCAGAAAGATGTTTATGTTGTTTGAACGTGTAATTTGAATTAAATCTGCATTAACCCTTAACTGGGATAGGGAGACTCGCATATATAAGAGAATACATTGGCCTAATAATATTTACCTTGACCGTCTAAGCCAGTGCTTTCTCTTATATATATGCGAGGGTCCCTATGGGAGACTCGCATATATAAGAGAATGTACTGGCACAGGATGTTTAATGCTGCACCAGCACACAGCTCCCATCATGAAAAGGTTAAGTGGCAAATTTAGGACCAGCCTATAAGTTTCAACTTTCAATAATAGGAAGATGTGGCACATTTTAGAGGGAAGATATCTCGCAAGTTGCTGTCTAGGCTGGTCCATGACACGTGTGATGACGATACTCTTGAGCAACGTCTTGGGGACCTCATAAAAGTGTAAGATTTCACAGGCAGGTGACTGGTCTGTACTTTATACACACAGACCATACTAATTATATCTGCATATCGAATGTATACCAATGAAATTAATACAATATCTTTCTAGGTTGATTAGTCAACGGGCAATTTAGTAATCGATTATCACCAAAATCAACCTCGGCATTGACTAGTCTATTAATCATTTCAATACTAAACTGAATGAAAGAATATATTAACCCTTTCATGCATGACTGGAGCTTCCTGAAATTTTGGGAAATCCCTGTGCCAATGCATTCTCTTCTATATGGGAGTCCTCCATAGGGAGCCTCGCATATATATAAGAGAATACATTGGCCTAACAATATTTACCGGTACCTTGACCTTGTATACCAGTGCATTCTCTTATATAGACAAGGCTCCCTATGGGAGACTCTCATATATAAGGGAATGCACTGAACAGGGTCTTTTACCCTTTCATGATGGGAGCTGCCATCGTGCAGCATCAAAGAGACTGTGCCAGTGCATTCTCTTATATATATGAGTCTCCTATTGGGAGCCTTTCATATATAGAGAATACACTGGCTTACAAGATCAAGGTAAATATTGTTAGGCCAATGTATTCTCTTAAGTATGCGAGGCTCCCTATGGAGGTTTGCATATATAAGAGAATACATTGGCACAGGCAGGGTTCGCGCTGCCACTTGTCAAATTTTCCAATGGCAAAAATAATTCACATTTGTCAAAAGATATTTTCATTTGGCAAAAGTTTTGGCAAGTCACTTTTTAATTCCTCAATATTAAGGTTGAAAAATATTGGTTAATCAATACCATTCATTTTAGGAAATTATTACAATGGAATTATATAAGTTGTGTTTTATATGGTTTCGGAAAAGTTAACACCTCCATTAAGATGCAGTTAATCTGATAGCATTAGTATCGATGGGTGGAGTGATTACCCGTATTTAGTGTGATGGTGGTGTTTACATAGCTAATCCTCTTGAGATGTTCCCTTGTGATGAAGCAACGCTTCTACTGTTGTATTGTTCGGTGATTGGTTTAATGTTGTATGATAACCCACAAGAGAGATGAGAGTATATTTATTAACTAACTGCTTTTCTATCGATATCAAACCGTGAGTGTCGAAACACAAGATTCAGTCAAGGTTGCAGAAAATGATACTATCAGGGATAATATTTGGCAAATTCTAAAAGAATTTGGCAAAAAATATTTTCAGTTGGCAAATTATTTGGCAAAAGTAAATTTCGGTCTTTCGCAAAATATCAGGAAGCTTCAGTCATGAAAAAGGTTAATGCTGCACCAGTTCTCGCCATGAAAGGGTTAAGTAATGAAATGGTTAATTGTCTTAAGTTACCTTGTTTTTTCTGTTATATACTGATGATTGTTGACCTTTTCTGTAAGCTGATTCAGATGGCTCCGAAGATGAATCATTTTCAGCTGTTCATGACGAGTTATCTGTTCTTTGGGAGTCTCTGGATATGATGGTGGTCTGAAATATTTATTGATATACAGTCCATTTCAATTATTCGAATATCGCTTAATGGAGTATTTCGGTTATTAACATAAAATACCATTTGTTTTTGTATTTTAGCATTAGCATACCCGGAATGAAGAATAGTTTAAATTTTTTTTTCCAGAAAATAATTCCTTTAATCGTGCACCTGATTTCGATCCAGGTGTACTCTCTTTCTTTGGTGCAAGTTTAGGATATAACCTCCTATATAATGTCCACAAAGTGCAGATTTTGTACCCTACTTTTCAAACACAGAGCTTCAAATCCACCTAGAAATTGATGCACACACCATCCAGAATCACAATGCGTAGAGAAAAAAACTTTTTAACAGAGAATTTTTACTTCACCCCAGGACTACCGGTGCACTAAACACCTCAACAATAATAATAATAATAATAATATTTGTAAAGCGCTTATCCCCAATAAGCGGGCCCTAAGCGCTTGACATATAAAACATAAACATGAAATATAAATATACACAATATCAAAGTCACTTTCTGAAACGCTGCACAAACAAATAAGTTTTCAATGACTTTTTAAAGTCGTCAAGAGATGGTGATTCTTTTATGTTCAATGGCAGAGGATTCCATGAATTTGCGCATGTTACTTTGAAAGATCGGTTGCTAACCGTGATCAAATTAGGACTGGCTACCAATGGCGAGTTCTGATTGATCCCACTGATGTGGAATCCCACGATTCGGGAAAATTGAGAGTCTATGACAAGTGATCACACCCACTATTTATATGTGGGTATATACCAGTAGTTAACCTAGACTGCACGAAAACCCAGATGCTGAAATGTGAAATATTTTTTGCATTTGGTAAAACTGACAAGACTACTCACTCTGTTATTGCATCAAGTTCATCTTCTTCGTCATAACCCAGATCAAGTTCCTCTGCATTTCCGTTGTCATCATCATCATCATAGTCGATGATGTCATCATCATCAAGAAAGTTCCCTAAAGCTTGATTGACAACAGTATCTGGATCGAGCAGCGTGAACGCTTGTGCATCATAACCATCATCAACATTGTCCATTCCATCCATATTTCTGCAAGAAAGAGGTAAGTTACAAGTCCACTGACAAGAATAAAAGACCTAGCTGGAATGAAAGACCTGGCATAATATAGTTCTCAGCAAATATAAAAATATAGTGGAACTGAATAATTGATATAAAAAAGTACATGATCTGAACTAGTAACAGGGTGGAATGGCTATTTAATTGAGTTCAATACGACAATAAGTCGACATATAGTACATGTATTTATTTCATCCAAAGTGTCTGTGCCATACAGAAGACCAGTCAAGATGAAGATCTACATGCGGTCTGAATCAGATATGTCCGAGATCTTATTGGCAGCTCGGATACAAACCGAGCATTTCAGGACACAATTAAGTCTCATCCAAATTCCAATGATGACATTGAATTGCAATGGACAACATTCAAGCCTTCAAGGACATATGCAATCAACTTCTACAACTAGTACCCTCCAAAATGAGCAGCACACATTTTTACCAACCATGGATAACAACCAAAATCAAGCAACTCCAAACGTAGTCAATTATAAAGTGATGCACTTCTAAGCAATGTGTGAAGGGAACCGGTGTTCTGAAAAAAAAAGTGCATGTGTTCCGACATTTACTATTTGTCGCAGAACACCGTTCTTACCAACTTCTGATTGAACAAGTATAGAAAACAAAATTGCGATATCGATGGCGAGGAGTCACTTATTGCTAATGGTGAAAAATATTTAAAACTCTGTTAGTTTGGCGTCCGGAATGATTTTATCGCTGCAGAGTTGTAGATGAGTACCAGCAATTTATAGGAAACAGGCCACATAAAAGTGACATATGCCCGGTGTTTTGTGCATTTATTTGAGATTTGATTGGTAATACCTTCATTAGTGATTACTTGTTCAGTTATATTAGGATACAGATCAATTTATAAATTCAATTAAAACCTTATTTTTGGGACTTTATGTCCAGTACTCTTTCCATACTCTTCCAAATTCCAGGAAATTATTTTTATCGAATTTCGAAAACAATTTCAATTTTCATAAAGTGATAATCAACCATTCATTGGGGCGCTGTCAAATCTAATCCCGAAGAACTTACCCCGATACCTTTAAAATGATTCGACTATAAATTGAGAATATGCATTAGCTGGGATTTATTTTATAAATGAAGGGCATATATAATTCTATCAACTCCCGAAATCGTGTACGACTTTTTGTTTACGCGGGACGACGGTCGGTAAGGGGCCGTTCGATTGGCGTTCCGATGAGACCCCGGTAAAATGTGGAATGGAATGTATGCAGTTTTACTACAGGAAACGGAACGGCTAATGCCATTTTCCAGGCTATCATAATTATGGTCTCGACTAACCTCCTCTCACATAGCGACGGGGGTGGGTGTCTCACTCCAACTGGCCAAAATGTTAAATTTGAAACTTAACAGTTAATTTCTTCTTCTTCAAAACAGGTGCATGTACAGGTAGCGCAATGTTGCGTTTTGTCGCACCGTGCTCGGGGTCGGCGGTGCCACAGGGGCCTGTAACGCGCTCCGCGCTGCCCGCACCCTTTTGCGCTGCCCATATACGCCGCTTCTATATACGCACCTGGTTTACGTTAATGGTAGTATAATACTACCATTAACGTGAAGCAGGCGCGTATTGATATAGAGGCGGCGTATATGGGCAGCGCAAAAGGGGGCGGACAGCGGAGCGCGTTACAGGCCCCTAGCTGTGGCAGTGCTCACATTTACAGTGAAATAATTATATACAAGGCTCTGGTTTGTGAGGTTTAATTTTCGGAGTGAGATGGAAAGAGAGCATGGTCTTGAAGAGCTTCTAGTCTCTGGTGGAACGTTCCTCTACTTCCACAGCATTCCGGAACTGTATTGTCCGAAGGAAGAAGGAATATTAAATTTTGTAAGTATCCTCCCCGTTGGCTGTAAGTTGTCTTTGTGATGTATTGTCTTTGTGATGCATTTGACTGCCGGGATGCCATCAATGCCATACACTACCCGATGGAACATCACCTTGTCCGCAAGTGATTTCCATCTCAGTTGTTTCTTCATGGCGTGGTGTCATTCTTCCAGTTGAAGTAATTGGTCACCCATCGATCTAGCTGCCCTTTTTAACCACCTAGCTGCCCTGTTTTACCCACATAGCTGCCCTGTTTTCATTGGTCATCCACCTATAGCTGCCCTGTTTTACCCACATATAGCTGCCCTGTTATACCAACCTAGTTGCCCTAGCTGTTTTACCCACATAGCTGCCCTGTTTTACCCACATATATATAGCTGGCCTGTTTTATCCCACCTATAGCTGCCCTGTTTTCATTGGTCACCCACATAGCTGACATGTTTTACCCACATATATAGCTGCCCTGTTTTACCCACCTAGCTGCCCTGTTTTCATTGGTAACCCACCTAGCTGCCATGTTTTACCCACCTATAGCTGCCATGTTTTCATTGGTCACCAACCTAGCTGCCCTGTTTTACCCACCTAGCTGCCCTGTTTTGTACTTTATCTAGATCGTCGATGTTTTTTTTGTATGTGGGTTCCACACACTTGCTGCATAGTCAGTTAATGTGCGAACCATTGCCTTGTAACATTTTTTTTTACGGCAGCGGCTATATATATTTACCATCGGATGGCAAATAGCGATTCTACCGATAATAAATGCGCTATTTGCAATCCGATGGTATTTTAAAGAAAAAAAACATATCATATCATCATCATATGCCCATATAATCATGATTCCTACACGTCTTCTTGGTAAATAGGCCCAGTTGACCCTCGGTTGACCACCTTCAGATAATCCTGGGGGGGGGTATGCTTAAGAACTCGCCCAATTTTGAAGGAAATTTCGTATAATTAGAGCATTTTGTGGCACAAGCTGTCGCTATATGTCCACATAATCACGATTCCTACCCGCCTTACCGAAAACTGGGCCCAATTGACCTTCATTGCCCACCTCCAGATATCCTGGGGTATGGTACATAAGAATTCAATCGCCATTTTGAAGGAAATTTAGTATAATTATAGTATTTAGTGGCACAAGCTGTCGCTATATGCCCACATAATCACGATTCCTACCCGATTTACCAAAAAACTGGGCCCAGTTGACCCTCGGTTGACCACCTCCAGATTTCCTGGGGGTGATACATAAGAAATCGCCAATTTTGAAGGGATTTTCGTATAATTATAGTATTTAGTGGCACAAGCTGTCGCTATATGCCCACATAATCACGATTCCTACCCGATTTACCGAAAACTGGGACCAATTTACCCTCGGTTGACCACCTTCAGATATCCTGGGGGGATGGTACATAAGAAATCGCCTAATTTTGAAGGAAATTTTGTATAATTACTAATTAGAGTATTTAGTGGCACAAGCTGTCGCCATAATGTGAAATAAACGCTCTTTATTTCTACAATACCAAGAATGGTCAAACACGGAACTCTCTTTTCTGTCTCATGCCGGACACATGACTGTTGTTTATTTGGGTCACAAATACCGTGTTCAATGTTGTATTTATTATGGATACACTGCGCCTTTGTGGGAAATATATAACGCACACAGAAAGGTAGTTAAAGTATTGCGCGACCTATTTCGATACCGGGAATAACTCAAAAGCGAATAGTATTAGGTATATGTTCCTACAACAAGTTTTAGATAGTGCCCTGGGTATAAAATAATGTATCGAATCGAATCGAAGACCCACATAAACGCTTTTATCAATCAATATTTTATTCCGAAATGTCTGGTATAATGCAGGCAATCAATTTGAGACATTTTACGGTTCGATGTTCCAATTAAAGGTACTCAATCCGATTAAGCACCCCTAAATTACTATTACTTTGGCTTCGGGGGTAACAAATATTTTATTCGAGTCGAGGAACCCACCCTTCAAAGCTCAGAGTGATCAGATATCGATTTTTGAAATTTGAATTTGTTTTAGATCTGGTCCACTTCCACGTGCTCAAACGGACAAATTACGGGTGTAAGATGGATAACTCTAAAATCAAGTGGTTAATACCAACAATAATAACCACTTGATTTTAGAGTTATCCATCTTACACCCTGGATTTTTCAGTAATTTGTCCGTTTTAGGATTGAGTACCTTTAATGTCGCGCCCGATCGGACAGCGTATACTGCACCCACGACAACATATACATGGACAGGTGTTGTACTGGGGGGGGGGGGCGGCATTTTGCATCCGGATCTTTATTCGGTGATCTCGAATGAGACTTTTCAGCCTGACAAACTTGGTATCTGACCGAGTTCTGATTTTTGTCAGAATTACCAGGTTGCGATCCCCGGTCCGCTAGCACGAGAGGCCAGTACGCTACCTCTCGGCTGCCGACTTCCCTTGATGGCTCGACAAAGGAAGTATGACTAGTGCACATGTGCTCGATCTGGTAGAGATTGTGTATTTCAAACATAGATCGAGGCAGGGTGTTTGCATGTGCATCGATAACCCAATCTCGAGACGAAGTTTTCTGATCAATTGATACAATATTTCGTAGGACATTTCGGTACGTGCCTACACTGAATACATTATGTTGACTGTGTCATGTTCTTTCCAAATGTGTCGTTTCAAATACAAACATATATATATCACGGCTTGTTATTAAAATTTAGTTAATGCAATCACCAGCTCTATTGAAATGTTATGTCTGTGTAACGTGGTGGGGGTCTTGACTATATCGTTGTTCTGTCGTGGTATAGTGTGGACTGTTTCCCCCTACTCGATGTTACAAAAATAAAATATTGTTGTAGATCTTGCGATCTGTATAAATCTTGAACCGTATTCTGTGATTCTGGAGTTCTTGGAATCTGTGTTCTTGGCTTAGAGCTCGCTACGAAGGCCTAGTTATATGATAATCCGTTATGGGAGAAAGTTTCTAGTAAGCCCGTGGAGTACCAAGTTGACAGACAAATCCGTTACAAAACGGTATGATTTAATCATAAAAGTATCTTCTCAGATGATCATGTGAATACAAGTATTTCAATGATGATAATCCACAGTAGGTCTGTGTGGGTAGCACTATCAGAATATATACGGCCTGATATACTTCCAACTTAGCATAAAACCAGCTACAGTGTGAGCCAAGGCATGGCCAAGTCAAGTTAAATGACAAAGAAATGACAATTAGGCAATTCGCCAAATGTCTAAGAAATATCCAAAGACAATGGTGACACTCCGAAAAACCCTGTACCAAGTCTTGGTTAAAACGCCCAATGGGTCTTTAAATAAAAGTCAGTTAAGTACTGACAGTCGTTTACGCGAATACGTAATCCGTTGAAGTGTACCCTCTGTAGGTAGCGTCGGCCCTTTTATACGACGCGACCCACAGTGGGTAGTAATTACTACCTACAAACTACCCACAAATGATACCCACAGCTACCTTGTAAGGTACACAGCTACCTGGACTAGATACTGGCTCTATGACGCTCCGACGCTCTGCTCTGTTCGCCGTCATGAGAGACCAGCACAATCCATCCGCCATTTTGAAAAAGGGAATTCCCTGTCCAATCAGAAAATAGCATCCCGTTGCTAGCCAACTAATTAAGTTCCAAAGAGGTAGATGAATTGAATTGTGAATTATCCATTACGGATAGCAAATCATTGTGTAAAACTGTTAATTAACATGCATGGTTGTTAAATAATTTAATATTGAATAAACAAAATTAGATCTGAACAAGTTGGAAGTTATGACTGCATTAAATTAATCTTATATGGTAGATCAATTAAAAATAAAATTGAAACATTATAATTTATTAATATTTTTATTTTCGAGAAAGAGAGTGACCGCGCAAAGTACCATACGTATACCAAAGGCTAAAGTTGACCTACTAGTACTAAGCGTTACAACTGACAAGATTACATACAGTAACAAATTTACAATTATATATTTTTTTCATATCATAATTATGGTAAGATCTATGGTAAATTTACTGTGACGTAATAATGGCGGATGGATTGTTCTGGTCTCTCATGACGGCGTGCATAGTGTAACGACGTAGCCTCATAGAGCCAGCGTCTAGTCCAGTCCAACAGCTACCTTGAAATAAGACGTTACGAAAATAGCGTCAGAAATCACTTAGGTAACAACTAAAGGCGGAAGTTACCAATGACGTCACGCTATTTATAGCTTGACACGAAGAGTGGGAAAATCCCAGAATGATATAAATACAATGTAACGACGATGTGAATGAGTGTGAATAAGATCAGAATTAGAACAGAAAGTTAGGTAATAATTAGATGAATTTGCAAATTAAGGGTTTGTTATCTGACAAATATAGGTAATATTAATACTATGAATGTATAAAGTACAATTTGAAGTGAGGAAAGTGATCAAAAGTTACCGATCGACGAAATAACAATGAATGCATTGTAATTAATATAGTAATACAACGGAAGGTGCCATGTAGCTATGCTACATCTGTTTCGTTCCGCTTCCATCAGTCGTACTATATTCCGTAAAATCGATACAGCCTATATATAACAACAAATGGAAGGGAGGTGATTTAGTTTCCGTCCCAGACTGTTTTTTTCTTTTGCAAATAAATTCGCAATGAATCTTCTTACATATTTGCCCAGAACTCCATCGGATGCGTTCGCATTCGTGTTCGCATTGGGGATGATTCACTCGGTGCTTGCATTCGGCTTCTTTATTATCCTGCCATACATTTATCAAGCTGGGATAACGCTAACGTTTTATGTTCACATCGCGGCAGCATTGTTTCTCTATATCAATGTTATGATGAATTTCTGGAAAGTATTATCGACGGACACAACAAGTGGACGCTATGTTCTGCCCTCAGACTTGAAGCCTGGTTGGAGATTCTGTTACTCGTGTGAAAGCTGCGCGCCACCGCGATCTTATCATTGTGTAATTTGCAAAAAGTGTATTTTACGCCGTGATCATCACTGTACGTTCACAGGAAATTGCATCGGTTTCTCAAATTACCGTTTCTACATAATGTTGGTGTTATATACGTGGATAGCAGCGTTGTATGCGAACATAATGAATTTTGACTACATATGGGCGCAACTGGGTGGTTTTAACTTCAGATCCGTTTTCACATTTGTTTTACCCATGATGGCTTGGTTGATGGGCGTGTGTGAGACGATCAGCGTCGGTGTGGCCATCATGGGGTCCCTCTGCTTGTTCGGCTTTCTGTTCATTTCTTCACTCCTAGGTTTTCACTTGAGGAATGTTTCCAGAGGACAAACGACGTTTGAGAACTCGCATGGCATAAAGATTTACAACATTGGTCTCAAAGAAAATCTTAGGCAGTTCCTCGGGGAGAAGTGGTACATATGTTGGATTTTCCCTCTTATTTGTTCTCAGCCCGTCGGTGATGGCTTAGACTTTCCTACAGTTGATACTTATGAAAGTAACAAGGCAATGTGACTTACTTTGTTTTCGAATGCCCATATACACACGACATATGCTATATTATATATACAATTTGGAAGAGGAACAAAATAGTATATATATATATGCCGGATAAGTTGAAAATACAATGTTTCCTCTTTCAAATTGTATGGAATATGTTGTATTCAATGTGATCTAGTTATTCGGAAATTAAGTGAGCATTTAATGCCGTTTCCTGTATGAAAATTACAATTCGTTAGTCAGACTACCTGTGAAACTGTAGTAGCATAATTTGTTTGTTGAAACAGTCACTGGATATTACTTTTACTAGTATTAGGTGATGTTACATGCATCAAAGTTTGAAGGGACAGTGAGAGCGATCTTTATTCCTCCAAACATGCCGCTCCCGATTAAAACTTAGCCGATAAATGCATTCTAGTATCTTACGTTGTGACTAATTGCATTACCTGTATGCACCGGAACAACTTATTAAAATGATAGAAATTACTATATCGATTTGAAAAGAAAAAAGGTCATTTTTTAGCTCAACTTGACATGTCAAGTTTGAGTTATTGTCATGGGGTTGGTATCCGTTGTCAGTGTGTGTGTGTGTACATTCCGTCAACAATTTCAATTAGCACTGACTACTGCCGCACATATGGTTGGATCATTATGTAATTTGACATGACTGTTGATATTGAAATATAGACGGAAACGATTCATTTTGGGGTTATTCGGCAAAAAAACATGGCCACCAGTGGCCATCTTGGATTTCACAATTCAATCCATAGTAATTTCTAAATAATACAGTTATTCCGGGGCATAATGCCTATATATACAGCTCTCTCATTTAACCCAGGAACGTGTCAAAAGCGAGCAATATGTTTTTCACGGGGAACCTTCATTACGGGAGCTGCGCTGGTGCACCATTAAACATCCTATGCCAGTGCATTCCCTTATATATATGCACATAATTATAATAGAATGCACTGGCTTACAATGTCAAGGTAAATATTCTTAGGCCAATGTATTCTCTTATATGTGAGAGCCTTTAGAGGCTCCCTATATATGATGGCCGGGAGACTCGCCTATATAATAGAAGTCATTTTCACAGGGTTTTCGCAAAATTCCAGGATGCTCCACTCATGGAAGGGTTAAAGACCCATTTATTTTTCACGTCTGTGTCTTATAAGGTACCCATAGAGTAATAGAAAATAGCTTAAATCATAGAAACATTTCCCCCGTTGCGGCTCCAAGAACATAATTCAAACTATAGTTTATTTTCAATGGAATTAGAATAACTATATCTTTAAGATATAAAGTTATTCCCCTTCCATTGACAATAATGGACTTTGGAGCACGGAACACACGTCGGTATCTCAACAAAAAACAACATGTTCACAGCAGTTTAGTTCGCCGAATAAGTTGGTAATATAATGTTTTGGAGCTTCCTCTTTCAAATGGTACATAATATGGCTTATATGTTATATAATGTCGTCTGGTGGTTCGAAAATAAAGTGCTTCATTCATGTTAATCCTGTTGATTTTTAATTTTAATTGTTCATGATCTCTATAAAGTTTCCAAGCATGGAAATATTACATTTGGGTCGAGAAATCCATGCATGAAACTCATTCATCTAAATTGTCCAACGTATATTTTTCATAACAGTTAGTTTTCACAAAAAGAGTCTCAAACCCAAATATTATAATTTTCCGAGATTTTTCTATATATAGATGACACAGTTAACGACTCAGAAATCAACATAGATCAAAAATCTATAATTGGGAATTAATTATTACGGACATCGTCATGGTGGTGTCTGTATGTGTTTAAAACTACAATGTATCTGATTTATGTGATGAAGATGGATAACTCTAAAATCAAGTGGTAATAACAACCACTTGATTTTAGAGTTATCCATCTTCATCCGCAATACCATCCGTTAGTCCACGTGTTTCTGGACCACTTATTACTACAGGTCTCGAGAAACAACAAACTTCAAAAATCTATATCTGATCACTGAGCTTTGATGGGTGGGTTCATCGACTCGAATAAAATAGCTTTTACCCCCGAAGCCAAAGAAATAGTAATTTAGGAGCGTCTGATCGGATTGAGTAGCTTTAGTAAGCAACCGTGAAGTATATTGTTACCTCTGATAATCATAATAGTATTGGCTCTACCAGGCTCTACGTGACTTTCCTCTTGAGTCTTGATGCGGATGATACCTATTCCTAAACTGAATTTCTCTTACCTGAATTTATAGGGATGTCTGTAATGATGTATGTGTTCACAAACTTACATGTAGTGATATGCTGGCGCTCGCCATTCCTCCATTTAGAAAGCCATCGAAATAGTACAGTACTTCAAGAGTGTGCGAATAACAGTGCGATAAGCAAAACTAAGTATACTTAGAATATTTTACGCCATTTCATTTTTGTAACAATTTGGCAACTATCTTTTATTTCACTTCAAACATTTAATGACCGCGAAAATGAAAATTTGTAGAAATTGTATACCTATATATAACAATTCGATGCCTGATATATAATGGGAATTTTGATGAACAATTTTCAGAAGTTCTATTTGTCGTATGTTTCATCTTGATTTAACTGGACTGATCAGAATATAATCAATTGTTGATTTCACAATTGACTGTGTGTGTTACCACAGTGTACTTATGCCACTTTTGATATGTAGCACCTCATTTAAAAACATATAATAACCAGTACATGTAATAATTAGAGCATATTGCCTGGGGTGTTTGATATTAGGCCCGATGTCAGCCCGAGGTAACATCATATCAGCCTGGGTCCTGGGACCGAAGGTCGAATGCTGATATATATATATATATATATATATAGTAATATCCTATTTATTAATTTAGATCGCCTCTTAGTAACTGACAACTCTTTCAAAGGAGTGACGTCGCAAAAATGGATATATATACCTGCATGTTATTTTATACCAATGAATGTTATTTTTTATATGTTTATTATAATGTTTAAAAGAAGAAAAAAATACACATGCAGTTTCAAACGTCTTCACCAATATCAAAAATCCATAATCGCTGCCCCAATTAACTTAATACTTTTATTTGAAATATTTTCATATAATCTATAAATATATTATAAGAAATTTTGGGGACTTTCTATGGATCCTGCATTTGTGTGGGTCATCACCACAGTTCTGTCAACACAGTGATATAATCTGGTGCTCGCCATTCCACATCACAAAGCGACCGAATAAATGCAGAATCCAGTCACAATCCACCGACTTCACAAATATCCAAAATATTATACATGATTTTAATATTTAACATATTATCTTGTAATTAGAGATAATTTTCAATTCCAATATTCCTTTTTCTCGTGACTGGCAGCCTGGCATCCTTCATGGACCACAATGGAAATAAGCCTGCCCACATTGCTTTCTTGTGCCATCCCCAATGACTAGTCTGTAGGTCACTGTATATATTTAATCTTGATCTTCGCCAGTTGCTGCCTCAAATCTCAAATCTTCACTCTGACTCCTTATTGCAGCCTCGTATCACTTCATATATCGTATTCAAAACTTTCACCATTAAAACTGTTGTTAACTTCTTGTTTTTGTTGTAAATCTCTAGATTCTACATGTATACGTCATGGTCATCAAATAAAAATCAATCCACCAAAACGTGTTATATATGGCCACGAGCGCTTTGTGTCACCCCCCACACAATCGCTGAGTTATAATTTATGCATGTGCAATTCGAAAAGTCATAATACTTGGTGGGCGGTATACAGGGTGGGGGGAGGGGGGATGGGGGGGGGGGGGGGGGGGGTTCCGGGCACGTATGCCGGGATGGGTGGGTGGTCAATGGGACCAACAATCAATTTTGTCTGCAACTCAATTTTGCTTTTCCTGCAAGTCTGACTGTTTTTGCAATGAGTTTGGCTTAAAACACCTTAGAATAAGAGAAATAATGAAATTCTAACTGCTAAACTGACTTCAGGCAGTTATCGTGTTGTATTTTTTTGCACATTTTGAAATCCAAGATGGCCGCTGGCAGCCATGTTTTTTTGGCCGAATGACCCCAAAATGACTCGTTCCTATTTACATATTTACATGTCAATGTTAACATTCATGACAAATAGTATGCACAGAAATTCATATATATACAGCTGTTTACAGTGAATTTCCCCCGCAAATTTCTGTGTTAGTGTTAAAGGGGCGGGGTGGGTGTCCAAAAAATGGTCGGAAAAAACTGCCGAAAATGGAAAATATTTTGGACGCGGGGGTGGTGGGTCACAACAAGGGTCGAAAGGTAAAAATCTTCATACGTGCCTGAATTTTTTTCCGATCCCCCCCCCCCCCCTGCGGTATATAGAAATATTTACGGGATGCCAAATCATATAACAGCATTGAAGCGCAATTCAATTGCGCTGAAATGCAATATACTGCGTGAAGCGGAATTGAATAGTACTGAAGCATAACTAGGCTATATATACTGAAGCATAATCAAATTGAGCTGAAGCACAATTCAATTGGGTTGAAGCGCAATTAAAAATTAATTGCGCGCTAAAGCCTAAAGCGCCATTGAATTGCACCGAAGCGCAATTATTAGTTGACGCATGTGTAGTGGGTAACCCCCTCCGAATAATATTGAAATAACCAAAACTGGCTAAGTAAGTTTGGGAGTTTCTAACAGCGAATGGACTTATATCAAGATTTCAGTCCCGCTTCGTTAAAGGTGATTCGACAGTTTTCCAACTTACTGATATTTATGATCATATCGCCGATTCTCTTGACCAAGGTAAAGAAATTAGATGTGTATTTTGTGATGTCAGCAAAGATTTTGATGAGGTTTGGCATAAGGGTCTCCTTTACAAAATGGAACGCATATATAGGCATAACTGGTAATTTGCTGAAACTTTTTGAGTCATACTTATGAAATCGCCAGCAAAGAGTGGTTGTAGATAGTGACAATTCAGAATGGAATAATGTTCTCTCTCTCTCTCTCTCTCTCTCTCTCTCTCTCTCTCTCTCTCTCTCTCTCTGACCTCAGCAGATTCATCAATTCTCTGCGATTATTAAAACATCATTATCATGTTATATATTTCACATATACTTCACATATACTTCACATATACTTCACAACATTTCTTCGTCGAGAAATGTCGTCGATCGAAGTGTTTGGATGTCTGTTGGATATAATAATTGTTTTCCAAATGTAAGAAAACAGATATAAATAATTTTAATGTTGTGTTTTAGCACGTATGTAGCCTATATATATATGTATCCATTCTTACATTATATTTATATGATCAATAGATCTTTTATTAAAATCATACATGTATATTATGTAGTATTACAAAGTGTACTGTGATAATGAACCCTAGCTTTGCATCAAATGTTTGTTTTGAAAGCACCCCTTTTAATTGGTCATCACTTACGGCTCCTTATGGGCCGTTATGTTACCAAAACATCGTGTCATTCTTTAATCCAGTCCACACATTGACATAATTAATGAATAGACACATGTTGTATTGTTAAAAAAACTTTAATAATATACCATCAAAAAACATAATTACTTACTATTAACAATTTCTGGACAACCCGCCCGTGTTTATCGGGACGACCCGCTCCGAAAACAGCAGAATGGCGGGTTGTTTCAGCCTCATGCTGCAGGGGCGGATAGTCCTGTTCACACCTCTTACCCCTAAAATAAATTGAAATTTTCCTCGAGTACAAGTGTCAGTGCATAACAAAATATTGCGGTTATAAAATGAACAAGATATTGTTTATATTAATTAGAAATGATCATAAAATGACATGAGTTACAGCACTGGACCAATTTATGATTATTGTTATTGTCCGTACAAATTATTAACAATAACCGACGTTTCGTTCCGACGATCCATTTCGCAAAATCAAATTACCACAACAGCGATAGGAACCGGAAGTGATAGGTTTCCTTAGCAATGTTTAGAAATGGCGGCCGGAGTTAAGTTTGATGATGATTCGGGAGGATTTGCTTCAAATTGTTTCCCTGTTAGATGTCTACAACATCAAGGAGAAGAATGTAAATATACATAGTCATCAACAGAATAATAATATAAACGAAACAGCCATCACAAGACCATATTTTTATAATATGGAGTATTGTAAAATCAAATAAATATATCCTTCAACTTCAAGTTCAACCGTCACTTCACTGTTTCAGTGGCTTCAGCCTTCAACTTGTTCCCCATATTCTCGTATTTGTATCTGTAGACATTACAGTGCAGGAACCAATTCTGGTTGTAGACGCACTGGTCTAGGTGCTACCACGGCCGAGTAACTTTATATTATAATCATGCGGCACCTCGAAACAGTGCGCAGAACTACGCGGAAGTGCGCGGTACAAATGACACAGTTATTATGCACAGGGGCAGGTGGGGGTTGATTTAATACATGAACTATAGTAGTAGACAGTCTTCAGTTGCAAATTTGTAAGGTTATTTTAACGTTTTAACTTGTATTTGAGAGATAGAGTGAGTGGTAGAATCTACCGCGCACTGTTTCGAGAAAAGCTTACTGCTCAATTATATCTTCCGCGCATTGTTTCACGAAAAGCATACTCGTGGTTTCGGATTAGGGACCACACTTAGCCTACATGTCTTAATTAGTAATAGGCCTAGTATAGAGGTAGACTGATTAGAGGTGACAGCTTACTGCATGTCACTGTAGAAAATGTGTGAAGTTAAAATGTTGAAACAACACAACCATCATGCAGTGATTATTGAGTGATTAAATCTGCAGGGTAGGCCTATAGCCTAAGTATGAAGTCGACTCTGACAATTTCATACCCAAATGACCCTATACATCAAGTGTTCATATATAGCCCAGAAAAATTGTGTTCCAAATGCAGAATCAAATTAAATCCACTGAAAACGCAACTAAAGGTACTCAATCCGATCAGAGTGTCTCCATCTCAACAGATTCCAACAACAATTTTTTTTTATCAAAGGTCACTTTAGTTATTACAATGTAGAATCGATTAATTATCCAAAAATATTGCGAACGACTGTGAAATGTCGTATATAATTGCCCAAAATGTGTTGTATAGCAACATTTTGTTCGATGGAATTTAGTATCGAGAGTATGTCGGTCGACTTTTTCGGCAAACTTCTGGGACAGCAAGTATTCCCGATAATGAAAAATAATAGATTTCTAAAATCGATATCTAATAAATCTGAGCTTTGATGGGTGGCTTCCTCGACTCGAATCAAATATGTTTGGCCCCTGAAGCCATTGAAATAGTAATTGAGAGGAGTGTTATCGAATTGAGTACCTTTAATCGTATTTGGGAATAAACGTAATTACTCCAAAACCAAACTCTCTCTCTTTTTGACACACCCATCACGCAATCTAACGAAGCCCGGGGAAGCCACTTTCCTGGTATTCACTCTAGACTCACGCCTTAAATTTAAAAAGCACCAAAATCGTTGATCGATTATTTTCCACGTCGAACGGAATTTTAACAATAAATAATAAATTTGGAAACATATGAGGAAATCGAAACTGACTAATAATAACTGTGCAGGTTTAAACAATGTGATCAAAATAGAGACTGATATAATATTGAAATTACCTGACTTGGCGGACAGACTACTTGACATAATAACTGATCAACAGAGAGAAATAAGAGGTGCTATATATGCACAGCTCGGTGCCATATTATGGCACCGGTAATTTCATTTTGACATTTTAAGTCTGCCGGTCCAAAGCCCGGATAAAAGCTGATGGGAGTTTTTAAAAATTGTTTTATAATATATAATTTATCACGTAACTGTGGTTATTAATCCGACATCGCGCATTCAGTTTTCTGGTAACAACTGCGCAGTAAGCTTTTCTGGAAACAATGCGCGGAAGATATATAGGGGAGCTCATAAAAGCCGAACACAACCGAACATAACCGAACACAAGTCCAAATAATGGGAAATTTCACGAATAAAGTTCATAGGCATATGTATTCATGTTCACACTATAACTATACGAACTTTGGTGGAGTTCGGGCCAATAATAAGTGTTTTATTCGATATTTTGTAAAACGCGTTTAGTGTTCGGCATAGAAAAGCCGAACACAAGTTTATGTTCGACACTCAGTCACCGGTAATTAATTAACACATAGATATGCATAGATGTGGCGTTAGCTGGCGTTTGAGATATATAACTCTATATACAGTCTACTAAATATAAGACCACCTTGTAAAGTTCATAGGCATATGTATTCACGTTCATACTATTACTATACGAAGTTTGGTGGAGTTTGGTTCAATAATGAGTGTTTTGTATAACGCGTTTGTGTTTGGCATAGAAAAGCCGAACACAAACTTCTGTCTCATGGATTAGATTATAGGGTTGATTGATCTAGTTTTGCATGCCTTTACTCTTTTAGTCTGACATGGCTTCTTGGCAATAGCCGCGGTTTTCGGTATCGTCAAACGTCCGTCGATCAGTCGAAATTTGCCGAAGATTCTGGCATAAATTAAATTGGTCACCAAGCGATGACTTAGTAAAAAGTAATTGATTTTCAATTGCTGGCACTCTACATGAAACCATCGGTCACACATATCGCAGCCGATGCTGCGTATCTCGTGACATTCCTGGGAACAAACACCACATGGGTAAATCAATTTGGAATTAGGCATTGTAGAATTTTCAGACCTGTGATCATAATGCCAAATACTGCTGAGATTGTGATTTGCCAAATAATATACCACATTCTTATATAGAACTCACTTTCTTGTCACTCAAATATTGTTTTTTACAATCGTACGTTGTCTTTCATGGCGGGGCCCACCAAAAGCATGTTGTTTCTATAATAGTAGGCGCCATCAAATACTGATTGCAACTAACTGTCAAAACACTGAACTACAATAGGTGAGAGACCGCCACCAACAACAATTAAAGCCTTTCGGCTTAGTGACCATATATCTGATATTAATTATCACCTAGCTAGACAGCCGTTATAGACTAATACACCAGAGAAGCTTGTGTTCGGCTTTTCTATGCCGAACACTGAAGGCGTTTTACAAATTATCGAATAAAACACTTATTATTGGCCCGAACTCCACCAAACTTTGTATATTAATAGTGTGAACATGAATACACACGCCTATGAACTTTATTCGTTATATTTCCCATTATTTGGACTTGTGTTCGGTTATGTTCGGTTGTGTTCGGTTGTGTTCGGCTTTTATACGCACCGATATATAGCGCAGTAAACTTTTCTCGAAACAGTGCGCGGTAGATTCTACCACTCACTCTCTCTAATAAAACGTTAAAATGATCTTGCAAATTCGTAACTGAAGACCTTCTACTACTATATTTCATTAATATACATGTTTTAAATCAACTCCCCGTGCATAATAACTGTTTTGTTTGTACCGCGCAGTTCCGCGCACTGTTTCGAGGTACCCTAATCATGTGGTGACTCCAGTATTGGCAGTAGCGTTCTTTAACAATAACAATTAGATTAGATTAGATTTATTTTGATAGTTCAGGTTATACATGTGTACATGAATACATATTATGGATATGTTTACAAGTTGAATCAATATAATACACAACAGTATATACATATTATAATTATAATAGTATATATTAAATACAAATATGTTATATGTTGGGTTCTGATGAGACAGTTAGAGTTCAGACTGTGTAAATAATTGATATATACCGTAAGAGGATTTATCAATTTTCTCAAGAATTAAATAATTTTATTTTATAGAGGTTGTCGTCAGAATATAAGGTAAATTATGTGGCAGAAATCTGTATAAAAATAGAAATACTCATGTGACCTGAGACCATCAGGGATAACGCAAAAAGTTCTCTAAACGAGAACTTAATTCCATTGCGGTCCCTGGTGGCTTTCGGCACATGGGCAGTGAGTGAAGTTCGAAACTTCGGAGCACAATGTATAAAAGTATTTAAAATATATAAATTAAATAAAAAGCCATTTCAGAACGAGACTTATATGGAGAGGGAAAAGCTAATAAAATAAGTCAATACGCAAGTAATGTAACTTCACCAGCCCTTCGCCACTTGCATACACGCACCACTGCCATGTATGGCCGGCTTTGGACTGGTCTGTCCATGACCGAAAGATGGAAACCCGAAATACAGGCAGCAGTAACGATATATGGCCAAATACTGTCATCGTACATTACAATATAAATTGAACTGCTGTATTGAGGAAATTCTAGTTAAAAGATGATAAAATAGATTGTTCCTAGTAAAAGGCAAATGGATTTTCTTCTCTTTTCATCAATTTCTCTAGTAGGTGTTGTTTAATGCAAAATTTCCAGTGTTTGAGATCAAAAGGGTCACGAGTATGGTATACTTTATCAAGACCATTCCACAATTTCGCTCCTGTAAAATAGAAACTGTGGATGCCATTGGATTTTACAGAGGGTAATGAGTATTTCAGTGTCCCTGATCGAGTTACATATGTACAATGAGTACTAGCTAATATAAAATTATTGTCTAGATATGCTGGAGCTTTCTTTTCCGAAATTTTTAGTACCATCAGTATTTTTCTGAAGTCTACCCTATCACTCACTGGAAGCCATTTAACATGTTTAAATTCATTATAACCAATATGAGTCATGCGATCTAGTTTCATGATAAATCTGACAAGTCTGTTTTGAGATGCTTGAAGACGCTTTTTTGTTTTTACTGTCAGACTAGAGAACCAAAAACCACTTGAGTAGTCAAAATGACATTGAATAAGAGCATTAATTAGAAGTTTTCTGCATTTTTTCATAGCAATACCGATGGCGATTACCCTGTGAGGTAAATCAACGAAAATTTACCGATACCGAGATTGAAATTTCAATACTGACCATCTCTATGCACACACCGAGGCATCTACACGGGTCAGCCATTAATCATGTCCGCACCCGATCGGACAGCGTACTGCACCCACGACAACCTATTTGGTAGAGATGGTCAGTATTGAAATTTCAATCTCGGTATCGGTAAATTTTCGTTGATTTACCTCACAGGGTAATCGCCATCGGTATTGCTATTAAATTATAAGACCAGAGCATATATTCCCGGTAAATTGCGGTTTTTAACTGAACAATATGCATGTATATATGCACACTGTCCACGGATTTACTACATTCGTGACAACAGCTTAATTAGGCAACAAAATGACCTTCACAATTAACTGAATTAAGTGATATTCAACATCTCTTTGATGATTTACACGCATGCCGTCTGCTTTTGAAAAGAATAAGAGCATGACTACAATTTTTTTCGTGTCAATTTGATTTTCGTAACATTTCCGTGAGTGAGTAGAATTGTGAGTAGTAATCAGTGATCACAATTCACAAAATTATGAACGTACACGCGATGTCATGGAAATTGGCGTGGTTTGCAGATGCTCAAACCCACGGGTGGTTCATATTCTCCTTGCAGCGTAATATACCATCCATGTATATAAGAGTCCCTCTTATTTATAGCAGGCAAGCTAGCACATGGTGCCCAAGTATTAATTTAAAGTTATCACGCGACCTTTTTTGGTCACAATGGTCAGGCACATTTGTATAATATACCGGTAAGTATACATGTATGTTTAATAAAGTAATTTATAGTAGGATATACATATACATGTATATGTACCGACATAATTATATGTGCACAACTTGCCAAAAAGATATGCTACATATATTTGAAATTGACAAGATCCAAATAATCTGCAATGCGTATATCAAGTCGCTATTGCATCACCGTCTAATTATAAAGTAACATGTACGTGAACTTACATGTACATGTAGTTTACTTTTTATTTATATTCTTGTGTATGAAATAACATGTTTGGAACAATAAGTGGCACTACTAGTAGATAGACGCTATGTTGATATGAAATATTCTATACATTTTACATGTATTTGATGTTGTTTTGCTGTTTTAGAGGGACACCAGAAATCATTTATTTGATATAAAAGTTATAACTTTTCAAAAATCATACAAGTATCATTTTGTATCATAGGCAGAGAAGGATCCAGAGATGTTTTGATACCTGTTACAGGTTTGGGCGCCCAAACTCTGGAGACCCAAATGTCCCCAAATTCCAAGTTGATAGTATTTATTCAAGTTGGATTTTCCATATTTTCAATGAATTTTTCTATAACTCAACAACATGTAATGCAAATCATCAACCTGCAGATGATATAGTATATTATATAGAGCCTTTATTTGCACAATCAAGTGTCCAGTACTGAATTTTTTTACATCCAAATTTATATGGGGACATACTCAAATACAGAACAGGTGTCCCCAAAAATTATCTGGATCCTTCCCTGATCATAGGCCTAGTTTATAACATGTATGTCATATTTAGTTCTAAGTGGTTACTGCCACGTACATTTTGTAAGTGGCAGCAAGCAACATTTTGTTGTTGCCACGTAAAATTGAATTGAAATTTGCTATTTACCATAATGATTACTCTCAAGCAAGAGTTTTCTTGTTCATGACTTCATAGACCACAGGGGCCTTTAACGCACTCCGTTGTCCGCCCCCCCTTTTGCACTGCCCATATATGCTGCTTCTATATACATGTGTATGCGCCTGCTTCATGTTAATGATCCTTATTATAGTACCATTAATGTGAAGCAGGTGCATATACATATAGATTATAGAAGCGGCATACTGGTATATGAGTAGTGCAAAAGGGTGGTGGGCAGCGGAGCTCGTCACAGGCCCTGTGTCATAGACACAGAACAAAGTTTTAACTAATCCAGGGAAGATTCCAGACTAGTCAATTCCATTCTGGTAGTTCACAATTACCAAATGAATTACAGCCTGCCCTAAGAGTGAATCTGATTGACTGTTGTGATAACTATTGTAAGTGGTTGGCTGGTTGCTGCCATTGTTTTTACATGGCACTAATAACAGCCTATAGAACAGAGCAGAAAATGATGTTAAATGACATTTTTATGTTGTTGTTGTAACTGGAGGTCTGGAACCCTGAATGAATCTTTAACCTACAGCACATTACAGCCACTAGGCATTAACAAGAAGGACTTTGTCGCCTTTTTACTATTAATATGAATGTTCATCCAGGAATTTCACCTCTCCCCCCCAAGGATATCCAAGTATGTTGTTATTTCACAGCGGGCGGAGCATGGATAGTGGCATTAAGAGCAGAACAAAGGCGTCGCTTCAAAGCTGTGTTATGCTCCAAGCCAAGAACTTATTCAAGAATCCGAGAAGAACGAAAGAAGTCGGAGAAGAAGGGCACAGCTCTAGCAGACCACGACTTTGATGAGTCGGATGAAGAAACTGATAAAGAAGAACGGATTCTTGATGGATTCTTCTTGGTACGTATTGCTTTAACTCTATCCACAGGTATCTGTTTGGTTGCAATGCCTGAGCATCTCGATTTGGACTGCATTCGTGATAAATCTAAAATAAATGGCTGTTGATAATTGGCAGTACTTAATGTCATTCTTGTGCCCAGTGCTCGCTTACGTAATCCTAACTTGTTTGTCTATACTATAACGACATCTTGCATGGCTACGAAGGGTGTGAAAATTAATTAGACTCAATTGACTTACTGCTGATTAGTACTGAATGATGATGAACATGAAATTACTCTTGATGTTACCGACAGTTGGTTTAATTTTGAGTAGTTATCACCCTGCAATCATAGTTCACTGCATCTGCGGGAGAAATGGATCTTCCGTATTTTGGAGTTTTCCCTATGTCAATCTGGGAGTCTCACGGACAATCCGCGAAATTTAACAGCTCTGGCAGCCACCCACTTACCTAGACTTGAATAAAATAGAACAAGGGAAGTTTATACTTGAAGGGACGTACCAGTAATATTATTACTCATATAAATTTTTATGATCTTGACCTTTGAACATAAGACTCTGATCTTTGCACTTATTCGACAAAATGGGTTGAGTCAAAAACTAAAGTTTAAATGCATGTTTTAGCTACAAATATTCAACTTGAGTTACAATTTTTCTTCGCCATTGAAACTGATATCATCAGAGACGCTGAAAGTCGAAGTCAATGAACGAAACAACATCTCATTTTCAATTTTATTTTAAACTCTAAGTGGTATTGCATGTAGAATTTAAAGGGGTACTGTCACTCAAATGTTGCTGTTGTTTTCTATATTCTCTGCTTCGTAAAATAAGGTACCAGATTTCCCTTGTTTGGTTGTCTGCCGAGTACGAAGTAATGTTATGGCAGATAAGCTGCAATGCAAAAATAGAACACTCGATAAGCTGCGATGCAAAAATAGAACACTCGTCATCAATATATATTTTACAGTTTTCAGGCAAATGTATCAAATATAAAATGTTATATAATATAGTCCGGGATACTTATTAATTTTATTGTATAGTCTGTGAGTGGCTTGAGTTGACACCCCGTATTAACATAATTTTGTTCACGATGTGTGCATTATGCGTCGCCCAATCCCCTACCCATCAATTAATTTGATTACGTCTTGTACATGGAAATTCATTACTTAGTTTGTTGCTGGAGTCATACGTGTCTACCTTAGAAGGCGCTGTCCTAGAGACAGGTCATGCCGATCTAGGTTGCATATAATATGCAAATACAAAATAATTCCGCATATAAAATGCTCAAAATAGGCATGTACTATGCTGGATCAAATTATGACTGCTTAAATCACTAACTCAAAGTGCAAATCTTGGGTGTGATACGATTGACTGCTCTAATAAAATAAGCAGCACAAGTCACCCGATCTAAATTCGATGGAATCTATAAATTCCATGCTCAGAATACTCATTAAAGTGACATATAATATGCCGAATTATAAAATTGGCACATATCGTGCATGCCCAAAGAAATGGTGCTACTGGCCACGAAAAATCAAGTCAATCACATTTAAATAGGCAAATATTATGCCGATCTATTTATCACGTCGTTCCCTGATGAAATTCCGCGTTATCACTATCATACTATAGTGGAAAAGTGAATCGAAACATGCTCAATCTAAATTATGACTATCCGAGCGATGTAGGAACATTGAACATGGACCACTGGTCTGGTGCTAGATTGTTGGGTATATTCCACAACCAAAAATTTATGTTAAACCTAGCTGTTAAAGATATGGGCGGCCTTCCTTGTGGATATATGTTTTAAAGTCACATCCACTAAAACTGCCATAAACAGAAAGAATATTATATAATAGACAGATGTTGTTCTTATACAAATCATAAATATCGCGTACATTGTACATTGCATGTTATTGTCACGTTTGTAACCTTGGTTATGTAAACAAACATAAAAAATGTTACCTTATGATTGTTTATAGACAAACACTTGGAACTAGTGTATCGTTCCATTTCGTTGTGGAATGCGTAGATAAAATTATTGGCACAATCAACAATCGCATTCATATCACACCAATTTTTATTTTAATCGACCCATTCTATACCTGCTGTCAGTTCAAAATCAAGCTAATCCATGTTGCTAAATTATTGGGAAATGATCAGACAGAAAATGTGTACATAATATAATTGTTCTTGCAAATAGATGAATATTTTTTAATCCAGTTAGTATTTTCTCCTAACCTATATATGGTCATACATACTAAATAAGGAATATATAATGAGTCATATTGTGAGTTGTAAGTTGTAGGCGCACCAAATTAGGGGTTTTACAACTGACAAATAAACCGCGCGAATCTAAATAATGAAATGGCGCAATATCATGATTCTGCTAATAAACAATCTACTGTACTTTTTATGAGAAACTAACAACAGTCGACCTGTATTTTCTCGGACACAAAGCCTGTTTGTGAATAATGTCGCATTCATATCATCATCAATATGCTATACTGTTAGTATATTCTTGAAGAAATTATCATAATTTGATAAATATTATACCTAAATTACAACCTACAACAAATGCTGCCTTTAACCTAATCATTTACAGAACACATCTTTGACTCAAATTAATTATTTTTCTATATAATATCGATATTAGATCGTTGTTATTATCAGGAATTTATGAAAATTGGTATACTTTCTCCCTTTAAGGTGATCACCAAATACGGTCCACCCCTACTGCTCTACTACTTTTTCTTGTTACTACAGTACCCCATGACGAAGCAGCCTTATTCCGCTCATCAGTGAGATAGGTCCACTCTAAATCGTGGTGACTCGCCGCAATTCTGAGTAAAAATGATTAGTATCCAATGATCATTGCTATTTTTGTTGCAGCGAATCGCCGCAAATGCTTCTAATACTACAAATGGACGATCTTAATTTTGGACTTAATTTTATGGCATACATGTACACACATGTACTATACAGCAGATCAGCCCATTTCTTTGATGGTAAAGGTGAGAATGATATCAACCAACTTTTGTGTGGTGACTCGGGATAACCCAGTGGATGTTATATCGCTGATATTATTTTTCTTTATATGTTAATTCAAAACAATGTTTTTTTGAAGTTTGTTGAGCAAGTAGTTCAATCTAAAAAATAAATACAAAATAATTTATTTTTTTAAAATATATAGTACATTTTCATATTTAGAATTAATAAAATTATTTAAAAAAAATTTCATTACAGATGAAACATTGTTGTGTAGATGACCCGGCTGACCTTTGCTCTATAAATATCAATGGCCAGGAGCTGAGTGACGTCAAAGAGGAGGACATATGTTTGTTCGACAATGTGGCATACATAACAGCTGGAGAAAATTTCTTACCACTAGGTGGGCCAAAATAAAAAGTTTTTATTGTTTCCCATGACCTACCATAAAAAACCTCCCTATTCAAAATATTTTATTTTATTTTTTATTTTCAATCTGATGAAAAACACATGAATAGAATAATTTAAACTTATTTTATTAAACACTTTTTTTCTTTAACTTTTTCCTGAATTTTTGTGAAAACCCTGTGCCAATGTCCCCATAGGGCGCCTAGCATATATATAAGATAATACATTGGCCTAACAATATTTATCTTGATCTTGTAACCCAGTGCATTCTCTTATATATATATATATGAGGCTCCCTATCGCAGACTTGCATATATAAGATAATGCACTGGCACAGGGTATTTAATGCTGCACCAGCGCAGTTCCTGCCATGAAAGGGTTAACATCTCGGTAGCTTCAAGGATGTTGGCTACATGACTTTTATAGGATATTTAGATGAATAGATAACATTTTTAACAGTTATTAACTCTTTCATGATGGGAGCTGCACTGGTGCAGTATTAAAGATCCTGTGCCAGTGCATTATCTTCTATATGCGAGTCTCCCATAGGGAGCCTCACATAAACATATAAGAGAACGCATTGGCTTATAAGGTCAAGGTAAAAATTGTTAGGTCAATTTATTGCTCTTATATACGAGGCTTCTTATGGGAGAATGCAGCCCCAGTCATGGAAGGATCAAAAGCAGTCATGATGATGGGCCTCTACATGTATACAAAAACCCATGGCTGAGATATACAATTATGCCAAAACAGACAGAAAATCACATAGCCTTATATTAAGTTAGGGTTCCGTCTCATCCATGTTTTGACATTGGCACAGGGTAAAAAAAATCCCGACTTACGACTGGATTTGATATGGCGGGTCACATATACTTAAGAGCTACAGATTCAGCAGGTCGGCGGTATATTCAATCACCTGAGGTGCTACCTCTTGTTTTATTTCCTGTCATAATATTCATATTTTTTTCAGAGGCATTTCGGGGATTTCCTATACTGCGGGAACTAGAACTACAACTAAATGGACTCCGATCTTTGAAAATTTCTGTCAATGACTTCCCATGTCTGGAGGTATGTTGTTTATCAGTCTCGTTAAAAAGCCGATGATAATCTTTTCTGATTTATAACTAGAATTGCTATTTTGATCCTATGTCTTGGATGACTTTCACTTAACCCTTTACCCAACAGAACGGCCCTGTGCCAATGCATTCTCTTATATATGCGAGTCGACCATAGGTCGCCTCGCATATATAAGAGAACGCATTGGCTTAACACATTAAAAATTATAAAATTGTTAAAGAATGTAAGAAAAAATGGTAAAAAGTGTTAAAAAAAGATTTTTTTTAGGCCAATGCATTCTCTTATATATGCGAGGCGACCTATGGTCGACTCGCATATATAAGAGAATGCATTGGCACAGGGCATAACTGTAACTATCACAATGTGGTCAAGGAGCCGGTTCCAATGATATCCATATTTGTATGGTTCTATTGAGACAGACCGAAGATATTTTAGGCTGTTGAAGCTTTATTTGGCCGGTTTGTTGGGTAAAGGGTTAATAACTTGTTTCCAGGATCACATGCCTGGTGTAGTAAATGTTATGAGCCTCATGTTTATTGGTGGTTATAAGAACATCAGGATACAAACAAATAAATCACACACCATCTGTATTCACATACAGTAATGCTCTAATTAATCGACCTCTTAACCAAAGCAGAATTATGGGTAACTTTTCAGGATTTAGTCGGAAATATGGCTTGTTGCCATTCATCAGAAAGCTCTCGGGGAGAGCTTTCCGATGAATGGCAACAAGCCATATTTCCGACTAAATCCTGAAAAGTTACCCATAATTCTGCTTTGGTTAAGAGGTCGATTAATTAGAGCATTACTGTAGTTAGCTTCCGTAAGAATCAGTACAAATCACCATATGGTTTCACAAACTTTCCTCATGTTCATCAAGAAATAAAATAACTGAAGTCGACATATCATAACAAGCGATGAACACCTACGTCAATTCAAGCCGTGCACGCGCTCGCTGTGTGGTATCAACTTAATAAAAAGTGATGAACACATAAACGTCAGTTCTTGCCCATCATGCATGTCCACGCAATAGCTGCGTGTTGTTATTGGGAGACTGTTTTGGAATTTGAAAAAATATGTGGCAGTTTTTAAAATTTAAAATTTGTTTTAATGTTGTATTAAAATGTACTTGTGTATGATTATAAGAAATGACTGGAAGATCGATTGGGGTCATTAGTTTTGACCGGCAGAGTAATTAAATAAAGTTTGTGTGAATCCCTTCGAGATTATTGCACTTTGTTTAATTACTCTGTCGGTCAAAATCCAATAAACAGAGCGATATAATCCAATAAAACCAATCGATCTGCAACTCATTTCTTAACCCTTTACCCAACAGAAGGGCCCTGTGCCAATGCATTCTCTTATATATGCGAGTCGACCATAGGTCGCCTCGCATATATAAGAGAATGCATTGGCTTAACACATTAAGAATTATAAAATTGTTAAAGAATGTAAGAAAAAGTGTTAAAAAAAGATTTTTTTTAGGCCAATGCATTCTCTTATATATGCGAGGCGACCTATGGTCGACTCGCATATATAAGAGAATGTATTGGCACAGGGCATAACTGTAACTATCACAATGTGGTCAAGGAGCCGGTTCCAATGATATCCATATGTGTATGGTTATATTGAGACAGACCGAAGATATTTTAGGCTGTTGAAGCTTTATTTGGCCGGTTTTGGCCGGTTTGTTGGGTAAAGGGTTAAATAAATGTCATTGGCTGATAAAAAAGATAATGTCTCCTAGGTTATAAATATATTGCTTGTATTCTGTATTACAAAATTTGTCATGTTTTGATTATTTGATATGCATGGGTAAATTTCAACATGTCATTGACCTCCGATCTCACAAGTTAGATCATAAAGCTGTGTTTGTAATTGTCAGTGGCTATTCCGCGTTGGGATGGGCTGTTACATCTGCAATAAATTGCGAATAATTGCAGAAATTACCAATGGCTACGTTGGAATATCATTAATAGAAAACTGGGATCTGAGTCAAGTCTGAGTTTAGTGTGCCTGTCATTTGCAGAATGAGGTGCCCAGAGGGTGAATTTAGTGACGCTATCCCACATAGCGGGCTGGCATCACTAAATTCACCCACTGGGGACCTCATTCTGCTTAGGCCTCATCTTCTCTGGAATGTTTCTTTATTATCAAATTTCTGTAGAAACTTCTTCACGTGGATTCTATTTCTTTTTTGTTTTAGTTTCTCTATATCCCAAATTGGCAGACAACACATTGCATAATCAAGGTTTCCAATGGGTGTACATCACAATATTCACAATTTGGGAACTTCAATCTGAGTCTATGTCTCCCATAGCAGATGAGGCCATGCAGAATGAGGTCCCCAGATGGTGATTTTAATGATGCTAGCCTGCTATGCGGGATAGTGTCAGTAAATTCACCCTCTGGGGACCTCATTCTACAAATAACAGGCACACTGAACTCAGGCTGGGATCTGAATAGCTATTCTAGAGATGTAAATCTGATTAACAGCTTTTTAAACAGACTGGTTGTTTATCAATTATAATTTTTTTTTTAACAAAATCAAAGTTCACTGGTACATGTATAATAATAATTTTGAAGAGCATTATCGTTTATCAAATTTATTAAAATTGGCTTGTAAGAAATCCAGGGGCGCCGGAAGAGGGGGGCAGCTGACCCCCCCTGCCCTTGACCAAGGGGGGCGAGCGGGGGCAGGACTTGCCCTTTTTCTGGAGACAGAAAATGCTTTTTGTGTGTTTAATCTCGTGTTTTTATAGCAAAATGTGACTTTTTTGGTCCAATTTCACAAGGAATATAAATTTTTTGTCAATTTTATCACAAAACGGCCATAAAAACCGACAAATACCATTAAAATAGGGATTTTTGCCACAATGAATTTATGGTTATTTTCCCGAGTTTGCGGAGAAAATGCCCTTTTTTGCGGGAAAAGTGCCCTTTTTGTAGGCTCTGCCCCCCCCTGCCCTTGGATGCTTCCGGCGCCCCTGAAGAAATCATTAACCCTTTGAGTGCCAGGTCGATTTTTGTATCAACCCATATACCCTGTGCTAATGCATTCTCTTATATATGCGAGTCGACCATAGGTCGCCTCGCATATATAAGAGAATGTATTGGCCTAATAATTTTTTTTTTATTTTACAATTTTTTATAATTTATCTTTATATTCTTTAACAGACTTATTTTGTAGGTTTAGGGCCATTGAGATCGGCCCCTGGCACTCAAAGGGTTAAAGATACTTTCATACTTGTAGCGTGCACTTATTTTGACTAATCTGGGTTTTCACTATAGGGTCCATTCCCCCTCACCCAAATTTCTCCTCTGACATATTCCCCTACCAGATCCACTGAATGGGATACATCACCTGTGTATATGCTAGGGCTGGGCGATATGGCCCGAAAAAAATACCGCGATATTTCGTATACAACATCGCGGTATACGATATTATCGCGATATTATTTTTGTGTCCATTATCTGATAAATAAATGGGGTATATACTGTCAGAATAGTCTGTATTTCGTTTCCTGTGCTTGGTAAAAATGATATCAATTACATGATGTTGGATTATGTACGAAGATCAACCGAGGTAAGTATCGGGGAAGTACATGCCTAACGCAATAATATCCATGCTTTCAACAAGATTGCGTCACAGGATTCATTCAACTGACTGACTAAAATTCAACCCAATTTCTATTTTTGGGGACCATCACTAGTATTAACCAAGGCCCACGAACAATAATGGTATTACGATATTTTTTTTTTCAGAAGATTTTTTCACGGTATCAATTTTAAAACCGGCTATACCCGGTATATGGAAAAACTGCCCAGCCCTAGTATATGCCACTAATATAATCAACAGGAAGTGATAAATGAAGATAATTTTATTTGCTCGCGTACTGATCAATAGTGAACTATTTTCTGGGGAACAGAATTTAACTTGACTTTTGTCGCAAAGTTTACGGTACCTATACATTGTCAATATTTATATTCAGTGCCAAATGACAACACTCTTACACTACTTAACCCTTCAAATTGTAAAAAACATAAAAATTCTTGACTTTTCTACTTATATTTCTATAGACATTCAAAACTTGGCTTAAATTATTGACTGCATTACTAAATACTATTAGATATTCACAGATTGTTATGGACTGCAATATCCCCAGTGACTATAGGGTACCATTCCCCTAACCACTAGCAGAAACCATGCTTTAAAGTGATATGAAACACTCCGGTTGGGTGATAAAATAGAAATGGAGAATAATCTTGCTCAAAGTAGTTATTTTTATGAATATTAACCCAAATTTACAATACATGTACACACTGTCAGTCTAATATATTTATTAAATGCAATGAGTATCGATGGCGAAATCATTTGCGTTAGATTATCACCGTTTGTTGCGTCCCGAATCGAGATGTAAATATTTACAATTGAGCGTACATGTAGTTCATGCGGTGTTTTCTATGGAGTTGTATGATCGATTTCTTTGAGATTTTGGGCGTGTTAGTAGAATGCTACATTGCCCCAAGATAGCATAGCGCCTGAATACTAATTTATAGGTTTCACGCACCCGAACAAGTCCATAATATGTCTTTAATTAAACGGAATAACCAGGCATTTTACTCACTCAAATAATGTAACATTCAACTACATGTAGTCTTACCCAAAATTCCATGACACTCAACTCATGATATGCACATCGGTCTGAACACACAAATATTGTGTATCGCGATACATGGTTCTTGCTTGAAACCTACCAAAACAGGGTTTTACAATGAATTACAATAGCGCGAATATAGGCAGTGGTTTGTTTGTTCCAAGGGAGATACCACTCAGATACATTTGACACATCTCTGCGGTTCCCATACGGTAATGTAATATACTGCTGTGCTAATAATTTGGATTGCTCCCCTTAGATTAAGCACTGCATGAATTTGTCTGCAGTCACAAACATCAAAGAGAAAGCTTAGATTAAGCACCACATTAATTGCCATGTAGTTGCTGTTTGTCGGCAGTCACAAAACATCAAAGAGAAGGCCGCTGCATGCCGCCGCCAAACAGTGATACATATAAATTTAAACCCTGATAACTCATTGTCACCAGTGTGATTGAAAATCAAGTTATTTCATGATCATTGACTGTTTGTCATGTTAATAATGCAAAGTTGTTATCAGATCTGAGATCTCCTGACTCAACGATATTGGGTAGGTAATGGGCAGTTTGGGTTTGAAAACACAAGTCTATGGATTTTATTCATCAATACCAATATTATACTTGCCAAGTCAGTCCATATTGGTTAACATCGTTGACAGCTGCATAGCCTATACTCACCCAACTTGACTCGATCTTATTCTTCTGATATACATGTATATTGCCACATTGGGCTGGGATTCCCCCTTATAAGACACCTGTATGTATATTTTAGTAATTATCTTGACACCGCTACTAACATACCATTTCACATATCATACAGTAATGCCCTAAATAATCGACTCCTTAACCACAGCAGAATTATAGGTAATTATTCAACATTTAGTCGGAAATATGGCTTGGTGCCATTCATCGGAAAGCTCTCGCTGATAAATGAATGTAAATAATTTCGTCAGCAAGAGTTGCTGCACATAAATGTAATTCATGTATAAGAATGATGTTGTTTGTTGCCAGTTTGGATGTGAAATTTAAGAAAATATCTATCCATTCGATCATCCAGTTGAGTGTTCCTTCACACAGACTGGAGCTTCCTGAAAATTTGCGAAAACCCTGTGCCAATGCATTCTCTCCCATAGGGAGCCTCGCATATATAAGAGATTGCATTGGCCTAACAATATTTACCTTGACCGTGTAAGCCAGCGCATTCTCTTATATTTGTGAGGCTCCCTATGGGGGACTGGCATACATAAGAGAATGCACTGCCATGGGATCTTTAATGCTGCACCAATGCTGCTCCCATCATGAACCTCATGATAGGGTTAACAGCCTGACAGTTTATTAGTCTTTATTATTATGTGACTGACATGAAGTTAGTTAATATAATGTTAACTATTATGATTACCGTATGTAATCATGATTAATTGAATCGTTTTTACAAAATATAATATAAATCATTATTATTGACCCCTGAGAATAATATCTTCATCGAAAAATATTAATAAAAATTTGTGGTATTTATTCTATTCGTGACTATTAATTTTCTAGATGCTTGATGTCGCATACAACAACTTGTCAGAAGATGACATCCTCACACTCGGAAAGCTGCCGAACCTCAAGATTCTTCATCTCACTGGGAATAATTTTAAAACTCTACCAGTAGAAATGGCCCTGCCCTTCAGAGAACCAGACAGGTAAGCTCAACCACCACCAGAGAGGGCCCTACCATTCATAGAACCATTCATGCAATAATATGTTACTTATGGGCTGGACAGGTAATACAATCTAATTGTATATACACCCACTCAAAGAAATTACATAGATTACCAATGTTTCGGCCAACAATACAAATTTTGCTTTTCACATTATCAGTTTCATGTTACCAGCATTATCTCACTATTGGCATTTTAGTAAGGGTTGTGAGTGAGGCTGTTTGTTTTGTGATGGTAAATTAAAGGTACTCAATCCGATTAAGCACCCCTAAATTACAATTTCTTTGGCTTCGGGGGTAAAAAATATTTGATTCGAGTCGAGGAACCCACCCTTCAAAGCTCAGAGTGATCAGATATCGATTTTTAAAATTTTATAATTTTTTAGATCTGGTCCACTTCCACGTGCTCAAATGGACAAATTGCGGGTGTAAGATGGATAACTCTAAAATCAAGTGGTTATTACTAACAATAATACCCCCGAAGCCAAAGAAATAGTAATTTAGGGGTGCTTAATCGGATTGAGTACCTTTAATGGATCTTTCCATCTGTTATAAATGTATATATTGGATTCATCTGGAGGGTTGTTCACGAAATATAAGTAGATGACAGAAATCCCAAATATTTATACAAGTGCAGAGGGATTCCTATTCATTGGTGGGAAATGTTCTGGTAATAAGTTCAACAAACAACCATTTATTGAACTTATTTTCTGAACATTTCCTAAATAAGCTACTCGTCAATGTGTATTTTGTATGGACAGGTTTAAGTATTAAACCTATCCAGTCCAATGATTACTTGTAATTGGAAACAAACATAAATTATCAACCTACCCGCTCATTTTTGAATTTTGGGTAGGGTTAGGGGAATTAAATATATATTTTAAATGTGGCCCTGATTGGTCTATAATTTCATTTGTAGTAAAACTCTGCATCCTCGATTCGCAAATCTCGAGGTGTTGATGCTGGATGATAACAAGTTATATGACTTCAACCTCTTTGCTGCTTTAGCTGGTTTGACAAGGTAATCTATACATATATATAAAACCTGTAGTCTGTCTGTAACTCTGTCACACATTTCGTTCAACAAGGTTTGGCAATTTAATCTATATATATATATATATATATAAAACCCGTCGTTTGTCTGTAACTCTGTCACGCATTTCATTCGTTTGTTCAACAAGGTTTGACAAGGTAATCTATATATATATATAAAACCCATCGTTTGTCTGTAACTCTGTCACGCATTTCTTTCGTTTGTTCAACAAGGTTTGACAAGGTAATCTATAAATTTAAAACCCGTCATCTATCTGTAACTCTGTCACACATTTCATTTGTTTATAACTTTTCAACCATACATCCAATTTGGACCACATCATGCAATCTTGGAAGATGATTCATCAAATTTCATGCCAATTGGTCGCAGAAAACCAAAGATTGTAAATGTGTTTTTTTTTTACGACATTCAAGGAGTAAACATGAAGATTACATTTAATCCATAAAGATAGACTTATTCTGCTTGCATTGCTAAATATCAAGGATGCTCAGCTTACAAACTAAATTCACATTCTACTGGACTCAGTTTATCTCAATTAATACGAGGCAATTCGGTTGGAGTCTCGAGTGTGCCTGTCATTTGCAGAAGAGGTACTAAGAGGGTGAATTTAGTGAAGCTATCCCACATAGCAGGCTAGCATCACCAAATTTACCCTCTGGGGACCTCATTCTGCATGTCCTCATCTGCTATCGGAGACATCAATTCAGACTGAAGTTCCCAAATGGTTTGAAATCACATTTGAAAAGCCACATTCCGACAGTTTCTTCACTGGCATTGCCTGCTACTTTTTCTTGAAGAGACTGAAGAAAAATGAAATTTATTACGTGCCGTCACTGAAATCTTATGATTTCTTTTTGACTACAGATTGAGGGAGTTGAGTTTGGAGAAAAATGAAATTTATTACGTGCCGCAACTGAAATCTGTGGAGGGCAAGGTCATCATGCATGAGGACAAAGATAAACCGAAGAGACCAAGAAGCCGGAAGTCCGCTAGATCAGCAAAGTCATCAAAATCGAGGCATTCAACTGACGAGGAGCCGGCAGATGGAGATATAGGGAACGTACTGTTAACGAGCTCCAGTCAGAACTTAGGTATCGAGGGCATTCCAGAAGAAACAGAACCTGCTGAAGAAAAGATGGCAGAGAAAGAATGTGACTAAAATTATTACATCCACTTTATTTTCTATAGTATTTTACCGCATTGTAATAAGGTAAAACCTCTCCAAACCGAACACCCTTCGGACCAGCCCTTCTGTTCGGATCAGAGAGTTGTTCGTTTATAAAAAATACGACCACTGTCAAAACTAAACACTAATTAGCTAAACATAAAATACAGTTTTAATGAGCCATCAGGAAAATGGCCACTCAGAGTTGAATGTATAGACTAGAAATTTCAACTTATAAAGGATCCCCAGTCTATACACTAGAGCTAACACGAGTTCAGCATAAAGTATGTCAAATCTACTGCATGTGCATTCGGTTGGTATCGCTTTCCGCGTTCGGAGGTAAAAATTAATGTATTCTTTCACTTTTGGACAAGAAAAGCTGTCCGATGTTCGGAATAGAGAGTTTCCGGATTACAGAGGTAATTTTTAGTGAGAATGCACTTGGGTGAATTCGGGATCGGACAATTTGGTCGGTATGGAGAGGGATTCGGTTTATAGGGGGTCCGGTTTGGTCCGGTTTTAATGTAGTATCTCCGTGTTGGATTGTGGGTAATGATTAGTTCTGTAACCCTTTCATGACTGGAGCTTCCTGAAATTTTGCATAAACCCAAGCCTTGAAATAGGGTGTCTGTCATTTGCAGATTGAGGTCCCCAGAGGGTGAATTTAGTGATGCTACCCCCGCATAGCGGGCTAGCATCACCAAATTCACCCTCTGGGAACCTCATTCTGCTGAGGTGTAAGCAGAATGAGGTCCCCAGAGGGTGAATTTGGTGATGCTAGCCCACTATGCGGGGTAGCATCACTAAATTCACCCTCTGTGGACCTCATTCTGCAAATGACAGACACACTATTTCAAGGCTTGCATAAACCCCGTGCCAATGAATTCAACTTGTTCTGATAATTTGATATTCAAATCAGTATTTAGAGGTGAACATTGTTGCTGTTAGACTAAAAGTCGAAAAGTTACATACTTTCGATAAATGTTTTGGATTGAAATAGTGATGAGTTCGAAATTTCCAACAATTATGGTCTGTTTTAAAGGGACGGGCGGCCTTCGTTGTAGGTTATAATTTAGGTAAAATATTTATCAAATTATGATAATTTCCTCAAGAATATACTAATAGTATAGCATAATGATGATATGAATGTGATATTATTCACAGAACACGCTTTGTGTTAGAGAGAATACAGGTCGACTGTTGTTTAGTTTCTCGCAAAAAGCGCAGTGGATTGTTTATAGGCAGAGTCAAGATATTGCTTCATTTCCTTAATTAGATTCATAACTTGTTGATGTTTATTTACATAACAAAGCATATAAACGTGACAATAACATGCAATGTATGCGATATTTATGATTGGTATAAGAACAACATCTGACTATTATTTAATATTCTTTCTGTTTACAGGTCAGGCACATCCTGAATTCCACTATTATAGTGATATTCCACTATTATAGTGATATTTGACTATAACATATTCATGTTTTCTTTATTTGCGTCGGGAATAGAAGACGGCGCATACCAGTGCACAGCCAAATGTCATTCTTAAAAATATCGCAGCGAATCAACAGTCTTCCGACAAAATTCGTTGTGCAATCTTTTGCGCCAGCTTTGATATTCAATAATATTACTAATATATCCCGTTCTAAATGACAATAGAATTGCATGCTAATGGAGTTGCTTATCGTGTGCCGTCATGATAAATCATTCTCCTGGACAAACTATATGTATGATATCGAATTAGTGCGACCTGATTTTGAATAATATTTGTGTGAAATATGATTTTGGATTATCCCTCTTTTGTCAAATTAACAAAGCGTAATGGTCAAATATCACTATAATAGTGGAATATCACTATCATAGTGGAATATCACTATAATAGTGGAATTCAGGATGTGCCTGACCTGGTTTATGAGGGTTTTAGCAGATGTGATTATTTTAACAGCTATACCCACCGCGAACACCGCCCATTTCTTTAAGTGGGGGGGGGGGGGGGGGGGGGGGGTGTTGCAGTTGACATTCCGAGGGAGGTGAACACCCCCCTGCAAATGGAGACCCTCTAACCCTGTCTATAACTCATATTAGTAATTTTGAATTGTCCATACAGTGTTGGCTGGAGACCTATCAGTCTATGTCTATAAAACTAAATATGCCCCCGACCCTCCTAAGGAGGATTTGGGGCTATATAGTGGAGACCTCCATCCAGCCATCCGTCCATCGGGGCATCCTACCGCCTGTCCTTCCATCCATAACAAACATTTCACAACACAGCTCAAGTGTCGATTGTCCAATTTGGATGTCCTTTGGTATGTCGGTAGACCAGCATTGTGGAAAGGATCTCCACATAGTGCAGGTTTTGACCGCACTTATTTTCCAGAATTATGGCCCTTTGCGAGTCAACGCATCCATAACAAACATTATGCTGTGGATGTCTTTATTATTGGATTTCGTTGTCCTTTGGCATGGTGATAGCACAGGTTGGGGGAAAGGATATCCACAGACTACGCATTTTGTCCATTAATTTTACCAGAGTTGTTTGACTGGGAAATTTCTTAATTTTGTCTCTTTATGAACATTTCAGCTTGTACTTTGGGCATGGATCATCGGATTTGGATGTGCTTTGGTGTATCGATAGCCCAGTTTAAGGGGAAAGGATACCCACTTCTTGGATTTAGAAAATAAATTAAAAAAATTCCATCCATTGCCCACTCTAAACTGAGCGTCAGGGGCATATGCCACACTTAGCGTTGCATTTGTTTATATAAATTTGATTTTTCCACACAGTGATGGCTGATGACTTATCAGTCCATGTCTATGTAACTAATTTTTGTAATTTTTATTTTTCTACACAGTGACCGCTGAAGACCTATCAGCGAGAATAAGAGAACTGGATCTGGAGTCAGAGATAAACGGAACAGTCAAGGAGAAGAAGTTGATACAGTCCTTCCCACCTTTCCCTGAGCTCCGACATCTCAGCTTGGCACATAACCAGGTCAAAATCTTATTCTCTGTATTTCGGCCATTAAAATAAAATATATGTGTTCTCAGGCAATGAGATCTCAATTTTGGGATGAGGGAGGGAGGCTATTTATTTTATTTTGTTCTCAAAATATCGAAAATATACTCCAGAAAGAAACAAAAATTGGATTTATTTGGCCTTTGGGAAGCAATACGGGCCTGCTTATTTCAAACTTTTGCGTAACATATTTTTCAGGCTCCTCATTTGTGCTTACTCATCTTTTGTTTCCCTGGTATATGTTAAAATATTCCATAGGTTACCTAAAATCTTACGCAAACTGTTACAATCACCAAGCCTTGAAATAGTGTGTCTGTCATTTGCAGAATGAGGTTCCCAGAGGGTGAATTTAGTGATGCTACCCTGCATAGCGGGCTAGCATCACCAAATTCACCCTCTGGGAATCTCATTCTGCTGAGGTATAAACAGAATGAGGTCCCCAGAGGGTGAATTTGGTGATGCTAGCCCGCTATGTGGGGTAGCATCACTAAATTCACCATCTGGGGATCTCATTCTGCAAATGACAGACACACTATTTCAAGGCTTGACAATCACTCAAAATTTCCCTCACAAAGGGTTATATGAGTGATGCATAAACATTGAGATATAATTGATATATATTATTACTCCAGCCATTTTGAATTTGATTTATCCTAAAACTTCAGCATGATCAGGTTCCGTCCGCAATTTTTTACCCGAGTTACAGCCCTTTTTCTTGGAATTTGCACTTAATTTTCGTTTCCGGATGATAGCTTTAGTAAGTCTGAACTGAATGGAATGGAATTTGGTATGTGAGTTTCTAGCAGAAAATACAGGTCAAGTTCGAATTTGGGTTCCGACCGGGCAATTTTCACCTGAGATATGGCCCATTGTTGAAATTACCACAGGCGTATTTTGCCATGCCCTAGCGATGCTCTTGTTTTTGTGTATTTAGCTGACGCCACTGTTAATTGGTTTGCTTCAATAAATAAATATCTAAATGTATCTAAATATCTTGTATGTGGCATTAAAATTTGGATCAAGTGCAACCAATTCTGGCGGAGTAATGCTCTTTTTCAAATTTGCGAATTATTTTGTTGTCTGGTTCAGGTCAAATTCAAATTTGCTGATTATTATTCTGGTATCTAATCAAATATGTTAATATCATCAAGCCTTGAAATAGCGTGTCTGTCATTTGCAGAATGAGGTCCCCAGAGGGTGAATTTAGTGATGCTACCCCGCATAGCAGGCTAGCATCACCAAATTCACCCTCTGGGGACCTCATTCTGCTTACACCTCAGCAGAATGAGGTTCCCAGAGGGTGAATTTGGTGATGCTAGCCCACTATGCGGGGTAGCATCACTAAATTCACCCTCTGGGGACCTCATTCTGCAAATGACAGACACCCTATTTCAAGGCTTTAATATCATAGACAGTTGGAAGCGAAGTTTAATTCAATTCCCAGAATAAAATTTTTCTTTTCTTAAAAAGCCACTGGTCAAACAAAGCAACATTATTCCAGGCTGTGTGATCCAGTTGCCTTTAATCTTTATTAGGTTCACTGTGAAGCATTATTTATCGCTCACAGTTGAATATTATATCCTATAAATACTTAGAAAATGATGTCTCAAAGGTGCGTCCATCAAATACTTGAAAAAATGGTTTATGTTTGTAGATAAAGTTTAGGAAGTAATATGAGCTTTATATTTGTAGATTGAGAATGAGGAAGCATTGCTTGCTGTAGCCGCCTGGCCGATGCTTGTTGAACTTGTTGTCCATGACAACCCCCTGACAACAGAGAAGAGTGGTGATCCTCCATTATTGAAGAGGTTTCTAAATGAAAGATTGGGAATCAAACTTGTGAGGTAAGATCATCTGTACATTTTTATTCTTATGGACTATTGTGAGTATAATATATGCAGTCTCCATTGTTCCAGCAATACTTTCAGAGCATGGGAAGTGACTCCTGACATGTGTGATACCTTTCATGGACCATCATTACTACATGTGTACAAACACACCATTCCTATTCTCCAGTCAAGCCATGAAATAGTGTGTCTGCCATTTGCAGAATGAGGTCCCCAGAGGATGAATTTAGTGACACTATCCCGCACGGCGCGCTAGCTTCACCAAATTCACACTCTGGGGACCTCATTCTGCTTAGGCCTCATCTTATAGTATCTATAGTCTCAAATTAACATTGTTTTTAGTTACTTTTTCCCTTCTCTTCAGTTTCTATATCCCCTACTTTGCAGAAGATAAAATACATAATCGAGGTGACTAATGGGTGAGCATCACCAACTTCAACTGGGTAACTTCATTCTGATGAATGAGGTCCCAGAGTGTGAATTTGGTGATGTGTTACTAAATTCACCCTCTGGGGACTTCATTCTACAAATGACAGACACGCTATTTGCAGCCTTGGCTCCAATCAGGAGTTACCAACACAGTGCTGGAGCAAGGGAGTGACCATAGTATATATGTCATCTCATCTTTTGCCTGAACCTATAGTCTCACACATTTAGTGGCGCAGTGCAGGACAGTTTGAGCATTATTCACATGAGTTTTAATGCTTCCTGGGCCCCAGATAATCCTCAACCATTTTAACCCTTTCATTACTCGTTGTAGTTAACTACTCATCAATGCATCGTTCCATTAGGAAATGTTAGTTTTTGAACTTAATATCTGAACATTGAATAATAATCCTTCTGCACTTGATTCATCTGTCTGTTTATATTTATGGATACTTTTATCAGTAAAAAAAGGATAATAAAAGGATAATAAATGCTTTCTCGGCCCCCAGATTATAAATCTTGTCAGGTTTCTTGTTGGTGTTTTGTTCGGTGACCGCTTTGAACCGGATTATAACAACAGGTGTCTGATTAGATAACTGAATGCTTATTTAACACATTGAATGAACAATGGTGACTGCACTAAGATTACACCACTGACATTTTGTTTTTACATCAATCATTGCACTGAATTGGGCTCTTATTATTATAACCACTATCCAAACTAAACAATAATTTACTAAACGTATGGTAGGGTATTTTCACCAAAACAGTTTTAATCAAGATGTCAATGAATGAGCCGTCACGAAAATGGCCGATCAGAGTTGAATGTATAGACCAGAAATTTAAACTTATAAAGGATCTCCATTCTACACTAGACGAGCTCAGCACCAAGTATTGTCAAATCTACCGCATGTGCATTCGGTTGGTATCGCTTTCCGGAATCATATTTCTGAGACAAAGTTGTTCACTTTTGGACTAGAAAAAGCCATCCGATGTTCAGAATAGAGAGTTTTTGATTTACAGAGGTAATTTTTAGTGAGAATGCACTTGGGTGAATTCTGGACTGGAAAATTTGTTCGGTATGGATAGGGATTTGGTTTATGGAGCGTCAGGTTTGAGAGGTTTTATTGTAAATTAATATCATGTTGTTTTACATTAGTCATAGAATACAATAATGTATTTTGCATTCAACCCTGACTCAAATTAATTAATTTGTTGTTGCATATTTTCTGTTGAATAGAGTAGGAGATGACTTATAAATGACTGGATTTATGTACAGTCTCCCTTTGATATGGTTGGCGCTGGATCAAATTTTCTCTTACCAAATTTTTTGCCAAATGAAATAATTTTTGGCCAAATTTCAAAATTATTTGCCAAATTTAATTGAGGCTATATTTGGGACAATTGAAGGAAAATCTCATGTTTTTATCTTTGTTATATACTAATTAATACTGTATTATTAATAAATATCAAAGTAGCAATAAATATCGAAGGCTTATTCTAAGCGACACAAAGAAACTACGTTAATATTGCAACAGTCATCAAACTGCAAGTATCTGTCATCAAAGCATACATATTATTTCTCCAATTATCTTTGCTGACCACAACAATCCACAAATTAACCTGTCACCATTCACATTTGTCTGAATAACTTATTGTCTTATACTCGCTGCTCATAAAACACTGACATCATAAATACGTGGGAGATGATGGCATTAATATGCATTATTTACAAGGACTCCATGCATCCATAATCCAAATAGTCAAAGGGGGATCAATTGTAAAACAATTTAATAATTATCTTTTGCTGTTTCATGGTAACGAATAATCAACTTCCAATGACGTTATATAAGAAATGAACGGCGGATTCAATGTGGTCATGGGATTTTGACCGCGAGAATAAATCAGCAAACTACATGAACCCCGAAGGGGTTCATGCGGAGTTTGCTGATTTTTAATCGCGGTCAAAACCCATGACCACGTTGAATCCGCCGTTTATTATTTATATACTTAAATTCATTATGAACTAGGATTGTCTGTCTTTCCCACTATTTATTCATCTATTTAAATGAACGCATGGAGTTCAGTTAAGAAATTTTGAATCCTGGTTTTTTGGAAAACCAAACATTTTGTGAATCCGTTCACGGAGAACTGCGGAGAACGGAAAAAAAATGCAATTTCACAGTTAAGTATACACATATGACAAACTGTCTTGTTTAGCTAGTAACTAATGTAGACGTGTTGATTAAAAAAAGAATGATATCTGAAACTAACAATTAAGTTTCGGCTGTGGATAAGAAATCGACAACACGCCGGCCTAACATAATGATATATTTGTGAGGTTCGGGGGGATATTTGTAGCGGTAAGGAAAATGATAAAACGCTATTGAGTAGCGGCTTTTTGAACATCAACGCTCAGTATAACACCGGGCAACAACACTGATTATAGACCAAAATAAATTTCTTACCAAATCCGGACGTACTCAAGCAGTCGACACTGTCCGACAATCCCCGGTCATTTCCGGGACCAATGTGTTCATAAACCTATGAACGACATTGGAAGTGACGTCACGTTGCGTTCATAGGTTTATGAACGCATTGAATAAGGGGGCGTGTCTACCGTAACGCTATGGGGAAATCGGAAGAGATATTAGGTGTATGTAAATATACATGTATGACTGGATTGACATAATTAAAAACCCACTTGACAAAAATGTTGCCAAATGAATTTTGTTTTTTGCCAAATGAAGATATTTTTTCCCATTGGCAAATTTGGCAAGTGGCAGCGTGAACCATGACCTTTAATTTGTTTTTGTTGTATGAACTTACTGAGTCTTTTTAATTTACAGAAAGAAGGAACCTGATGCAGTGAAGCCACATTATGATGTTCCAGTGAGACACAATAGATATGTGAGTCATCCTGCTTTAGCCTTGAAATAGTGTGTCTGTCATTTGCAGAATGAGGTTCCCAGAGGGTGAATTTAGTGATGCTACCCCGCATAGCGGGCTAGCATCACCAAATTCACCCTCTGGGAACCTCATTCTGCTGAGGTGTAAGCAGAATGAGCTCCCCAGAGGGTGAATTTGGTGATGCTAGCCCGCTATGCGGGGTAGCATCACTAAATTCACCCTCTGGGGACCTCATTCTGCAAATGACAGACACACTATTTCAAGGCTTGATCCTGCTTTAGATTCAGTCTGTAAAACCTTAGATTTATAAGGAATTTGCTCTAAAAATGTCCAAATGTTCTGATAATTATTTCAACAAACGACCGTTGAACTTATTATCTAAACATTTCTCACCAATGAATATGAATCCTTCTGCAATTGTATTATATTTTTCGTCTTTCTGTCATCTGCTTTTATCACCAGAACACCCCTCCAAATGAATTCCAGTGTATATTGTAACTGAATGGGAGAATCCATTCAATATAGAAAGGGTTATATTGCAATCATCGGTGCCGAAAATCGATGCTTAAACGCTCCATCACCGGGCACAGAACTGACTACGATACCAGTAAAATTTAATATATATTACTACAGACCTATACACTATTACTTACAAATCTACACCTGCTTACTCATGTACATACCGGTTACTCGAAATTTCAAAATTAACCCTTTTGATACCTCGCGGCCTATGGATATGTTCTGAATTTCAAATTTGTTAAAACTCAACTACAGACCTTCTCAAAATAAGTGGCCCTTTTAACGCGGTCCTCAACGTGGTCGTAACGCGGTCGTAACGCCAACGTAACGCGGTTTTTGCGTTGATAACGCGTTGTTGATACGTTACGACCGCGTTGAACATAAACGGACCGCGTTGAAGTATAACGCAGACTGCGTTGAAGTTTAACGCAGACCGCGTTTACGTTAAACACGTTGCGCTAATGATCAACGCACCGTCGCACACACGTTTTCAAATGTATATGTTTTGTTTTTAAATATTTGATGAGGACACATAAAGAAACTGAATTGCAGTGATTTAATTATGGTGAGAAAAACAGAATTTAACTGAATTATTAAACTTATATATACTACTAGTACGGTAAAAAGTAAAAGTTAATATTTAGTTATTTACCATACATGTACATGTATGCTTGCCAATACAATAGCGGACAATTACTGAAACATGTAACGTCTCTTCGAAGCCACGTTGAGTAAGTTTATTTCATCATCGTGAAAGTGACACGGCCTCATTGCGTGATCATTGTGGCACACGATGTCCGCTAGCCAATCAAAACAGACAAAGTTATGCTTGCACGTGTCCAGTCGAGAATTCTGTGTTTGAATCACAGTCAATCAATACAGAATACAAGCTGGTAGGAGGAGTCATCTTCACAAAGTTGCTACATGGTATAAAAATATCTTGCAGAAATTCCTTTGATCTAAATTTAATAATAACTTCAAAGAACGAGACAATGTCACCATTCAGCAGCGTGCGTGGTCCAATAGATGTTCGCGATGGGGAAGTTATGTTTTCCTTGTATTAAAGGGGCACTGATATCTGGATAATATTTTACGAACTACCGACGAGAGGCTAATGAAAGTCCGAATAATCAAGTCATGGTATTCTTCGACATAAATCACAAATCGTGTTTATTTTATGATTATTGGTTTATTTAATGCTACATGCACGTGTATGGTGGTATACATAACGAGCGTCGTGAACATTTCTGGAATTTTTCATGGCGTTTGTTTATGGCGTATATAAACGCGTTTTATTGTTTCATACAGTTTCGGCCGACATTGGAACTGACACAATACCCTTGGTCTATACATGAGCGTACAGGTAATCGACATTTAAACGGATATGACGCTGAATATTAAATATTCAAATAACACACATACATGTACATGTACATAGCGACGTGACATCAATATGTTTTGTTTGTTAGCAGTCTCGATTACGTTTCCATTAATTCGTGCAGCGCGATCAACGTGATTTACATTAATTTATTATTTTTTCCCGTAAAAAATCTAATGTGGGCCAATATGTAAAACATTTTAACACAAATCTATCATGCATTACTCCCATCACGTCAACAACATTGTATTATTTTGGAAACGTTCCATTTCGTTGATGGTTATATCGACTGCGTTTGTTGCGTGACGGTTTACTCGACCTCGTTGTGATCAACGTGATCTACATTTATTTATTAGTTTTTTTCCCGGAAAAATCTAAATGTGGGCCTATATGTAAAACATTTAACACTAATCAGAATGCATTACTCTCGTCACGCAAACAACATTGTATTATTTTGGAAACATTCCATTTCGTTGACGGTTATCTCGACTGCGTTTGTTGCATTGACGGTCAACTTGACCGCGTTTGTTGCGTTGGCGGTCATGCCGATTTTTACATACTGCATGTACACATATCAATCAATTTTCAAATATGGGTGGAGTTACAGAAAATTATCTGGTGGTGGTGTGTGTGTGTTTTTTTTTTTTAGCGGGACATTAAATTACCGTATATATTTTGTCCGGCATCGGCGTTTGAAATCAAATGGGTAAGCCATTATGTGTCGACTTGTGATTTGAATTGTTAATATTTTACGATGTACTTGTCAGTAGAAATGATAACGAATTTCGGAGAATACTGTAAATATATGTACAAAAGAACTTTTTATTATATGAGCTTTTGATGACTAGATATCGGCTTTCAAGAGAATACATTTAACTCACTTGTTGTCAGTCTTGCAAAAAAATTCAAATTATCGCTTCTAATAAAGAGCGTCCATGTTTACACCGAAATGTGGTATGTAATAAAGAGCGTTTAAATTATGATAGTTTGTACTCGTTTTCAATGTAAAACCACAAACGTATGTAGATATAGATCGATAATAAAATGGTGGACATTTGTGTGTGTGTTTTGCGATTTCTGTGACATAATAATTGATGGTGACTATATTAAAGTTTTCTTTTATAACCCGGAAATCTAGAAAAAAAAATTTGTTTGTCTAATTTGGTATCTACTGCGTCGGACGGCGCTTGGATCTTCAAATGTACATTGTACATTGTTTTCAAATATTTGATGAAGACAAATAAATAATTGAATTGCAGTGATTTAATTCCGGTGAAAAAAAAACTGAAGTTAACAATATTATTCAACTTATATATCCTACGGTAAAAAGAAAGTTAATATTTATCATATGCTTGCCTCCACAATAGCGGATTAAACATTGTTGGTCTCTTCGAAGCACCATTGAATACGAATGATTTCGTTATTTCATCATCAATGAATAAAGTAACACCTGAACAAGACTTCATCGAGTGGTCACTAGCCAATCAAAACCGACGAAGTTATGACAGCACGTTTTCAATCGAGAATTCCGTTTGAGTCGCATGGTATCACTCTCCACTTTACCGAAGACACGCCCCGTATTGTATTTGCGTCTATTGACACCGCTGTCAATCATTCACGGCATGCTTTTGATCCGGCGTCTGTTGGTTAAAGTGACAAATCACTGGTAACCAAATCTGAGCGCCGTTTGTTTTACACATGTATTTCACAACACATGGATAATTAATATTCTAAATTATTTGCATCACTGTACATGTATATCCATGTGTCAATTACGAACGTGCGTGTAAATGTAGATGTGTGTTTTATCGTACCCTCACGAAGATTTCAAATGACATCGGACCCTTGGCGTACAGGTTATTGACCTTTATTAGGAGGTGACGCTGAATATTAAATATTCAAAGAATACACGTACATGTACATTGCGACGTGAACTCAAAGTTTTTTGTTTGTTAGAAATCTCAATTGCATCTCTATTAATTCGTGCAGCGCGATCGATGTGATCTGCATTTATTTATTATTTTTTTCCAGAAAAATTCTAAATGTAAATGTAAAACATCACCAATAAATCATGCATCACCCAAGCCAAACACACGGTCACCGTCTCGATTGATTACAACACTTCGTTCTGTTTCCTATCAGAAAATTGTATGAAACTTAAATTGGTGGCCGGCGTTCATTTTCTCTTTTCAATTTAATGTTTTTTTAATAAAATGAGTTCATGTCTCAAAGTTCATGTTTACAATGTTATTCAATAATTATTATTACAGTTGATAAGCTATTCTCCCGATCTCGTTTGTTGCGTTGACGGTTATCTCGACCGCGTTTGTTGCGTTGGTGGTCGTGCCGACCGCGTTATGTTGCGTTGGCGGTTTCCTCGACTGCGTTGGAGTAACGTTACGACCGCGTTGGAGTAACGTTACGACCGCGTTGGACCAACGCGGTCGTAACGTTACTCCAACGCGGTCGTAACGCGGTCGGGAGGGCCATTACTTTTGAGAAGGTCTGTATGTACCATGGTCCCATCATTATCTTAAAACTGCCAGTATAGGACAATCATGTTACTGAAGCTTATATGTGACCCGCCATATCAAATCCAGTCGGAAGTCGGGATTTTTTTACCCTGTGCCAATGCATTCTCTTATATATGCGAGTCGACCATAGGTCGCCTCGCATATATAAGAGAATGCATTGGCCTAACAATTTTTTATCATGTTTTTTAAATAAATGTTTCTTACAATTTTTAGGACATAAAATAAAAACCATTATCCTGCAGGGAGCCCCACACATATATCTAAGCATATAGAAGAGTGTCGTCTGCTCATGTTTGTCTGGGGCTCTGTATGGGTGAAAATTATAAAATTGTTAAAGAATACAAGAACAAATTATTAAAATTGTAAAAAATTGTTAGGCCAATGCATTCTCTTATATATGTGAGGCGACCTATGGTCGACTCGCATATATAAGAGAATGCATTGGCACAGGGTAAAAAAATCCCGACTTCCGACTGGATTTGATATGGCGGGTCACATTTTTACTTTTATGACACATTTAATTATGATTGTGCATGATTCTAAGATACTGGTATGCATATGATTTAGGAGATAAACATACCCTGTTGAGTTGTACATTCTGGGATTCGAGCATGAAAACAGTTTGTGAACGAGCCGGCTTGCCGGCGAGTTCACAAACTGTTTTCATGCTCGAATCCCAGAATGTACAACGAAACAGGGTACATTTATCTCCATTGTAATTCAATCTAGCAAGGAATTTGCAAAAAAACTGTATAAAAAGTATCATTTAGTCATTTTCATGACACGAATCGAGACTTTCATTTCGCCGTTGTCACCGTGCACAAATCATTGGGTGTGTCCATTGCGTTACTCGGAACACGGCTCCGTAACCATTTCCTGTGGGGCGGGTTGGCTCGTTTCGCTACTCCGTTCTGCGCCGATCAAATTGTACCGTACCACATTCAGATTTGATGCACGCTGAAGCGGCCGATGAACGGTATCTATAGACAACAACGCGCGGGTGTGCTCGTTTCGCTACTCGTTCTGCGCTGATTACATTTGACCGTGCTACATTCAGATTTGATGCACGCTGAAGCGGCCGATGTCGGTGAATCGAAAACGAAAGTTAGCCGCTCTCGGCCAATCAGAATGCTTGATTTTAGTGACAAATACTCAATTGAATTACAATGTCATATATTATGCTCTTATTTCCTAAATTTCAAAACACCAAGCATACTTCTATTATGCTCCTATTAATTTATTTGACTTCTAAATTGACCAAGTGGCGCTTCGGAATGTGTACCTAGATTTATTATACGCCTTTGTCCAAACAGTCCATGTTACCAAACACAGGTTAAACAAATACCCCCGTATTCTGCGGTGTTCCCAGCCCCTGGATCTCTATATCTACAACAGATTATCTTATCATTCCAAATATTTCAGGTAAGCTCAACTGTTCCAAAAATACCGAAGGTTGGAGTTGAGGAGCGATTGGCTTTGGAGTGGATAAAAGAGAAATCGGCAGAAGGTTCAGATGTCAACAGATCAAATAAACCCCTCCCACCAATCACATCAGGTTCGGGGGCCAAACAGCGACACTACAGGGAGGAGCCAGCAGAAGCGGGCGGTTATGAAGCTGACGTCGATGATAGCGGCACAGGGGACAAGCAAACGGATCCGGAGTCTTTCTTCATGACACAGGTCATTTTCAGATACATTCATCTAAGACTTTGTGCCAATACGGGTACATATAACTCTTAAGACTATCAGAACGGTTTGATTATTTAATTACAACATGGCTCCACCCGAGCTCGCGCTCTAGGCTTCAACGCTCGCCGCAGCGACCCTCCTACTCGTCGAGGCGTGGCCGGCTGCCGAAACAGTCGCATTGCCTCGACGGCCCGGTATAGGCCCAAGTCAATAATGTTCAATCATCGGCATCTGGGTTTCTCCTGGTTGAGTTTATCTTCCTGTCGTCTGCTAGGTTTAGGGTCTTCTTCTGTCTTCATAGATCGGGCGTGTCTCTTGTCTTCTACTCGGTTGAGTTCCGGTTGAGTTAGTCTTCCTGTCGTCTGCTCTTCTTCTTACGTCGGCGCATCAGTGGGGCGTTGTTAGAAATACAAGCTCATAATGTTTACCTTGTAACTTCGTCCATCGCTCCGAGCTGCTCTTCTATGCGTCCGAGGATTCCTAGTGGTCGATCAGGTAGTTGGATAGAACTGCCTCTAAATAGGAACATGGTGTTATTCCGCCTGGATCCGCATTTCATGATCCATTGGATGGGGCGTTCCCGGGCTACTCATGCGAGGTGATTTTTCCTATGTGTTCTTTAGGTATCTTATCCCTGTCTTCGTGCTGCGTTAGGTTTCAATGACCGCTGTGGGTGAAGTATCTCGTCTCGCTAATCCCGTAAACGTTCTGTTTATTTCACAGCTGTCTTACTATGTATGTATCGGCCTGGTTACTGCATATTCGTTTTGATGTCCAGTATTTCGCAATGTTGATGTGGTCAGCAGGGGCGCTAGTATGTGTGGTAAACTAGCGGCTCCCGCGACTAAGAGATTGCCTGTCTTCTTCCCGGGTTGAAAGTTATGTCCCTGGGGTTGTCTTGGCACATTACTCCTTCACTTTTTCGATTTAAAGTTGATCTTGAAATCGCAAGTCCAATTCGTCGCTGCGCAGCAGGTCGATGATTCGTCGAAGTGTTTCGCAACAGCGGCATCGGCGATGGATAGCTGGTTCGATGTCGGCCGTCTCCGTGTAGATCGGGTCGTCTGGGCGTCTCTCAGACAACTCCGACCTACTGGTTGTGACTCTTTCGGTGTAAAACTATGGTTGAACTCGCATGGCGTTGTCGTAGTCATTTCGGTCCGGGTCGTTATTGGTTATGGTTGGTTGTGGTGGGCCTACCATCGTGTTATAGGTAGCCCCAGTCTTCGTTCTCTGCTGGGTGTACGAGCCCGGGTGGGATGCGCCCGATTGGGAGGCCGTGGTCTTCTTCAAACCCTTCGTCCCACCATCCCTCGTCAGTCCACCCGGCGTCAGTCCATCCGGTGTCGCCGGCGTCCTCGTCCACCTCGGCTTCCTCTTCGTCCTCCTCGCCGTCCCCATCGTCCGCCGGGCATCCGTAGGGTACGTATATGCCCTCGTCTATTCGTCGCCGGCAATTGGCGAAGAAGGCTTGTAAATTCGGCGGGGTCGGGGGTCTCGCTTCGGGGAGGAGTCCGAATCCGTATTCCGGAAGCGGGACAAGTTCCGCCTGATCGGACCTGGCTGTTGCCTCGGCTCCGGCGACCGTCTGACCGGTGGAACTATAATAATTAGACAGAAAACGACGTGAACATGCTGCGTGAATAACGTGATTGATTTCCTGACGTTAAATATATGACAACATGTCAGGGGTGTTACTTTCTCTCCAACAGCCGATAATACAATTGATTAGTATTCTCAAGTGAGAAATGATTCGAATGTACATCTACGTGCCAGCGATGTTACTGGGGCGAATCGCCTATTAACATTTGAGATATTTGGACTGCATCAATGCTTATCTACATGCAACTTACGTCGTTATGGCGATTCGTAGATTAAAATTCGGAATACGATGAGAGGAATGCCCAATGTCTATATCTATATACATGCGATCGATACTAAGAACAACGCGACAATCGGTACGAACAAAATGTGGAATACATAAATACACAATATAATATATATAAGTGATACTAATCCAAATCCGCCACAGATGTGGTTAGCCTCTGACGGCTATAATTGGATATAGGCATTCCTGAGTGTTGTCCCGAAACGGCGCAGACGGTTTTGATGCATCCGTCTCCATTGCTTCGTCGATGGGTCCTTTGAACACGGCCATCGGGATCTCCTCAGGTCGCTGGTCTAACTGCTTATTATGCATAATGGCTAACCTTGGCAAGTGTCGTTTAACAAATTTCCACCAAAATCGGCGGGTCCAGATAATTAAAATCGCTACTGCGGTTATTACCAGGGCATAATACCACCATGGCCACGCGTCCGATTCATTCGAGGGAGTGATATTGACTAGCTCATGCACTAAGTCGGGCATGCGAATCTTTTCAACAGCTTTTAATTTGGGCGGGAGTTTGATGCGGGTCTGATTCGGAAATGTGTCGTGGAAGGGCTTCCACAAGATATGACTACTATTGGCTAAATGCGGCAATCGGTAGGTAAGCTCATCTGTCGGTGCGCGCGACTCTTCGTGAAAATAGGCCGAGAGTTTCATGCGGGTATTCGACGCGGTACACGATGCATTTAGACGCAACAACCCTAAGGGCGGTGCTATTCGCGCCGGCGCCGCGTTGGTTATTCCTCGGCACACGATTGTGAAGCTCAAGGGTCGGTTGGTTGACAACAGCCATTGTCCTTGCGATAAATAACGGGCTAACGGAAACGTAATGCCAGTCTTAACTATTGTGGTGCATGCACGTTGAATATCATCGTAATCAGCAAGGAACAATGCCATTAGGCAGTTTCGTTTGTCGGTTACTCGGTAGATTGGGCTACGAAATTGGCACGCATCAAACCCGGGGCCAGTGCACTTCGCGTATTCCTCAGGGGTCAAGGTCGAATACCTTGTTCTACTGGGATTGATCGCGAAGTATTTCGTCTCCAGGTCATATTGCGCTACCAAATCGTCTTTGGCCTCTGGCTCTCTGTCGTTTAACGGAAATTTCGGATGAAAAGGTAGTGGCAGGTTATGCACTTTGAAAAGATTAAGCCTTTCCCGCATTTCGACTAAAGGGATCGGTATGATTATCATTATACGGTCCTTATCCAGTGCTGTGGCGCACGGCAAATACCTGTAAAACTGCCACAATTCCGTGGACGGGTCATTAGGGAATCGCAATCCCATTGGCAATTTTGTGGCGACATCAGCGAGCAATGTTTGTAGGTGTTGGGGCGTTATGATACTCGGCGATAATCGGCCCAAGGCGAGCATGTCGAGTTGAACGCGCAGGTGCTCCATGTACTTGTCCCCGCTGGCGACCAGCTGGCGCAGTTCACTGGCCAAAAGGTCGAATTGGAGGTAAGCAAGGAGGTACTGTTCGATGTGCTCTATTCGGCGGTGAATATCAGTGGTCAAATTCGCGAGTTTGGCATCAAGTCTTTCCAAGTCAAAGAGCATGTCATTGATCGTGTGACGGTTTTCCGATATATGGGTTCTCGAAATGTTCATAATTGTAAGTCCTTGCTCGACTGCGTGTGAAATCGCGTTTTGTTTTTTTGCTAAGTCACGAATGTTACTTCGGATGCCCTTTAGGTCCGACTCGGATACGGTGCCGAATAAAAAGCTGAAAGCATCACCGAGGAATGGCAGTAGGCTTCTCTTCCGCCTAGCCTGCGTATCATATAACGGCTGGTAATTCATGAAACTGCCAATCGTATTCTGGTGATCGAGTTTAAGGGCCTGCACTTCCCGCAACAGGGAAGTAAATATCGGGAGAAATCTTATCGCGTCGGTGCGGTAGGGCTGGGCTAAACCGGAGGGCTCGGCTGGCCTGGATTCGGTCCTTCCAAGGCGGAGCACTCGTCGGACCCCCTGGTTCGCATCGAATATTCGTGAGCCTAATCTTGCCACGAATTGGTGAAACGGGGAGAAATCAATGAGGAATGTAACCACCCAACGCGATTTGGTCGGGGTGATAGTCTGGATATTCTCGAATACCACGTTGTGGCGCGTTATGAGGCCAGAGGTTAGGCCTGCCAATAAGACAGTCAGGAGTAGGGTCCCGTGCATTCTGTAATGAAAGCAAGGTCAATAGTCTGAGTATTGCATTATTATCTACATCACTGCTGCCATTGAGTACAACAGGTTTTTAAATGATTGCTTGGTTCTTATGTCGCTAAGCGCTCCATTCATGAGCTGCTTACACTTGCGTGGGGCCGGTACGGGCCTACATTCATGAGGGGTTTGTTCAATGGCGGCCACTTCCATTAACTCATCCTCTGAGCTGTCATCACTCGTAAACATCCTTGTTACTTTGCGCCCGTGTCGACGAGGCGCTGGAGCGCGTCGTGCCTTGGCACTCGGCTCTGATCTCTCGTCCGTGGACGAGTCAGGGTTTTGTAGCGGCCCTGAGCGTGCGAGGCGCGTTTTTCTACGCTGTAAGCGCATCTTAAGCTCGCTTAAAGGGACATCTTCGTCATCGGAGTCCGAACGTTGTCTCCGATATCGAGCGATTACATCATCTGGTAATGGTTCGGTTTCATCGCCAGAAGACCCACCCACAGGGTTAGGGGCAGGAACGTCGCTATCTTCGTCTTCGGGGGGAACAACATACGTTTGAGCACGCGTGTTGTTGTCAGTTTTGGGGATTTCCCATTCAAGGTTGGCCTTGCGCATGTGTTCAGCGTGGGATTGTGTGACTTTCCCAGTTAATTGATTCCTTAACTCGAAAGTAACGGGCGTTATTTGCTTGGTTATGCGGAAGTAGGGTTTCCATTTGCTTTCAAGTTTGCTTTTTCGTAAATGATTCTTCACATAGACGGCCTCGCCAATCTCGAATTTGGTGTCTGTGGCCTTTTTGTTAAATTTCGCTGCTTGTTGGCGTTTCGCCTGTTTCACGTGTTTGTGTACCATCATAAAGGATTTGTGCTGTTGTTGCAGAGCTATCTGATGGTAATCTTCTCCCGCGTATTTACGCCGGGGTTTTAGGAGATTGTCTATCGGGAACACGACGTCTCGGTTGTACAACAAGAAAAAGGGGGAGAATTTTGAAGTTTCATTTTTGTTAAATCGAATCGCAGCTAGTGCTTGGTTTAAATGGACGTCCCACGTGTTTATTTGGTCTGCCACTTTCTTTGAGACAATGTCTTTAAAAGTTCTGTGAAATCTCTCCACTCTGCTATTGCTCTGGGGGTGATAATAAGACGTAGTCACGTGGTGAATGTTCAAAGCCTTCAGAGTGTCCCTGACCTTGTAATTAATGTTCTCACTGCCGTTATCGGTAATTATTTCTAGAGGGCATCCATGTCGCGGGAATATCTCGTCGATCAAGAGATGAACGACGTTCTCGGCTGACTTGTCCTTGACCGGAAATGCTTCTGCCCACCCGCTATATAAGTCTACGAAGCTGATAATGTAGCGGTTACCCGATAGCGACGTGGGGTAGGGGCCTGATAGGTCCAAACCAATTTTGGCAAAAGGGTAGGGGGGCGTGTCCGTTATTTGCATTTTAGGGGACTGTTTTTGCAGAGACCTGACTTGGCAGGTCACGCACTTTCCAACGTAGCGGTTCAGTTCCTTGTAGTCTGGGCCAAAAATATTTCGACCTAATCGCATCATGCGTTTTGTCTACTCCCACGTGGCCGTTATCATCATGGTATTGTTTGATTATGTTGGTTTGTAGATGTGCGGGCACCCAAAGGCGCGGGGTCGGTTCTGCGTCAGCACTCGAGAGGTAATAGAGTACCCCGTCAATCATCAAGTGTTTGTCATTCCGGGTGCCCTCGCCTTTGTCGAGGGCCTCCAGAACTGACGCAATTTCCGGGTCTTTCTTTTGTTCCTCAAGCATGTTGAAGCCTGGCTTGTTGAACAGTAGATTAGTAGGTTGGTAGGCCTGCCCAATTTGAGTTTTATTCGGCAGTTCTTTTGGGGTCACCTCGCAGCTTGCGAAGTCTTTGGGTTTAAATCGAGACGAATTCAAGGCGGCGATTTCCGCTTGGGTCTCGGCGACAGTAAGGTTATTGTCGTTTATATCTACCTCTACTTCTGCCTTCTCTCGTTCCGTATAAGCATTAGGTGGCGTTCGACTGAGCAGGTCTGCGCAGTGATTATCTGGGCCAGCTATGTACTCAATGTTACAGTTATATCCAGTTATGCCCAAAGCCCACTGTTGAATTTTCTTGTTCTGCATGGGGGATTCCAAGATATACTTCAATGGTTTATGATCTGTTTTTATCGTGAAAGTGGCGTTATGAAGGTAATGGTCCAACTTTGTAATGCGAAGTGAATTGCATATGCCTCTTTCTCCACAGTTGGCCATCGGGTTTGAGTATCACTAAGTTTGTGTGAGAGATAATAAATTGGTTCTTCAACGCCATCTGAGCCCAACTGGGTCAGACAGGCACCGATGCAAAGGTCGCTTGCATCAGTATACAATGTATAGGGCGTGGCTGTATTTGGGTAGGCCAGGAGAGGCACTGCCGTCAGATTTTCCTTTAGTTTGTCAAACGAAATTTGGCAGGCTTGGTCCCATTTGAATTTGGCATATTTTTTTGTAAGCTGTACTAAAGGTTCAGCGATTTGCGAAAATGAGGGGACAAATCTGCGGTAGTAGTTGCTCATGCCAATGAAGGAGCGTACTTCTTTGACTGATGTTGGGGGTACGAGCGACCGGATGGCCTTGACCTTGTCGGGGTCAGGTCGGACGCCGTCGGTATCAATTATAAAACCCAAATACTGTGTTTCTTGCTTCAGGAATTGGCACTTTTTTAATTTCAATTTCAGTGTATGTTGGCGCAACTTGTCAAAGACTTTCTGGATATGTTCCAAGTGTAATTCTAGGGACTCGCTGTAGATGAGGACGTCGTCTAAGTAGGCAATGGCGTAATCACCCATCCCACATAACACCTGGGCCATCAGCTGGGAGAAAACCCCTCCAGCGTTCCGGAGCCCAAAAGGCATGGAGTTGAATTCAAAGAGACCTCGGTGGCAAGCGAATGCCGTCTTTTGCTTGTCCTCCTCTGCGACCTGGCACTGCCAGTAGCCACTTTTAAGATCGATAGCGGTGAAGAATTTAGACTTTCCAAGAAGTGCCAAAATATCGTCGATAACCGGAAGTGGGTATGACATAGGTTTGGTTATGGAATTTAATTGTCTGAAGTCGACGCAAAATCGTTTTGTGCCGTCGCGCTTGTCGACCATGACGATAGGAGCCGAATACGGACTCGAACTCGGCCTGATAATGTCTGCTTCGAGCATATCATTTATGGCAGTGTCAACCAACGGTAGTTTATTCAAAGGGGTGCGATACGGGCGAAGTTTTATTGGAGGGTGGTTTCCCGTGTCAATATGCATCTTGACTGTGCTCGTCTGTGTTAGCTCGGTATCCTTGTCGGCAAAAATGTCCGAGTTGGACTTCAACAATTTTATCAGTGTCTCTCGGTATTGCTCTGGGCATGAAACTTCGGCTAAATTTAATCTTTTCTCGACGGTAGCGCGCGCTGACCTAGAGTTGTCTACCCTGTTACGGTCGGCGCGCCTAAGGGCATAGCCATTGTCGCGGTAATTACGGGTTGTCGGGAACTGGGAGCTTTGCGACAAGGAGTTGATTTCAAGATTGGTTTCAGGGTCACACACTACCGTCTTGCCGATCACACTGCCCCGCCGTAGGCGAAACGTTATTGACGAGTAATACCGGGACCTTATTCCTCTTGCCCACCCCAGAAACGGAGTTGCCAATTTCCAGACCGGGTTCTGATGCTAGGTAGCCTTTCTCGATTTGGGCCACCTCTACTAATGTCGACTTGTGAAGAGAAGCTAAGTTTTTTGATTTTCCCATACATAAAGTTGATGTTTGGGGCTTTAAGCTAACCTTGCTGGTCAATCTCAGCAGGGAAGCTATGTGCGCGTCCGATTCCAAGGGGACGTACACGTCACTGACCTTGAGACATCCCAGGTCATAGTATAGTCTGACCCCCCGAGAGGTCAACCAATCTCTCCCTAATATCATGTTCCGGGTCATATCATTCACCACATAAAATTTTTGGGTTAATTTTAAGTTCGCCATTCTGAAGGTTAATTCCACGCTACCAAGTACGCCCAGTGACTTCCCATTCACGGAGCTAAGGTTGATGTGTTCCCTAGTTAGTTTTGGTCGGAACTGTAATGCGTCATAGACGCGTTTGTGAATCAATGACACTTCCGCGCCACTATCCACCAACGAGCGATATTTATCTTTACCTATTCTAACTAAACATGAGCTGGGGTTTCCCACAATATTGATACTAAACTTCCTCTCATATGTGGCCTCAATGAGAGGATTCCTTAGTTTTTTGCGTATGTGGGCGGGGTCATTAGTCGTGGTGGTTCGTTTAATGTCGGATATCTCCGGCTGTGACGCGGTGTATCATGGGATAGGTCACGTGATCGATTCGGCTGATCTCGGCGGATTCCCCAAGGTGGCGTTACCGGCGCGTTCCATTGTTTTTGCTTCGAATCTCCGGATTTAGAGGGGCAATTTCAAGCCAAGTGATTACCTTCGCAAACCCAGCAAGATACGTGCCTTCGGTTTTCGGTCTTAAAGGGGCAGTCGCGAGCGAAATGGTCACCTTGACACGTCCAACATTCGACTGTTCGTGGTTTAACCACCGCTTCGACATGCACCTGTCTCGGGCGTGATCGGTGTTCTCGGGTCGTGTGGTTGTCGCGTTCGCATATATCGCAGGTTGCCCTCGCGCGTTTGTTTCTGAAACTATCGATTTCCATTGCTTCCGGTTCGTTTTCGTTGTAATTTTCGCGGCCCGTTCGTAGGTTGAATACCCGTTGGATCCCCATTTCCCGCATGGCGATTTCGGCTGCCAATTTTAGTGTCTTCGGCGCATCCCTGATCAACTTCATTTTCAAACTGTCGCTTCTTAAAGCGTCAATATAAAACCCTACGAGTTGGCCTTCAACCGCGTTGATCCCGCCGGGTTGATCTCGATATGCCACCGTCGCGATTTCCAAAATTCGTTCGGCTAGCACGTGTAAATTTTCGTTTTGTTTTTGCTTGATTTTTCTTAGCATCGAAAAGGCGAATTGATTGTCATTTATCTCGGCAAATCGACTAGATAATTCGGTTTTTGTGTCTTGCCACGTGGCGTTAGGATTCGTGGCCAAATATCTTTGTAAGAAATCTGATACGGGGCCCGTGGCGCTCTGGAATGCCATATAGGGCTTCTTTGCTTCGTTAGCGCCGGTTAGGATTGCGCATTTTTCTATCGACTTGACCCACCCGTGGTATTTCGTGGGGTCCCCGTCAAATGACGTCACTACTTGTGTCACCGTAGTCATGGCCATTGCAGCAATTTGAGAATTGATAGACTCTGTCAATGGGGCGAGAACACCAGCTGATTGTTGTTGGGTAGCCATTATGATAACAAACAATTAGACTCACGTTTTGCGAATTTTCCCACACTGTTTCTGTTCACACTGTTCCTCTTCTGGCTTCACGTTGTGTCTGCGATTAGCGTTCAGATCCTGGCTCGAAGGCACCAGTTAAGAGATATGTGCCAATACGGGTACATATAACTCTTAAGACTATCAGAACGGTTTGATTATTTAATTACAACAAAGTCAATAATGTTCAATCATCGGCATCTGGGTTTCTCCTGGTTGAGTTTATCTTCCTGTCGTCTGCTAGGTTTAGGGTCTTCTTCTGTCTTCATAGATCGGGCGTGTCTCTTGTCTTCTACTCGGTTGAGTTCCGGTTGAGTTAGTCTTCCTGTCGTCTGCTCTTCTTCTTACGTCGGCGCATCAGTGGGGCGTTGTTAGAAATACAAGCTCATAATGTTTACCTTGTAACTTCGTCCATCGCTCCAAGCTGCTCTTCTATGCGTCCGAGGATTCCTAGTGGTCGATCAGGTAGTTGGATAGAACTGGTCTCTGGACTCGAACTCGTCTGCCTCTAAATAGGAACATGGTGTTATTCCGCCTGGATCCGCATTTCTTGATCCATTGGATGGGGCGTTCCCGGGCTACTCATGCGAGGTGATTTTTCCTATGTGTTCTTTAGGTATCTTATCCCTGTCTTCGTGCTGCGTTAGGTTTCAATGACCGCTGTGGGTGAAGTATCTCGTCTCGCTAATCCCGTAAACGTTCTGTTTACTTCACAGCTGTCTTACTATGTATGTATCGGCCTGGTTACTGCATATTCGTTTTGATGTCCAGTATTTCGCAATGTTGATGTGGTCAGCAGGGGCGCTAGTATGTGTGGTAAACTAGCGGCTCCCGCGACTAAGAGATTGCCTGTCTTCTTCCCGGGTTGAAAGTTATGTCCCTGGGGTTGTCTTGGCACAACTTTTCTGATCCTGTTATGTGACAGTTACAGTAATGCTCCAAATAATCTCACTGAGAGCTTTCCGATGAATGGCAACAAGCCATATTTCCGACTAAATCCTGATAAATTAGCCATAATTCTGCTGTGGTTAAGGAGTCGATTATTTAGGGCATTACTGTACATTCAAATTCTGGGCTTACTTCTTTAAAACATCCCTGTATGTTAATGTATTTAATGCTTATGCCACTATGCATATCCCAAAATTAACTTTTGCCAAATGAAAAAAAGTTGTCAATTGATATCGCACCAAATATAAAGTTTATTAAAAATTTATTCTTTTGTATGGACATTGGTTATCATCTTAACATTTCGCCCACATTATGACCAAATCAAACGCGGAGGCTTCATTGACATCGTTAGCATGTGCCCCAGAAATAAAAAGTTAAATTAACCCTTTCATGATGGGAGCTGCGCTGGTGCATCATTAAAGAACCTGTGCCAGTGCATTCTCTTATATATGTGAGTGTCGCATCGGGAGCCTCGCATATATAAGAGAATGCACTGGCTTACAAGGTCAAGGTAAATATTGTTAGGCCAATGTATTCTCTTATATGTGACCCGCCATATCAAATCCAGTCGTAAGTCGGGATTTTTTTTACCCTGTGCCAATGCATTCTCTTATATATGCGAGTCGACCATAGGTCGCCTCGCATATATAAGAGAATGCATTGGCCTAACAATTTTTTACAATTTTAATAATTTTTTCTTGTATTCTTTAACAATTTTATAATTTCACCCATACAGAGCCCCAGAAAAACATGAGCAGACGACACTCTTCTATATGCTTTTATATATGTGTGGGGCTTCCTGCAGGGTAATGTTGTTAGGGCAATGCATTCTCTTATATATTTTTTTTGCAAAATTTCAGAAGCTCCAGTCATGGAGAGTATCTGTAACGTCATATACATGACGTCTTGAGTAAATTTAACGTCAACGTCATAGCAATAATTATTAACAAGTTCGGGTCAAAAGGGTCCAATAATTTGTTTTAATTTAAGTGAATTTTTTATTAACGTTTGTTATCATAATCGATTGCACTTTTGGGACATTATATTAATCAAAATAACTCCTAAACAAATAATTTATAAATCAGATGATTTATTGAAGTTATGTCTACATAAAATAACACTTCCTGAAACGACATATATGTCGTTCTACTCCTCAACCGATAGACGACATATATGTCATTCTACTCGCCAAAGGGTTAAATACTGTACTCTTAGTTGGTTTTTCAAAATTGATTGGCATGAGAAGCAGAAAATTAACTTTTATGGCCTTATGACAAAATGTGATGATTTAGATAAAATATATATTTCACTTTGTCACAATGTTAACCTTTCCATGACTGGAGCTTCCTAAAATTTAGCAAAAACCCTGTGCCAATGCATTCTGTTATATATGTGAGTCTCCCATAGGGAGCCTCGCATATATAAGAGAATACTTTGGTCTAACAATATTTACCAGTAAGCCAGTGCATATATTTACCTTACCATTGTAAGCCAGTGCACTCTCTTATATATGTGAGGCTTCCTATGGGAGACTTGCATATATAAAAGAATGCACTGGCACATGATCTTTCATGCTGCACCAGCGCTAATCCTTTCATGAACCCCTATCATGAAAGTGTTAAAGTCTGTTGATGCTTCATGTGCGAAGTTTGAAGTTCAAATATGTTATTCAGGTTAATGAGCAAGAGGATGACAAAACGCCCCATGATGACGCCAAGCCAAAAGAGGGGAGGATAAAAAAATTGAAGAAACAGAAGCCAGAGCCAAAGAAAGTCGATGAGAAATATCGAGGATTTGAACTCCTTCTTGATGTTGATGAAAATGACAGCGACCCAGAGGTTGCTAACGGTGAGTTGTTTGTTTTATTATCTATTGACTTGCATGTATTCTGTAACCCACACTATTTCTACCGATCCATTGAAAAAATGTCCTGTTTCAAGTGGTAGCCTCGATCCCCAGAAGTTCTCTGGAGCATGTTCTATGAAATCATTTTCCCCAGTTTCACATTGCTCTGAAATGAGGATTTATGAGAGGAAACATTAATTTTCCACCTTAGCATGTGAGATGATGTTTTTTTGCCTGTTGCTATGGGAATTACCATCCTTAGCAACCATTATGAAATGTAAAATTGTCACTCCATGTGTGCATTACGACCACTAACTTCCCAAAAGTTCCCAAATTGTGTGTGCTCACTTGAGTTTGCTTTTTTAAATTAAATTTTTTGCATAGCAACTTCGAAGAAATGGGTGGAAAAATAAAAAAATTTGGTGGCTATTTTGAATCCAAAATGGCGGATGGTACCATGGAGATATTGTTCAGTGGAAAGCATAAAAATGTTTTCCACATATATGTTTCATGCTCTTATCACCAAATGCACACCTCCATCCATTTTGTCCACCTTAACACCCCTACTAGATGTTAAAATTTGATAGTTCAGTGTTATCTTAACTGTTAATATTAGAAGTAATACTTTTAAAATGGTAGATCAAAAGATAAATTTATTATCACAAGTCTGTTTTTCTAGTACAGATTTTTATGAATTATAATCCTGATACGCTCATTGGTTGGTTGGATTGCTTCCTTGTCAGAGATTATGCTAATTAATTCCCTATGACCGGGGGTAATAATGATATAAAGTGCAATGAAATATTTTTACTGTGGGATGCACTATATAATGCATTGATTACCATTATTAACTGAGAAATCTGTTTGTTTTCAGATCTCCATGGTAACATACGATCCCTGAAGTATGTTCTCCAGCATGAACGAGTATACAGAGACCCTCAAGTGCATCTGGACAAAGTCAGAAAGCCAGTTCCACCATACAGAAAGGTAAGGGTAGTGGTACATCCTCCTATAGGGTAGTGGTACATACCACCATACAGACAGGTAAGGGTGGTGGTACATCCTCCTATAGGGTAGTGGTACATCCTCCTATAGGGTAGTGGTACATACCACCATACAGAAAGGTATGGGTGGTGGTATATCCTCCTATAGGGTAGTGGTACATACCACCATACAGAAAGGTAAGGGAAGTGGTATGTACCACCGTACAGAATGGTAATTGTTGTGGTCTGTCCTATAGGGTAGTGGTACATACCACCATACAGAAAGGTAAGGGTAGTGGTATGTACCACCGTACAGAATGGTAATTGTTGTGGTCTGTCCTCCTATAGGGTAGTGGTACATCCTCCTATAGGGTAGTGGTACATCCTCCTATAGGGTAGTGGTACATACCACCATACAGAAATGTAAGGGTAGTGGTATGTACCACCGTACAGAATGGTAAGTGTTGTGGTCTGTCCTCCTATAGGGTAGTGGTACATACCACCATACAGAAAGGTAAGGGTAGTGGTATGTACCACCGTACAGAATGGTAAGTGTTGTGGTCTGTCCTCCTATAGGGTAGTGGTAAGTCCTCCTATATTTGAGGTATTAAGCTGTGGAATCCAGCTTGCTATCATGCGTTTTAAGGCCAGATGTACTAAGCTTTTGAAAAAACACATGGCAAACTCATACATCATGAGGCCTCTCATTTCTTTTCCTGATAATGGTCTAAATTAACCATTTCTATACTAAATCGATTCTCCCACTCAGTTATAAAAGTATGAAATGAAAGGGTCTATTATTCATTTTGAACATTATTATGTGAACATTACCTAAGTGAACTACTCATCAATGAGTATATTTAGTAAAGAAAGGGTTCCTTTATATAACACTCCCATATGGAGCCTCACACAAACCTAAGCAGACATCAGTGAATCATTATCTCTGTCTGGGGCTCCATAGAGTGTCATCAATGAGTATTTAGTATAGAAATGGTTAATGGAAATATATACCTGACCTGGAAAATGAACCTAGACTCAAATTATAATTTGCTGATTTTGCATAGGTCCAAGCCTTGAAATAGTGTGTCTGTCATTTGCAGAATGAGGTCCCCAGAGCAGGGAAGGATCCAGGGCTCTTTTAATACCTGTTACAGGTTTGGGCGCCCAAACTCTGGTGGCCTAGATGTCCCCAAATTGCAAGTGGATAGTTTTATTAAAGCTGAATTTTCTATATTTTGAAGAAAATCTTCTATTATAATTCAACAACATGCAATGCAAATCATCAATATACAGTTGATAATAGAGCCTTTATTTGCTTAATCAAGTGTCCAGCGAGAAATATTTGAACCCTTTCATGACTGGGGCTTCTTGAAATTTTGCAAAAATCCTGTGCCAATGCATTCTCTTATATAAATGAGAGTCTCCCATCTAAGGAGCCTCGCATATATAAGATAATACATTGGCCTTTATCTTGACCTTGTAAGCCAGTGCATTTTCTTATGCGGTATCTTTAATGCTGCACCTAAGGGAGGGGGCCACCCCCTCCCGTACCTACCCCCATCTCGGGCCTACGGCCCTCGGGATATGCCTTAGGCATATCATGGTCCCAAAACAGGTGTCCCCAAAAATTCCTGGATCCATCCCTGCCCCAGAGGGTGAATTTAGTGATGCTACCCCGCATAGCGGGCTAGCATCACCAAATTCACCATCTGGGGACCTCATTCTGCTTACACCTCAGCAGAATGAGGTTCCCAGAGGGTGAATTTGGTGATGCTAGCCCGCTATGCGGGGTAGCATCACTAAATTCACCCTCTGGGGACCTCATTCTGCAAATGACAGACACCCTATTTCAAGGCTTGCATAGGTCATGTCCAAGCCTTGAATTAGTGTGTCTTGTCCTTGCAGAATGAAGTCCCCAGAGGGTGAATGTGGTAGCATGGTGGGCTAGCATCACCAAATTCACCCTCTGGGAACCTCATTCTGCTGAGGCCTCAACTGCCTTGAGAGACCAAGATTGGATTGAAGTTTCCTAGTTGAAGTTGGTGATGGAATATATTCCCCACAACTCGCAGCGTTTACCGATGTCCCCAAATTATAGAAATGTCCCCAAGTTAGAGGGCACATTTGACAAAATGTCACCGCAAAATCACCCTTTTTATGACCTGTTTGTGTGTGTATATTGCTTCATTTGACCACAACAAATCAACTTTCTAACTTTTTTTCAGGTTCACATATACATATAGTTAGATTAAATTAAATTTTAATTGGAAATACCCATGATCAGTGTGTTGGTGACTTGAACTGCTTGGTGAACTTTCAAGCACCATACATCAATAAAATGGCTTTGTTGATGTCAAATGATCCAATATTCCCAATATTCAATAATTTGTGACCTACAAAACTTGAAAATATAAGGGTACATGTATGTAACATAACTTGCTGAATGCTGATATAAGCCCAAGTTGCCAGGAGATGATATGGTGGCCATTGGCTCACTTCTTTCACCTTTCATATGCTTCAGAACAACCAGACAGCCCCCATTTTAGGTTTACTTTAAAAAATAATTCTCCCCGGGGAAAACCCCGTACCCCCAATAATCACAAGGGGATACCCCCCCCCCCTCACGCAAACCCATCACCTCGGTCCCCAAAATGTCCCCAAATTAGCCTAATCTAAAGGCCTGCCATTAGGCACCTTGATTATGCATTTTATCTTCTGCAAATTAGGGGATATAGAAACTGAAGAGAAGGGGAAAAAGTAACTGAAAACAATGTTAAGTTGAGACTATAGATACTTCCCAGAAGATGAGGCCTAAGCAGAATGAAGTACACAGGGGTGAATTTAGTGATGCTAGCCTGCTGTGCCGACACATTGGGAGACCTAGGATCAGATTGAAGTTCCCCAGGTTGAAGTTGATGTTCACCCATTAGTCACCTTGATTATGTATTTTTATCTGCTGCAAATTAGGGGATATTTGGAATGTCTGTGTCTCAGAAGGTGCCCATAGAGTAATACAAAGTAGCTGAAATCAAAGAAACATTTCACCTGTGCGGCTCCCAGAATGCAACAGAATTCAAACTACAGTTTATTTTCAATGGAATGGGAATGACTATATCTTTAAGATATAGAGTTATTCCCCTTCCATTGAAAATAATAGACTTTATGTAGAAACTTGAGCGCAGAACACATGTTTATTACACTGGATAAGTTGATAATACAAGGTTTTGGAACTTCCTCTTTCAAATGGTATGTAATATGGCATATATTTACATAATGTGATCTGGGGGTTCGAAAATTAAGTGGGCCTTTAAATTCAGGCTTGCTTGCATGTGGCTGCAAGAACAGTAAACTAAACCATGTTTTTCATTGTCACTAGAGCCCACCTCTAGTTTAGTTTAGTATCTCTATACGTGTATCCCCAAATTAGCAGACGACACATTCCATAATCGAGGTGCCCAATGGGTGCATATCACAATATTCACCATCTGGGAAATTAAATCTGTGTCTTGTTCTCCCATAGTAAATGAGGCCATGCAGAATGAGGTCCACAGGGGATGAAATTGTTGAAGCTAAACACTGTGCACAGTATTGTCACTAAATTAACCCTCTGGTGACCTCATTCTGCAAATATGAAGAGCAGGCAGAAAATATGGATGTGTTTTTTATGAATGCACTCATGTTTTTGTTTTTTCCATGGTTTACAGCCAGAGCCAGTGACTGGTAAACCAGTGAAAAGCAAGGCAGAAAAGATGGACGATCTGTTAACTAATCTGCGAGACCGTAAGACACACGATGAGGAGAATCTATATGCCGTCCTCACCGGGGAGGAAGAATACAAGAAGATGTATCCTGAAGCTCAGAAACTCCTATCCCAGGTTTGTGATCTTCTGCCTTATATTAAAGATGGATTTAATATCTCTTTAACCCTTTCAGTACCAAGTCCGATTTCTGAATCAACCCATATTTCCTTGATCATTTTTCAAATTTATTGATTATAATAATGTGATACATTGATGGAAAGAGCTCTAAGAGCTCTTTCCATCAATGTATCACATTATTATAATCAATAAATTTGAAAAATGATCAAGGAAATATGGGTTGATGCAAAAATCTGACTTGGCACTGAAAGGGTTAAATAACAAATTTGAAATAGTTGCATGGGTATCAAATAATAAATATGAATTGAAGACCCGGTCCGGAAATGCTTCTATCAATTAATATTTATTTTATTCCGAATATTTTATTATGAAATGCTTAAATGGGACACTTTATTGTTCTATTTTTAGAACAGACCACTCGTCGCTAATGGTGAAAAATGTCATAAACTCCGTTATGTCCAGTAACTGTGCTTAGACCCTACCTACCCCAAAAAAACCTCCCTACTCCAAAATTTTATTGAATTTTTTTAATTTCAAACTGGATGATAAATGCATGAATAGAATAATTGAAATAAGACCAATTCATACTGTTCCAGATTCAAAGACGTTATAATGCTGTTCGGGTCAACTCTATGAAGAATGCCAAGGATAGAAAGAAGGGCTCCGCAACACAAACCAGGGCCGGACCAGTTCCAGTAAAAACATCATAATTCTATATACCATTTATAGCATCGAAGTGGCTCCGCGACACAAACCAGGGCATTCGCAAGGGGGCGTAACAAATGGCTTCTAAATATGGAATGCATGATATCGTAACAAACATTTGGGAGAATCATAATATTTATTAGTACATATGTATCTATAAAAACAACACAATGCGATCAAATACTCAGGAATAAATATCGTTGGCTGATACAAGCTTGAAGTTAATGTCTCTTAGATTGTAATTTTATCACATTCAGTTACAGCCTGAATTCTGCATTATAAAATTTGTCGTGTCAACACATTATTGACTTCTGATGTCAGAATTTTAAAGAGACTTTATCCCGCCAGAATGACAATAAGAGACTTGATCCCGCCTGCATGACAATTAGTGACTTGATCCCGCCAGCATGGCAATGAGCTGTTATGGCACTAACCAATGACATTGCGCATAGTAGCCAATAGGACCAATGGTTACATGGGAATACTATCATTTTAGCCAATAGGACCAATGGTTACATGGGAATACTATCAATTTAGCCAATAGGACCAATGGTTACATGGGAATACTATCATTTTAGAGAAATAGTAATTCTAGAGATGTAAATATCATAAAACTGTTCTGCATACAATCACTCGTGGTATCTACATGTTTGTGGAGGCTTAATCCGTGCCAGTTTAAGCCTAATGATTCTGAATACAATGATGTGTGGTACCTTATTCATATTCAAATTCGCGCAGTACACAGTGAATCCACAGGAAAATAAGAACGTAGGTAATGAATTGCAAGCCTTGAAATAGTGTGTCTGTCATTTGACAGAATGAGGTCCCCAGAGGGTGAATTCAGTGACGCTTTCATGCATGGCATGACTATTTTTCTTTGCCTGGTTTGTGCTTAGGTAACCCATACCGTTGGTTAGCAGGAAAGTTACACAAACTGTTATAATCATTACAACTGGTATGATTAACTACAGATGGGCATCCGACAACTCATTGAAATATTGTAATAATTGTCTCAAATTAAGGTGAGAATCAGTTATCGCGAGATCTACATAAACTTTGGCGCGCCCTGTTTTTTGTTCGCGGCCTTTTCATTTTAGATAACCTCCAGGCAAACTGAACAGTCATTCGCGTCAAATTTGCAGGCCTGTAGCGTCACCAAATTCACCCTCTGGGGCTTCATTCTGCTTAGGCCTCAACTGAAATGGGAGACCTAGGAACAGATTGAAGTTCCCCAGTTGAAGTTCAGCCATCAGTCACCTTGATTATGCAATTTATCTTCTGAAATTAGGGGATATACCACCGTCCGACTTTTTTTCCCGGAGTTGTGCACCTTATTGGCAGAAGTTGGGTTCGACTGCCAAAAAACTTGACAAAGCATCTTAGATGCGTACCCCTTGTTTTATGCTAGCCTGCTGTGTGGAATAGCGTCACTAAATTCACCCTCTGAGGACCTCATTCTGCAAATGTCAGACATACTATACCCTGGATTGTTCCACCTCCAGGAACGATTAAGAACTGAAACTACAATCAGATGCATGGCTTTTGTGGAATTAGGTTTGTCAGTTTTTAATTTGTTTACCGAGATGTGGGATTAAAAGTGCGTGAATTTAAAGCTGAGCATAATTGTGCTGTGCAAATTTAAATAGACGTAATTATAAGGTAGTTGTACTGTGTGTTGACTCAAGTGGTGGTGTACATTTCTGGCAATAAAATTTGTTTTATCGAACAACTTGCAGATAAATATGGTATGTCTTTAATTTAAACATAATTTTTTTCCTTGCCACAGCAATTAACATGTACGCACTTTTGTCTGAGCTTGTATTCTTACTTTTTTTGTCAATTGTTTTGAAACTTGGCATAGATATTTAATACTATGGGAACCTGTGCACCTGCAATTATGAGATGCGCCCATGTTTTTAAAGTTTTCGACATTAACCAGTATCTATAGCACCGATATCACAAGCAGGTTTATGTAGAAAGTATATTGGACGAATACCAATTGAGTGATTTTGGTTTGGGGGGGGGGGGGGGCAAAATTTTCACCATCTGTTCCTACAGTTAATATAATTTGACTGGGCCACTCAAAGTCATTTTCCCTATTCTCATGCCCGCATCCAATTTCCTGAAACACTGCACATGCAACCCCAGAAATAAAAATAAAATAACACAAAAGAAACGATATACATCTTTTTTGGGTTTGCCCTAATTCCAAATCAGTTCTGCTTCAACTCCAGCATAGGTTAAAAGAAAAGTGTGATATTACATTAGAATTAAAACCAGAATATATTGTCTTAGGTATGCATGGAGACATACATCCCAATGATACTCTGGATATCTGTACAATATTGTATACAAAATTTATATACTGATGTAAAATGAGAGCTACCAACCCAACTGTAAATGGTCTTATTGAACTTTTGAAATATTATAAAAGAATTGAAACTCTAAACACATATTCCTTGAACGATAGAAGTAAACAATATGGGAACGATGGAAATCCCTGGAAGCAATTCTTAGCAATTGAAAACGAAGCAATATTTACTTCTCAGTGAACCTATTACTCAAACATGCTCATAATATGGATTTAATAACTCCCCCCCCCCCCCCCCCCCCCCCCCCCCCCCCCCCAAGACAGTTCAGAAATAAGTGTTTATAAATGTCCACATTTCTCAAATACACTGATTATCTAAAAATTACTCGCTGTATACAATGTTACTCAATATCTACAAATGACATTTAATCATATATACATGTATGTTCATATATATCTGAAAATATTTGGAAAACTTTATACATGTATACTATTGAATAAGACTATTGTCACTAGTCCAAGTCTTCTCGTACTAAAACCAGCTAAGATATTTTGATCGCGAGAGCTGGCATTTAGTCCGAGTTCCAGGCCCATGCATTCCTATGACACGACTTACGCCCAGGATCTGTGGCGGGAATTTGTGGTGTATTTTACTCGATTTACCTAAACAAATCAATACATGATGCTATATACATCGGAAAGAGTGGTCATAATGGTGGTCATAATGGTGTATAATAATCTAACTTTCATGTTAAATTACGCATAGAATATTCCTGTTGATTGTCACCGACATCACTGATTTTATATTTTGTTTACGTTTTAACTGGAAGCCGAAGTATTACGAATAACTTCGGCATAGTCCGGAGTTTGTTTTGACCGAGACAAATTTCTTTCCAAACAAAATGGCGGTCCCCATATTATTCTAATGCTCGTTGTGTTTACACTGTTTTAAACTGTGAGATGGTTGTAATTTCCATAATTTATTTAATGTATTACATTTATATCTTCAATATTTACTTAATCTATGTATTTATTTATTTATTGACACGTATAATTACGATTACAATGGAGAATTCATCGTGCGTGGTTGATCGAAAATCTACGGAATATTTTCACTGGAAAATGCCGAACGCAGTTCGCGAGGTCAACTGAGTTCGCATACTTTTAAAAATATGCACACACAGTGGCAAATGTCTCTTTTCACATTAAATTACCACTTTCAATTCACAACTGATGTGGGTTTCAGATCAAATAGCATGTCTTCTGCGGAAAATATCCGTTTATTGTCGCAAATGTGATATTTTATTTCATATAATTGTGGTTTTATTTGAGCGGGTCACTAACGCTTAAGTCGTGTCATAGGAATGCATGGGCCTGGAACTCGGACTAAATGCCAGCTCACGCCATCAAAATATCTTAGCTGGTTTTAGTACGAGAAGACTTGGACTAATTGTCACATGATGAAATTAAAAATGATCTGAATAAAAATATTTAAAAAAATAAATTAAAATATAAAACCTCACTCACTTTTCAAAATTGTTAACCCTTTCATGACGGGAGCTATGCTGGGGCAGCATTAAACATCAAGTGCCAGTGCATTCTCTTATATATGCGATTCTGCCATAGGGAGCCTCACATATATAAGAGAAAGCACTGGCTTACAAGATCATAGTAATTATTGTTAGGCCAATGCATTCTCTTATAATATGTGAGGCTCCCTATGGGGCTTTTGCAAAATTTCATGAAGCTCCAGTCATGGAAGGGTTAATGAGCCGAAATGTAACATGACATACGCTTAGTACGACACAGAGTCAGTAATCTGCAACTAGCCAAAACGTAACATGATATACGCTTAGTACGACAGAGTCAGTAATCTGCAACTAGCCAAAACGTAACATGACATACGCTTAGTACGACACAGAGTCAGTAATCTGCAACTAGCCAAAACGTAACATGATATACGCTTAGTACGACAGAGTCAGTAATCTGCAACTAGCCAAAACGTAACATGACATACGCTTAGTACGACACAGAGTCAGTAATCTGCAACTAGCCAAAACGTAACATGATATACGCTTAGTACGACAGAGTCAGTAATCTGCAACTAGCCAAAACGTAACATGACATACGCTTAGTACGACAGAGTCAGTAATCTGCCAAACGTAACATGACATACGCTTAGTATGATACAGAGTCAGTAATCTGCAACTGATGATGATCCTATCGAAACATTGATGCATCTTTTCAACTCATTGGGTTTTTTGGGAGGCAATTTCCAAAAATGTCTAAATTCTACTTTTGGCATAAACTAAAATCAGTTTTTTTTGGTGGTATGTTCTAAAACTCTTCTCAAAATTCCACTAAACCTCTCCAGGATCCAGCTTCCACTTCAAAATTCATGTAATGAGAACGAAGATGTATCACCTGGTCAGACACCCACTTACCTATAATGATTACATATAAAACACCTGGTCAGACACCCACTTACCTATAAAGATTACATATAAAACACCTGGTCAGACACCCACTTACCTATAAAGATTACATATAAAACACCTGGTCAGACACCCACTTACCTATAAAGATTACATATAAAACACCTGGTCAGACACCCACTTACCTATAAAGATTACATACAAATTAAAACTGTTTGGCCTGAGAAAGGGGATGTTGATTTTGCATGGCGTTGTGTTGTTGATATATCATAATAAATTGTTGTTTAAGTATCTCCTTCTGTGTACTAGTATTAGCATGGGTGATTATAGGCCTGCTACAGATATATGGTTATATCATTCAGTATTTGAGCTGTATCAGTATAATTTTGTTTATGGCTGTGATATTTATATTAATTGGTGTTACCAAATAAATCTTTACTTGCAATATCATGGATCTTTTCTCCACTAGCATGATATAATAACTCAAAACAATTAGTTATGTATGACAGGGATGTCGCAGGGAGTAACTGGGTAAGGAAAAAGACAATGCCCTAAAAATCCACCTATCTCACGGGATGTTGGGCCAATGACCCTTTATTCTGTCTTAGTCTTACGTCTCCTGAGCTTGCACACAAAGCGATGTGCCATGCAAATGATAAGAAACAATGCAGCAACTAACGTGAAAAATATGGCACATGCTCCAGCAATGAGATCGATATAAAGTCGCTGATACAGACTCATGTCCAGTGTTCCTGGTCTAAGATGTTTCCCTCCGAATCTGAGGACGTGCTCGATTGACTTGGAGGCTCGCACCGAGGCCGAGTCCGGATTTAAGTCGCGATATATCGCCGAAGCTCTTTGAACGTTGATTTTGAACTTATCGTTTTCCAGTATTATCTTTATGGCACCGTAGAGAGTATCTTCCGTTAATGTACTAGGGTTTAGATTGAAGCCGATTTTGAAGTGTTCTACACGTTCAGCAACCGAGATCTGGTCAAAAAAGAATGGGATGCATATGATTGGAACACTGTGGTACACTGCCTCATATAGACTGTTCCTTCCACAATGTGATATGAATAACTTCGTGTTCTTGTGTCCAAGTACATCATTTTGTGGAACCCAATCTACTGCGTGAATATTCTTCATCTCAGAGTTGAATTTTGTTCTCCAAACAACAGTCTGTTCTAGTTTCCTGAAAACACCTGTTAAAAAATCGGGTTGAATGGGACAGGATTCTCCGCCACATATTGTTCCAAATGATACATAAATTATACCATGTTTGGCGGCATCGAAAATTACTGCAAGATCAGCTGGTAGTTCTCGTTTATCTCGCACAGAAAATCCACCAGTACGAACTAGGTTTGGTGTTGTAGGCATTGGATGAGCAGAAACAACATCACTGTCACTGATATGCAGGACTGATTTCTCAACCAAAGAAACATGCTCTAAGAAAGTTAGTTCTGGTGCGAATTTTCTCTGTGTATCTGTTACTACGGTTCGAGGAAATATAATGGATTCAGCAAGTGAAATTGCAGAATAAAGAAAGCGATGGAGATATCCTGTCATCGTATTAGTAGGGTCACCTTGAATCCAACCAGATGGATCATAGGGCGTAAACCAACCGCCTGTGTCTGTCCAATAATTTATGCACATGAATGAAACATATGGTATTTTTAGATGGTATGGTATCAAATAGTTATACCTTTCTGCAACGGTAGATATTAAAATTGCAATATCGAACGACCGATTTTCAAGAGCTTTTAGGTTTGTCAAATTCAAATATTTCGCAGCCCAAAGCTCACTGAATTTTTTAACGATTCGAGATACTTCTAGGAAATCGTAACTTGTCATTGACATTATTTCTGAGGACAGAAGGCTATCGTGTTGTTCTCTGGGAATACCCGTGAATAGTGTCATCTCAAAGTTTCTGTTGTGCAGGCAGCGTCGGACCTCCATGTAATCAGGGCCATATACATAAATGCTATGACCCGAAGCTGTCAACTGTTCGCCGATGTATGCTAGAGAGTCGCATGGGCTGAAGAAGTATGGCATAATCAGTAAAATGTTGGCAGAACTCGCTGTTCCAATACATAAAACGGCGAAGACGTGAATGATCCCGAATGCATTCATCTGAAATATACAAATTGCACAACCGATTTACCATATATATAACTATTTAATGGGAGCTCGGTGGTCTTTAGTGGGCAAATGGTTAGCATTTTCGATTGTAGCGCTGTCAATATAGCGAAATGACTTCGGCACATATTGGTGGACCATTGAGTTCCATTGCAACATTGGCTTGGTTGAATTAAGCGAAGTGACAAGTCAAGTCATACTTGCACCAAGTTAAATTGTGAACTTTGAGCAAGGTGTGCTCGTACTGTGACTACTTTGTACTAATCATACATTAAAGGTACTCAATCGGATCAGACGGTCCCATTACCATCAAGGTACAACAACAACAACATTTCTTCAAAATACGCTTCAGAGATCAAAATCGATTTATTGCAACAAAATAATGCTATGGTATAAAATTTCCCAAAACTTGTTATTTATCAACATTTTGTTCACAACAAAATATGGCCGTATTATCACTAAAGTATCACAAAATTTGACCGTATTAACACTTGATTTTAGAGTTATCCATCTTCATCCGCAATTTTGTCAGAGACCCTCCGGTTGATCACGTGTTTCTGGGCCACATATTATTACACATCTTGAGAAACAACAATCTTCAAAACTCGATATCTGATCACTCTGAGCTTTGATGGGTGGGTTCCTCGACTCGAATCAAATATTTTTTACCCCCGAAGCCAAAGAAATAGTAATTAGGAGCCCTTTCCTAAGCTAAAATCAAGCAGATACAATATGTGATTTATGGATTAATTAGTTGTTGCCGAAATGAGAAATTAACTGTGGATACCGTTCAAATTGGACATATATATATATGCAGCAAGTATTTTGTTCGTGTCCATAGCCCAACTAAGGAGTTTCCGGACCCATTTCCTGTCACATACGGTATACTCCCGAGCAAATTATAACATTTTTGTATAGACGTCTGACAAAACGAAAATTATGTGTTATCAAATAAAAAAATACGACTGGATTCACAAAATTCAAACAGTTTTAAGATATAGAGTACTATATGTACAATGTTATAGGTGCATGCAAAAACACGAGACCATGGTGGCCCTATATATAGGGAACGTGATATATTAAACAGTATAAACGTACGTGTATAATATGGTGACTATCCAAACAACAGATTAGTGGTCCGTGTTCTATGTTCCTACATCGCTCGGATAGTCACAATTTGAATTTTTTGATTGTGAAATATACCCAACAATCAAACAACAGATTAGTGGGCCATTTCCTAAAATTATACTCAAGAGAATATATTATATGCAACAAATTAATTATTTTGAAACATAGACTATATGGCCCAATGGGAAGCCAAATTGACATTTAATAAATAATTGAGCTAAACGCAACAAGGAATCCCTTATTGTGCTTAAGAGCAATAAGGGAAGATCTAATTGTGCTTAAGCGCAATAAGGGAAGATCTAATTGTGCTTAAGCGCAATAAGGGAAGATCTAATTGTGCTTAAGCGCAATAAGGGAAGATCTAATTGTGCTTAAGCGCAATCAGGAAATTCCTGATTGCGCTTAAGCACAATAAGGAATATCTTAGCGCAAAAAGGAATATCTTAGCGCAATAAGGAATATCTTATTGCGCTTATATTCTTATTGCGCTTAAGCGCAATTAGATCTTCCCTTATTGTGCTTAAGCACATTAAGAATATTCCTTATTGTGCTTAAGCGCAATAAGAAAACTTCATTGCACTTAAGCTCAATTATTTATTAAATGTCAATTTGGCTTCCCATTGGATTATATTCTATGACTGATGCAACCAACATGGTAATTATGACTTGGAGTCAAATTAATTTTAATTATAATTACCATGTTGTTTGCATCATTCATAGAGAGAGCACATGAGTGTATTTGGCACTAATCCATGGATCAAATTAATTCATTTGTTGGATATATTAAGTGTAAAAGGAGAGGGTCCCATAAATGACAGGATTTAGGGTACAGTACCCCTTTAATATTGTATTTTAGTTCAAAATAAATGTTTTGTTTTGACAAACTTACTTTTATATTTGACACCAACTGATGCTAGACAGGTTTTGAAAATGTTTTGTAATATCATTCTAAATGAATTCTTTAAGTTTTCGTGTCTTGTCATGCTTTCTGTTAGAGAATAATTGTATAGGTTGCACAGGGTTGCAAGGAAATTTAAAATGAAACTGCTGATGGGTGCCAGACTTTCAGGAGCACACTTAAAGTAACTGCATTAGTGCTGATCACAAACCATGAGTTTGTTCAGCACATTTTCAAAACCTGTGTAGCCTTCAGCACTTTTATTTGGTGAGAGTGACCCATTCAGCCCAACACCTCAGCTTCAACACTCAGGCAGAATATCCCATATGAACAATTCAAATATATAGCCCATAATATAGGTTCTATAATATTTTCTGACAGTCGGAGAATATGAAGCCCCATCCCTCTGAGTTAATGGCCAAAATCAGTATGTGAATACTTAAACACACTAAGAATAAAAGCAAGTTTAATGTTAATGTATATTTCCACAGTGGTGTTCAAGAAATACTTTCCCCACAATACAAGTAAGCATTTTATGTCACTTCGGTCGAGGTAGTTCAATATTTATGCAGCTGTTAAAAAAAAAATAACAGTCATGACGTCATGTGACGTCAACTAATTTTTAGAGTGAGAAGAATATGACGATTCACGCAAAGCGTCCTCTTTCGTTTCTTATAAAATTAGAAGTAAGATGGTTATGCCCAATTATTTTATACCATGGAAAACTACTGCCAATGGGCTACGTTCTAATATATCATTTATCGCTGTTGGTCGCATTATTTTTAATCAAAGGCAGAAAAATCACCCCCCCCCCCCATAAAACTGAGAGGCGTCAGGCTGTGGTGTGAGGCACACAGAACGCACGATTATGTGCCAAATTGCTAAATTAACACAACTGCCGTTGATGGACTGCTAAGGTATTGTCTAATAGATATGTTTCGATCGACACAGTCGAGCATTAAAGTAAAATGATTTCATTATGTACATCCTGACTATATTGTTTAACAAATTTTAGATTTTTTTTCCAAAAAAAGATAATCTAAAATGCACTTTGTCTTCTTCCGGGAGGCAAACATGAAAATAATGTATTAATGGCGGAGATAATTGGTGTATACGGTAATTTCGTTCTGTCTTGGTTTAAAAACTGGCTTAATAACCCAAGATGGCTGACAATATGGTGGCCGGTATACAGGTGGGAATTGTGAAATTTGTAAGAACGCACGATTACTTGCCAAAATGGTTTAACTAACACAACGGCCGTTGACAAACTGCTACAGTTTTATGTAATATATATACCCCGATCCATCGACTAGAACATTTAAGTGAAACCGGTAAACAAAGCACCTCCTGGCCCCATTTTTTATTAAATATTTAATTAGTTTAGTCCAAAACTAATCGAAAACCTATTTTTGCCATCTTCTCGAAATGCTTAAGACAATAATGTAGCGTGGGTGGATATAATTGTATGTACGATAATGTCATGCCGTCGGCGGTTACTACATGGCTGCCAATTATGGCAAGCCGTTTTCACATTTTTTATTGATTTAGACTTAAGTCCAATTATTTGTACTTAAGTCCAATTATTTGGACTTAAGTCCAAATAATTGGACTTAAGTCCAAATAATTGGACTTAAGTCCAAATGAATTGGACTTAAGTCCAATTAGCGAATTGATTTGGACTTAAGTCCAAATCAATTGGACTTAAGTCCAATTATTTGGACTTAAGTCCAATTATTGGACTTAAGTCCAAATAATTGGACTTAAGTCCAAATAATTGGACTTAAGTCCAATAATTGGACTTAAGTCCAATTATTTGGATTTGGACTTAAGTCCAATTAGTGAATTGATTTGGACTTAAGTCCAATTCATTTGAACTTAAGTCCAATTCATCTGGTTTGAAACGATAGTCCCCTTCTTTGTAATGGTATATTCCTGCAAGTTTTGATTGACAGTCAAACTCCGTACTAACCAGGGCATTCCTGACTCCAAGACTAACTCCGTACGTCCCCTTTGCCACGTGGCTTGTTTTCGGCATGCCGAGATTGAAAATGTTTCGAATCCGAATTGGCATCTTAATAAATGCTAACTGCATGCATGAATGAAGTAAAATTAATTCACGACTTGATTCAATTGTTATTTGACAGCATGTAGTGTAGGCTACACGCAGTTTCGTTTATTGCATTTACTAAGTGTCTTATTTGTATAATTTGCTCGATTTTCAAAGTCAATGTAATAAGGGTGTACTCGAAAGTCGAATTATGCCAAAACAATAGATTAGAGTGACTCCCCTTTCCCCACCCGGACAATTACCCACCGGACATTTACCCACCATACTAATAAAATGCAGACATCAAAGAATGCTTTGACTGATCAGTGAAGCATGGTCAGTGAGGCCACCTCAAGCGATGTCAACTCAGTCGATGTAATGTTTTGACAGACACGAAAGCGAGTTTTGACAAACATGAAAGAGTGCTTTGACGATAGTTTGGGAAATCAACGCAGTTGAAACAATGTTGTGACAATTATGAAGAACAGAAATGTAAACGGCCATTTTCCCACAACTCCGCCCTATGAGCAAAACCAGACCTGCTTAATATCTGATGGGGGTGTTTCTTATACAGATGAATTGGACTTAAGTCCAAATGAATTGTACTTAAGTCCAAATACCACATAATTGTGAATTCGGCGAGGAATTGGACTTAAGTCCAAATAGATGAAAATATCGGTATTTGGACTTAAGTCCAAATCAATTGGACTTAAGTACAATTCCTCGCCGAATTCACAATTATGTGGTATTTGGACTTAAGTCCAATTCGCTATTTGGACTTAAGTCCAATTATTTGGACTTAAGTCCAATTATTTGGACTTAAGTCCAAATAATTGGACTTAAGTCTAAATCAATCGAAAATGTGAAAACGGCTTGCCATAGCCAATACGGTGGCCGGTATATGGATGGAAATTGTAAATTTTGTCATGTGGCAATTAACACCATCATCGCAATGCAATGTTTTATACAACCAATTGTCCTATTATATTCATATCATTTTGCATTACTAGGACGTAACAGTGACCAGTTCTATTAACCCTTTACCCAACAGAACGGCCCTGTGCCAATGCATTCTCTTATATATGCGAGTCGACCATAGGTCGCCTCGCATATATAAGAGAATGCATTGGCTTAAGACATTAAAAATTATAAAATTGTTAAAGAATGTAAGAAAAAATGGTAAAAAGTGTTAAAAAAAGATTTGTTTAGGCCAATGCATTCTCTTATATATGCGAGGCGACCTATGGTGGACTCGCATATATAAGAGAATGCATTGGCACAGGGCATAACTGTAACTATCACAATGTGGTCAAGGAGCCGGTTCCAATGATATCCATATTTGTATGGTTCTATTGAGACAGACCGAAGATATTTTAGGCTGTTGAAGCTTTATTTGGCCGGTTTGTTGGGTAAAGGGTTAAAATGACAACCAGATTGGTACACACGAGTGAAAGGATCGACAAATTTTGCATTCATTCGCGCTCAAGTAAGATTTGTTCTTCGAAATCGGTGGCATGTCGTGAAAAGTATTTCACAATAAGCATGGTTGATTTAAGGCAGATGGCTGTCTGACTATCTTTGCGAAAAGAATAAGGGAATTAGGTAGGTTATATTAAATATAACACGACAGTTAAGCATACTTGGCGCTCTCTATGACTATTTGTAACAAAATTCGACCGCGAATAACAGAATTAACTAATTGAACAATTCGGATATATATCTCATCAAATAACTCGTGTTGATACGAATCGTTAGTTACCCTCTATCAACGAGGCGTGGTTAAGCTCAAGAAAGGAACTACTGATACATTGTGTCTCTTGTATACCGTTCTAAAAGTAAGTATATATGGATCTCATTGACCAATAGCAATTGCTGCCCAGTCCGCAAGAGGATATATCCCGCAAATTATCAAGCCGTCACATCATACAGGTTCGTTCAGTTTCATCATCACGCAATAGACTCGTTGAATTTTGTATCCTAACATTTACCGGATTATTTTCCATGACACATATTTCGCACACAAGGAGGTGAAAACCTGGTTGATTTTTCTCTTGTAGTCTGTCAGTTGCTTAACAGGTGGGAGGTATTTTCTTTTACTAGCAGTAGATAAGTTAAGTCAAGACTCTAAGCGACGTTTCCAACAACGAAAATACCAGCGATGTGGTAAATCACACAAAACTGTCAAAATATGTCCCTATATATTTCGATGGTATGTTACTCCGTACAGTATAGCACTGGAGTCTCGTGTCACTCCATGTACACTCGTGATTTCCAGAAGTGACCGTACAATTGCTTGTAAGACGAGGTACCCCAAATATGGACACTTATCCCATGCTAAATGAACAGTCATGTTATCCATATCTGTCTATGCTGATGAGTAGGTATGATTACTTCTGGGAGGCTGTACATTCAGAAAACAGCATATAGATCGGAGTTGGCATAGAGTTTTATCGATACATTTTGGACTTTTGGTATCCCAGTGTTAGTTTGAGCTCATTATGACACCAAAATGAAAAGGACGACAATTGCAATTATTTTTATACATGCCATACACAGGTTGATACCAGGAAGCGTATAATAACTTTCTAGACAAGTCAAAAGATAATGCGTTTAGGGATCTGATGATGTCAGCAGGTCGGATATCTGAAAACATACCATATTTTAATTATGGCCGTTCATGATTAAAGCATTATAATTCCACCACCCGTCATATCTAAAGCAAGATGTGTTACAGTTAAATTCAAATGAATCAAAGGTTATCCCACTATGCGCGAATTGAGTGGACCGTGTGTAATGCGTGTCCTGATATTATATTGTGGTAGTGTTTGATGTACACATGGGTAAAACAAAACGGAATCACGAGTCTTGGTGTAATTTGTCGCTGCATCTCAGAAATGACATATAGCAACAACTTCTGTGCAGACCAGAATCTGATCTACGATAACTCATCCATAACAACTCCGAATGTGCTGAGCGAAATCAGTAGTTTAGTATTTACTGAACAGCGTGTGAGGAATACATGCATATGTCTTTATACAATTGGGACGATCTGGGGACGAGGAATTATTCGCCATATTGTTTTCCACCAATGGTACTTGCAGCAGCATCAGGTCTCCTGGTCTTAATATGACCCGTTCAGATGTAACATAACGTAGACAAGTTTACTTTTCCACTAAGTTGGAAATAACATTTGAAAGTTTATCGCTTTCATATATTGCAAATAAAGCGGTCCTTCATGGCGATATAGTTCAACAGAAACTGCATAATTAAGATAGACACACAAGAGGGATTATCATTCTGGACATGACTATTCTTATGTTTATCACTGATCAGATATTTTTTCGAAAGATGCAAAATCTGAACTAATTTTGTACGACGAGCGCTATCTTTTTCTGAATCTCACCTTTGCGTTATTGGACACTAGTCAATGAATGCGGCGATGGTGATTTAGGATATGGAAAAATAAACTCTGTGTTATCACGACCGTCTTCTGTGGATCGAAGCTATTGTACATTGTATATATAACAGATTAATGGAGGCACTGACTCAGAATCAAAATCTTTGCTTCAAATGTGATTGCTTCAGTGAGTGAACAAATTATCATTTCTTATCGAAGTGGTCATGTATTTATCGGATGGCACAATGAGATGTTCCTTATCTCACACCTAGCTTTAAAATCGGTCCCAATTTTCGCTCATTCAAGTCGGAGCGTGAACCCACATCAACCTCGTCTAGCCCAGACTTCGATGATGGTATCCACGACATATCCACCTCATATGTAGTTATGTACCATCATATCTGGTAGCACTTGGAATAATATTCATTGAGAAAGGTTGACCTTCTATTGTCGGGTTTAAGTAATTTCATATTGATTGAGTCAAAGGTGACTGGCATAAATAACCATCAGGCATTCAATGTATTATTGTTACTCGGTTCTTCGTTTTAAACAATCCTGTTCATCTGTAAATACCTCGCTCAAATTGCCACATATTTCAAGGGACACGGATTACTTGAGAACGAATACTCATGAATGCAAGATTCGTCAATAATGGGCACAATTCTGGTAACAATTTCAAATAGAATTGCCCATCATGATGTCTCGGAGTAACATGATATACAATGAATATAATACTTTGGGTTGTGTGAGACATTAGATGGCGGCAATGACGGCGATAAAAGTGAAACATGACATATTTCACCATTTATTCTGACCACCGTATTGGCAGCCATCTTGGGGTTAGTAAGACATTTTGTAATCTAACGAGAGGCCGATCACGATCGGCAGATGTTTAACCCATACCTGGGCGATAGCGATTAGCTATAACTGATAATTGGTCAAAGATATAATTACAGTAATACATATATCAGTACCTAACTTAAAATCAATAGGTCAAATAATTTGTCTTAAGAAGGGGTTAAAGTAATTGGGGTGGGGGGAGTCTTTTTACATCTCATAACTCTGTCCCTATTCACACAAGGACCTCTCACTGTGAGATCAAATTGTTTAGCCATTAATCAATTTGACAGATAGGATAAACAATTATCCAGCCAGCAGGTTGTTCATCTTTACCTTCATACAACCATCCCCCTAGAGCTATGTAACATATGTCATCACTCAATTAATAACATATTTCGCTTGGAATGACATCAATTAAAGGTATTCTCATACTCTGGATATTGGATGTTCACATTGCAATTTATTGATATCATTATATTACATGCAACTATTGCAATAAAATCTTCACATTTTCAATACAGGACATCACACCTTATTAATGGAATACAACTAAAACAAATTAGTGTCAATGACAACAAATAATTTTTTTATTATTATAAAAGTTTTTTAATATTTGTTTATGTTAAATTGAGCGAGGAAATTCAATCTAAAAAAATATGAAAAATCAAAATTTTAAATTTAAAAAAAAGAAAGAAGGGTCATAACTCCTTTAAAATAAATCGGATCGAACCCATATTCAAACTCGAACTGTATTTTGGGATGAGAAACCTATATACAAAATTTGGTTCCGATCAAATAGAAAATGTTAGAGTTATCGCATTATACCTAAAGAGTCTACGAACTGACAGACAGACAGACAGATATAGATGGACTGACAGACGAGTGGTCAATCCGGACATTGACGCTATGTGTACCATACTATGGTATAGGTACACATAAAAAGTTTTATCTCATGCAGAGTACAGGAAAAATACATCAAACCTGGTGTGCCCCTTTAATTTTTCAATTCACATCTGTAATCAATTGAAATCAATGTCGAAAAAGCTTTCCATTAATATATAGATAAAACAAACTAGACCTACAGTACTAAACGTGTTATGAACAATTATTTTGTTCCCATAGACTGATACAGAGCTCTCAAGTTTTAAAACTTTGAAAACCAAAGTTGTCTTCCCATGCAACCAACAAAATTCCAATGGTAATGCTATTAAACAATGAAACCAGATTATGCCTTTAAGATGAAATTTAAATAACCATGCATATAAAATATAATAGTATAAACATTCCACCTATGATATGGCCAGAGAAACTTATAGAGTATAAAGTATATCTGATATAGCCAACACATCTCCTAGCAGTTTATTAACTCAATACAAGAGAGAACCAACTTCATGGTATTGTAACTCGATACTATCTCTGTGTGAGAAGACAACTTCATAGCATCCTGAACCTGATTTATTAGATACTATCTAGACAGTGCCACCTGTGTATCTTTGATATATTTTAGCGATGAATAAAATAATCAAAGGGCCATAACTCCAGTAAAAAGTACTGGATCAAACCCATATTCGAACTCGATCTGTATTTTGAGTTGAGAAACTCACATACAAAATTTGGTTCCTATCAGTTGAAAAATTGTTGATTTATCGAAGCATTCATGAATTATACGTCAAAGGGCCATAACTCCATTAAAAAATATGGGATCAAACCCATATTCGAACTCGATATGTATTTTGGGCTGAGCAACTCACATACCAAATTTGGTTATGGTCAGATAATTTGTTTTTGAGTTATGGCAGCATGCATAAATTCTAAGTTGAAAAAGGGCCATAACTCCGTACAAAAAATTCGGATCAAACCCACATTCGAACTCGATCTGTATTGGGGGCTGAGAAATTCATATACAAAATTTGTTTCCGATCAGATAGAAAATATTTCAGTTATCGCACCATGCGTAAAGTGTCTACAGACAGACATACAGACAGACAGACGGACGGACGGACGGGCGGACTAACGACGAGTGGTCAATCCGGGCAACGACACTATGTTTACCATACTATGGTATGGGTAAACATAAAAACGACATTGAATTATCGTACACACCAAACATCTCCGCCAAGCTACATTCTGCGCTTTATCGCTCCCGAGATGACAAAAATGGTTTTAGGTTATTTTTGGAGAAAAATACCTAAATTATATATAAAAAAAATGTGCCAGGAGGTACATTGTGTGATATTTTCACTTTATTGTTCCAGTTTGTAGATCGGGATATATACCTTAAACTAGAGTTTAGCAGTTCACCAACGACCGCTTTGTTAGCTAAGCCATATAAGCAAGTAATTGTGCGTTATTACATATTTCCCAATTTCCATCTATATTCCGGCTGCCATATTGGCAGCCATTTTGGGTTAGTGTCATTTTTTAATCCAATGCGGAATGATATTGCCGTATACCCCAATTATCTCCACCATTAGTAATTCTTTTCTTTTTTTGCCTTCCACAAAATAAAAAAACTGCGTTTTATATAATTTTTTAGGAAAAATTTATTCAAATTTCGGGTCTGGGGGTACATTATATATTGTTTCTACTTTAATGTTCGAGTTTGCAGACAGAAATGTATATATTATTACATTCTTTAGCAGACTTTCAACGGCCGTTTTGTTAATTAAGCCTATTGATATGTAACCGTGAGTTCTATGTGCCTTATACCACAGCATGGCGCATCTTAACTTTAGGGGGAGGCAGGGAGGGGGGTCTGGAAAAAAATTGCACATATAGGGCCCAAAAAGTTTTTTTCCGACCCCGAGGGACCCACCACCCTATTTGTGCAAAACAAATATTTTTTTCCTCCAAAATTTTGGGGACCCACCCCCCTTTCTCATGTTTTTATCAAAATTTCAGAGTTTTTTTTAGCCGTTCTTCAATAACTGTGTTAACTGACTTACTAATTGGTAAAAACAGATCAGAAAAACGAAAAATAAACTGTATTTCAATGTGTATCCTGCTGTTTTCAGTATCTAACAACAATAATAAAGCATTGTGTTGGTACACTATATGTCACAAATCGCACTAGACCCCATTATATATAGCCTTAATATATCGAATGTGTTGTGTTTACCAATACCAACTTGGCGCAAGACTTTCATGTGTAGTGGTTAACGTCTGTTCCGCAAAGCTGTGTGCATTTTGGTACAATGCTAGTCGATGTGCTATGAGATAGAGTTTTCTCCCCTTCATCACTTTTCGGCTGCTCCCCGCCGTAACCTGTGGACGTCTGCGGCTTGTAGGGTGATTTATTGGTAGCCACATGTAGCTGTGATGGATGTTTACTGCTGTTGCAGTCGTTGCACTTGATAACCTCCTTACATTCTCTCGCTCTATGTTTGGTTGAGATGCAGCATCTGAAGCAGACTTTGTTTTCCTTTATAATACAAATTCTCTCTTCTATTGGCTTGGCCATGAATGCTCTGCAAGCGGACAGTGGATGTGATTCCTTGTGTATAGGACACATAACTCTGTCTTCAACTTCCGTTTTCCGTGCTGTAACCATGGTTTTTGCGGGATAACTCTTCTGTTCCCTTTTATAATCTCTGTTTTCGTACAGACTGTACTTGAAACCTGGATAATTCCTGATCTTGCTGATGTCTCGAATAAATGCGCAGAATTCTCGGAATGGTGGAAAGTCTACGCGATGCCGAGACTTGTAGGTTGATGCTCTCGATGTCCACTTTTCTTGTAAAGCATAGGGAAGTTTACACACAACAGGGTTAATGCCAGAAGAAGAATCGTAATACGACAACAAAGATACATAACACGGATCCTCTTTTACAGCTTCAAGTTCAGCCAGGATGTCTGCCAAGTCGTAAAGCCGAGCGTTGTCTTTGTTTCAAAGCTTCGGAAAATTGGCTAGCTTTGACTTCAGAGCAGCGTCGACCATTTCTGGACAGCCGAATCGCTGGTCCAGACGTTTCCAGATCCGACTAAGTCCTTTGACTATGGGAGGCCAAATTCACATTTAATAATGAAACGAAAGGCTTGAAGGGTGATGTTGTCCGTTGTCCGTTGTCTTGGCGCTGAAGATGCAAGACTGTGACCGGTGTCCCGTTATTCACGAATCCTCCAACTAGTTTATATTCTCAGCGTTCAAAACGAAACACAGAATGAATCGACAGTTCATTTTGAATGCTACTGTACAGAATGCCATGTGCGCTCATTCCTGTTAATTCATGATCTCGAGTTCTTTTTTACTTTGCCGTCTTTCACGGGAAGTATATAACAACCATGAAGTTCCATTGTTAGAATGTATTTATTATATCCGTGTTTGAGAATGTTAAATTGTTCAGTAACTTCGGTTAGATAAAATAGGCCTACAAAATGAACATGATCTTGTGTGGTAAAAAAGAACTGTGATCGGTTGGCTGATGGAAATTGTGTACAGAAAAGATGGTGAATGATATGCAGCGAGTAAAACGAGGCTAAATGTCTCAAGTTACTAAAGGAGTATTGTTTACTACAAGAGCCGAATGGCACAATAATTCTCTAACTTATATTATAGGAAGGAACTAATTGGTGACGTTACAATATATAATAATAAATATATTACCTCTACTACACAGAGAGAACTAGGCTACCAGTTTGGCAACTTCAGATTCTGGGGGTATTTGAGCACGCAGGCTGTAGCCGGCTGTGGCTTATATTATAATGAATCAGGGAGCTAAATTTATTCCAGAGTCGGGGAGCGAGTGCACCGAGTAAAGCACTAAATATTGTACTCCGACTACTATGACAGGGGAATTAGATATTTTATATCTATGATATATTTCTTGTTTGATGAATAATTAAACATATTTCGTGAAAAATATATATAATTATATCTTGTTTATATAACGAGAGAGATATATATATATTATTAGTTATCTTCGGCAACATCGGGGGTAGGGTAATGTGGGGCATAATGCAACATTGGGGGTACATGGAGATTTAATACCTGGATGTCGATTTTGAACCCCGAGGCGGAGCCGAGGGGTTCAAAAAGAGACATCCAGGTATTAAATCTCCATGTACCCCACGCTGTTGCCGGAGATAACGATTTTGTCCCCACAACAATAACCATGTCTCCTTAATGTAAGTGTGTTTTTCATAGGTTATCCGATTAATTCACACCAATAAGAATAATTCAGTAGCTGACCTAAGGACCCGGCGTCAGGTGACATCAAATTCGGCGTGCGAGAGCAACGTCACGATTGGTGGAAACTGCCAGTTCAAAGGTCATTCATATACCCCCGATGTTTCACGTGCTCATATACCGTACCCCCGATGTTTGGCGCACGTTCTCTATTATAGGCAAGATCACATATCCTACTCAACTAAATATCAGATTTATAGAGGCTCAGTACGAGTGTTAATTGCTTCAAATGTGCTTGCTTCAGTGCTTGCTTCACCATTGGTGAATAGATATTATTAGTTATCTTCCGTAACATCGGGGGTACATGGAGATTTAATACCTGGATGTCGATTTTGAACCCCGAGGCGGAGCCGAGGGGTTCAAAAAGAGACATCCAGGTATTAAATCTCCATGTACCCCACGATGTTTCCGGAGATAACGATTTTGTCCCCACAAAATAACCATGTCTCCTTAATTTAAGTGTGTTTTTCATAGGTGTTCCGATTAATTCACACCAATAAGAATAATTCAGTAGCTGACCTAAGGACCCGGCGTCAGGTGACGTCAAATTCGGCGTGCGAGAGCAACGTCACGATTGGTGGAAACTGCCAGTTCAAGGGTCATTCATATACCCCCGATGTTTCACGTGCTCATATACCCCCGATGTTTGGCGCACGTTCTCTTATACCCCGCTGTCAAGGGTGACGGGGGACATGGTGATTTAAACGTGGCGTTGTAGCCAATCATATTGCTAGTTACAACCGGATGTGGGGACAAAGCAAGTTAGCAACATTATGCCGATATAATTTCGGCCAATTTGGCCGTTTACTTCAGCTGAATAGGTCACTCTCACCGGTTTTCTGTGATAAAGTTACCCAGGTTCCTAATTTTGTGATAAAGTTACCCAGGTTGGTGAGAATTGTGATAAAGTTACCCAGGTTAGGCAAATCTCACAATATCAACTCGATTTAAAAGTGACAGAGGGAAATATTGTTCAGTTTTGGCAAGTAATAGCCCTTATCAAGCATAAATTAAGACATATTAGTACTGTACTTCGTCATTTTGATCACAAAAATCAATAATTTGTTGCTAAACATGAACTATTATTAACCTGGGTAACTTTATCACATTCTTCTCCAACCTGGGTAACTTTATCACAATTTCAGGAACCTGGGTAACTTTATCACAGAAAACCGGTGAGAGTGACCTATTCAGCTTTACTTCATGGCTGTTTTTCATCTGACGTGTGTGTCGGGATAAATGATGTGGATGATTTATGTAAATGTTTTGTTAGCCCAAACTACATTTCCAAGTAACGATGGTTTTGTTGTTTATTTTGAGGAATAATACCGCGTCAGATGAATTCAGCCCAAATATGTTAACAGTTGTCGTGTCAAACATTCGCAGTATAGGTTAGCGTTATTTAGTATTGTGGATGTCCTTTAACATGGGGAAAATAGACTACTGCGCTTGAACGAGCATGTGAATTTGTCGTTTTTAATGTATAGCAACTTGATAATCAATAACAGAGGCATTCTCTGTCAAATAAGGTCGCTCTATATTTACGATACCAATTGGGGAACTTTGTAAATTAAATTACGCGTAAACCAGCGTAAACGTATACCTGCTGCAAATAGAGTAGGTGCCGGAATCGGCGTACTCGCCCCAGGGCTAACTCGCCCCAATCGACGTGTGCCAACTCGGAATAAAAGATGTATACGGGGTGTTATATGGCGTTTGGTCCGTTGTTTCTCAATGAATATTATTGAAATTTGGTGTATATGTCCGGGCTGGGACATGGAATACAACAACGTTTGAATTGTTTTTAAATTTACAAATTTGTTGATTTTATTCATTTTTTTTTTGTTTTCGTTCTGAAACACACTATAAAGTGTATATAATATAATAACGAACACGAGACATACATAATTTATAAACTGTTAACAAAAGATATCAAATTCAATACATGACAAAGATGACTCAGTGGAGTTTATAAAGTGAACATAAAAACATTGAGGTAAGAATCTTTTTAAAGGGGTACTGTACGCCAATTTCATTAAATTTCCGGTGACAACAACGATCTAATATCGATAATATATAGAAACATAAGTAATTTGAGTCGAAGATGTATTCTGTAAACGCTCAGGTTAATAGGCTATCTTAAAATTTAATAATTTAAAAGTTAATAATTTGATATAAATTGAATTTATGACTGGAGCCATAAAATGGCGTCAATTAAATTACGAATTTCCGTAATCATATAAAGTAATTGAGGGATACTGGATTGTTAAACCGATCGCACACACGATCGCTTAAAATGTTATGCTGATACGGGGAGAACACTCAAGCCTCTCACTGACTAGCGACGATACAATAACTTAAATGATTATATGGGACTAGTATGCATATAATATAACTTTTATTTGATTCATTTGGTTGAAAACTGTACAAAAATTACTCGACAACGACAATTTGTATTTTTGCATTCCGGTAAATTTGTCATCCGTAACACTACTTCGTACTCAACAGACTTTCAAATAATGAAAAAATTGTTACCTTATTCTCCGACTCGGAGACTATAAAAACCAACAACAACATTTGGCGTACAGTACCCCTTTAAGGAATGCAACTTAATTTAATGATAATAAACACATAAATTAAAATAACAAACATGAGACATACATGATTTATAAACTGTTAACAAAAGATATCAAACTCAATACATGACAAAGATGACTCAGTGAAGTTTATAAAGTGAACATAAAAATATTAAGGTAAGAATCTTTTTAAGCATTACTAAACTGTTTAGCACAGTCCACTTCACTCATCCGATCATCACCAAACTTAATATTTATCTTGATATTGATCTATCAGATGAGAGCTATCAAATATTTTTTTAATTTTATAGGAAAAAATGGTCGCCAGCGGCCATATTGCATTTACGTTATATGTTATCGCGTCATGTCGATATCTAGTATTACTTAGAAATTTCACCTTTCCAGATTCATAATTGCTCCATTGACTGTAACAGATGGAATTATTCCCCTCTTCGGATAGAGTGTCACTGAAACTTTATTTTGTCAGACTGTCTGTATAGTCACTGATTATATATGCACCCTTCAGAATTTGTTTCGTCGTATCTATTTTAATGACCCGTATGGTAATATTGTATACAGATATATTTGTCAAACATTTCTTTGTACAATATACAGGTATTTAGTTTGTAACTAAATCTAGAAATATATAATAGTAGCTGGTGGACCCGACTTCGTCCGTGATGTTCCCCTCTGATTTTCGGAGAATTGCGCGACTTAACCTTGAATTGACCATTTTAAAGGTGAACGTCCAAAACACTCCCCGGACAAAAGTCACGACAAAAGTACCCGTCGAAATCCGCCCGGCTTTACCCGATTTGACCTTGAATTGACAATTTTGAATGTCAAGATCAGGTCAGGGTCATGATTTGACCCACCCGAAACACTCCTGGGACAAAAGTAATAGTTGGTATTAAATTTAGTTGAAATACTTCCGTTTTACCAGATTTGACCTTGAATTGATCTTTTTTAATGTCAAAGTCAGGTCGGGATCAAGATTTGACCCGTCCAAAATACTCCCTGGAAATAATTTCCCCTAGGTATCAAATTTCGTCAAATCTGTCCGGCAGTTTTCCCGGCCATATATAGCTAACAGACAAACAGACAGACAAATGTCCAAAATATATATTAAACTAGCTGATGTACTCGACTTCGTTCGGGCTATTTAGGGATTTTGTTGTGATCGCCTCCATCTGGACAGTACCCAGTATATACAGCGTCTGGCCAAACTATTGTTCAATTGGTCCAGAAACATGCCTATATCAGCACGTTCGAGAACATGGTCCCACGTGAAATTGGACCCGTCCATATTGCTCCCGGGATCGAAGTAGTCCTACACACAAATTTTTAGTCGGATCGGTCAAGGTCCAGAAAGATGCCTATGAGCGAGGTCAAGTTGACACGTTAAATACCAAATCCGAGTCGGATCAGTCGAGCATTGTTAGAGTCTATAACACATACACACATGCATTCATGCATACACACATACATACAGACAGGTGTTACAAAATGTATCATCGATAGCTACAACAATTCTATGGTAGATAGTTCACGGCCGACCTGATACATGCATCTTAGTTTTCTTGTATTTATCTATCAGCCACATTCGGAGTACCGGTACGATAGTTAGTGACCACGACAGCTGTGGCCGGCTGCAGCTTTTTGTAGCATGCATGCCTAACAGGCTGTAGCCTGTGATGCTCAAATACACCCGTTATTATTATGCATATATACCATCATCTGATTTGCTCAAGACCACCCACCGTGATCAACATATATGGCACGAAACATGAGCATCGAAAACCATAGAAATAGGCAAACTCCAGCAGGGTTTACCTCCCTTTGTGACTCGGTAAATTAAGAAGTATGACTGGTGCGCTCGGTAGACGAAGATGGCAATCAGTTGAGATGCGTTACGAAATTTTATCCGCGATTACGTTATGGGACCGGGGACGTCCAGGGAGCGATATTGGCATTGACGAACTATCGTTTTGAAGTTTAATAGCGGGCTTTTAATACATTACATTATTATTGCAATGATGGATATGTGCGGTTTATTTTCACTTTTGCACTGCAAATACACTGCACCATAAAGGTAATTTAGGTGTTTGTCGTTATTTATTATACGATTATTTGTTATTTTATGACAGCGATTGTTGGCAAAAACAAGGTCAAACTTTGAATTGCATGATGCCTTGATAGTTTCATTTAAGCCATATGGACAATCACATAACTTAGAATAGAACTGAAGTCAGTGAGCGTATATTGTATACTTGATATATCCAACTGCCCCGCCTTGAATGGTTTGATTCTTGATGTAGATCGATATTCGAGACCCCCCTACACACACAGCACCCGGTCTTTCAACTAATAGGAATTCCCCCCGAATTGCACCCCAAACTTAATTGTAGTATTGATATAAAATACTTCCAACCAATGACAATTTCAGTTCAAACGAATGAAAGACTGTAAGACAACACAAAATCACATTAAATTTAATTACTAGTTAGTACAGGGGGGGGGGGGGGGGTTGACCAACCAAATAGCTGATTATCACTGATTATCCTGCATTATAATAGTTTATTGCGCGAGATTTTAATAGCACAGTGCATAATGAAGATAACGATACTATTTGAATTTATCATATAAGTGTCATTAATCAAGAAATGTGTCAACATAATCACATTTCTAGGGATAGGCAGAGTGCCAAAGTTTTTATTAACATTCATTTTCATAATATATAGTCACATGATCTAGTCACATAATCACATTTGGGTATTCTACAGACTACATGGTACAACACATTTCAGAGGCTTTGGGATGATAACAAGGACAACTTTTGTCGAACAACATGTCACTAAATATCACGTTTCTGGCAATTTTATACTATAGTTGACAGTGGTTAGCATTATTTGTGGGCAATTAATCGTTTCTGATAACTGAGGCGGCATTTATAAAAATGTTGTTGTTGTTGGAATCTGATTATATGGGGACCATCGAATCTGATTAAGTACATCTTATGTACCAGCAATTTTGAGATTGACTCCACCTTGCAGAGTTTTTTCCATTTCGGACTTAAATATACAAAAAACAATAAACCCTCCCAAAACACATACATTCTTGTCCCTGCATGGTTGATATAAGTTTTGTAGGATTAGTCGGGGGGGGGGGGGGAGGTGGGGGTCGTGAAAAATTTTACACATATAGAGCCCAAAAAAAAAATTACAGCCCTTTTGCTACCCACCCACCCTTTTTGTGCAAAAAAATTATTTTTTTCCGCCTGATTTTTTTGGACCCACCCCCTAAAATAAGAAAAAAAATCATTTTAAATCTATTCAAGACCAAATCAAACAGAATCAAAGGTAAGTTTTAAATTGGTCCGTTTCTGGCAGATTCCAAGTGTTCAAACAATTGAAAAACTATCAACGGTTATGATGTTGTTTTCGACATTGAAAAATACATTTTGGAATAAAAAGTGTATTATTCTACAGTATGCACAGATATTGTGAGGTAATATTTATAGTGCCAATAAGCCAACATTGTGTTTAATTTTTTACATAAATAGTCCAGTTACTAATTAATGACTTCTTCACTGTTGTTCCCAAAAAAGGTGCCACCAACCATCATATCAGAACACCTTATAGCCATACCTGCAATGACAGTTATATAGTATATAAGTATCACACTTTGGAGCCAAATAAACAGGCTGGCATGTTTATTTTTTAATTTGAGGTATTTTGTTAGCCAGCACTCTGCAGCACTAGTATTATTTGGTCATTAGACATGCCAGAGTGGTCGGATATGGTGTCATGTGAGGCTCAGCGAGATCAATATTAGGCTCGGCCTACGGCCTTGGCTGGTATTGATCTCACTTCGCCTCACATGACACCATATCCAACAACTAAGCATCCCGTAACTTATAATATTAGGTGCTTATCCGCCATCTTGTTTTTTTCAGAAACTCAGTCGCCTCGGGAATATTTTTGATGTATTTTGGGGCCAAGAAAGGGGATATCTGTCGGAAATCATTTTCTGTGAATTTAATGACATAGTACCATGTACCAAAACCTGCATGCGATATATTTGAGGAATTCTAAAGACTCATAAATTAACTATCAAACTCAACAAGTTGTCCTATTTCTGGTAATTAGCCATTGACTCAATGCGTTGACGTTCAACGCCCATGACGCGTCACTGTGACGTTACTTAAGTTAATGGCCATAGACGACACATTTATCTGACCAAATTACAATAAATTACAGCGACGATTAATTAAACGAAGTGGCTAAAGAACGGTATACCGCTCTTTAGTACTGAGGGCTAAAGAACGGTATACCGCTCTTTAGTGGTGAGGGCTAAAGAGCGGTACGGATTATAACGTTACACGTTGGCGCAAAATATCTTGGCAACGTACGTGCCGCTCATCCAGCATGGACAGCTCTTTAGCACTGAGGGCTAAAGAACGGCACACCACTCTTTAGCGATGAGCATCAAATAAAACCACTTGAGTTTTGAGTTTGATAGCGATAAAGAGCGGTATACGGATTATAACGTTATGTGTTGGCGCAATGCGCAAAATATCTTGGCAACGCACGTGCCGCTCATCCAACCTGGACCGCTGTTTAGCACCGAGGTCTAAAGAGCAGTATACCGTTCTTTATATAGCACCAAACGCTAAAGAGTGGTATACCGTTCATTAGCGTATCAGGCCCATATAGCTAAAGCGCGGTATACCGCTCTTTAGCGTTTGTCACTAAAGAGCAGTATACCGTTCTTTAGCACCAAACGCTAAAGAGCGGTATACCGTTAATTAGCGTATCAGGCCCATATAGCTAAAGCGCGGTATACCGTTCTTTAACCACGGCCTTAATTAAAGGGATATGCTGGATTTTATCCACTGACATAATAAATACGTTACGGGAGGCTTAGTGGTCGGTTATGGTGTCATGTGAGGCTCAGCGAGATCAATATTAGGCGAGGCCTACGGCCTCGCCTAATACTGATCTCACGTCGCCTCACATGACACCATATCCGACCACTAAGCGTCCCGTAACTTATAATAACTTATAATAACTTGAGCATGCATGCATGTAGGGTGGGTTCTGGACACATTGAGGTGGTCTTATACACATATATATTATGCCAGTAAACGTGTGATCAAGAGCATGCACGCATTAAACAAATGTAAATTGGATGGCGTGTTGTATAATATGGCATGTCGTACTATAGTGTATGCACCGCCAGCTTACCCGTCCGCATCCATCCACTGACCTTTGAACTTTTGTTATTCTCCGGAATAGCTTTATCTGAGTTGAGAAGCATCTCAATATACCATTCCGACCGAAACATGAATGGCCATGAATGTCAATGATAAATAATATATTCTGATATATTTATTATTAGTCATCATAATATCAATATCTAAGATAATAAAAACAGGGGCCTGTAACGCGCTCCGCTGCCCCCCCCTTTGCGCTACCAATATACGCCGCCTCTATATATACGCGCCTGATTCGCGTTAATGGTAGTATAATAATACTACCATTAACGTGAAGCAGGCGCGTATATATAAGCGGCGTATATGAGCAGCGACAAAGGGGGCGGGCAGCGGAGCGCGTTACAGGCCCCTGTGATAATAACACTTAAACACTGCATGTTACCCATCACCATTATAGGTTATGGACACGGGGCTCGTGCACATATATACATGTAACTTCCATATATGTCGAGAAAAATAAAAGCGACCACACGATGGCTATCCGAAATAAAGACAATTTACGGACATCACGTGACAGCATCAAATAATAATAAATGAAAATAAATTAAAAACCATTATGCCGTAATTGGATATCGCACATGCAGGTCAAATGGTCTGGAGGAATGCTAAATGTATATAAGAAATTTCATTTGGGGAACCACACTTCTTCAAAATTGACTGCAGTGAGACAACGCGAAAGTGGTTAATAGGTGTATGCTGTTGTTGTAACTGGAGATTTGGAACCCTGAACTCATCTTTAACAAGTCTGCAATAATACGTTCACTGCCATCTATATATACGGAACCACACGACGAATACAATATTTGAAATTTATAGATATCACGATACAGTTGCCGTGCACGGAAAGACAAAAGTTAAGTGACAACTATGGGCTTCCATACATGTAGTGATACGGGATTGACCTCAGTCTGTAACCGCGTGCAGGTGGCAAAGACACCGACATGATGGATTCCGAAACCACGTGTTTAGACTAGTTTAGTGGGCTTGGTAAATTCGTTTCTGTGGGTAGTCCATGTGGGAAACGTTAAATATTTTCAAATGGAATTGTAGTAGGGACACGTGGCCACATGTGACAAAGTTATGTTTTAGGGTAAAATTGGGTTTTTCGTTGTTTGCGTAAGAATGCCAAAGGCTACTTTCGAAGACAAATTTCTGCCACTTAGCTTACATTTCCCCAGAAAATTACACTGGTTTCTGATACTGCAAACCTAGACCTACAATTTGACATATAGTTATACCCCCCGCAACGAAGTTAGGGGGGGGGGGGGGTATACTGGAATCAGCTTGTCCGTCCGTCCGTCCGTCCGTGGACACAAATTTGTCCGGAGTTTTTCTCAGCTGTTTTTTGATCAATTTTGTGAAACTTGGCACAGATATCAACCACCATGGGAACCTATGCACCTGCGATTATGACGTCTGTCGGACTTTTTTTGGTGGAGTTATCCCCCCTTTTTCGACTTAGAAAATTTTCGCAAACATGTATAATTTTGTCCGAGCTTTTATTCCAACATTTTTAGGTAAATTTTTTTAAAACTTGGCACAGATATTTAGTACCATGGGAACCTGTGCACCTGCAAATCTGTCCGACATTTTTTGGTGGAGTTATCCTCATTTTTCGACTTAGAAATTTGTTTGCAACATGCATAATTTTGTCCCAGCTTTTATTCCTACATTTATAGGTCAATGTTTTTGAGTCTTGGCACTGATATTTAGTACCATGGGAACCTGTGCACCTGCGATTATGATTTCCTTGAAACTTGGCACAGACATCAATCACCAAGGGAACCTGTGCACCTGCGATTATGACGTCTGTCGGACCTTTTTTGGTGGAGTTATCCCCCTTTTTCGACTTAATTTTTTTTCGCAACATGTATACTTTTGTCCGAGCTTTTATTCCTACTTTTTTAGGTCAATTTTTTTAAAACGTGGCACAGATATTTAGTACCATGGGAAATTGTGCACCTGCGATTATGACGTCTGTCCGACTTATTTTGGTGGAGTTATCCCCCTTTTTCGACTTAGAAATGTTTTTGGCAACATGCATAATTTTGTCCGAGCTTTTATTCCTAGATTTTTCGGTCAATGTTTTTTAATCTTGGCAGTTGGCACTGATATTTAGTACCATGGGAACCTGTGCACCTGCGATTATGACGTCTGTCCGACATTTTTGTGTGGAGTTATTCGCCTTTTTTTACTTAGAATTTTTTTCGCAACATGCATAATGTTGTCCAAGCTTTTATTCCTACATTTTTCGGTCAATATGTTTAAGATGAGGGTTAGGGCGCGTACACATGAAGCTGCAAGAAAATATCTGCAAGAAAATATCAGGTAAAATTGCACACTGATATTTTCTTGCTGCAAAGATTACGCCCGTGAGAACGCGGCGGTTTAGACGGCGTTGATTGAGCTCAAACATAACAGTATTAGTCATGCTGGTTCAAGTGAATTGCGTCCGGTAAATAACCTATAGTCCATTTTGGCAATTCATAGCTTTGTGAAATTTCCAACTGTTAAACATGTATTACCGAAGTCGGTGGGATGAGGCACCCACCGACCTGTAGCAACGTTGCTGATCTCATGCATAAAGACCTTCTACATAATGAGAAAGTGGTCACGCTATTTGGAAATATGGAAATCTTATAATTGCATAGTGCATGCATATTTGGGGTGACAAAAGTTATCATGGTTTTGTGGCAAATCGGATGACCCCACCGCCATTGAGATCCCATATGAAGTTTTCAAGAGAATGTTGCTTGGTTCATGGGGCTGTGGTGTATATTACGTTACCGAACTTACATGGGTGCATGTGGGGACATGAGACCCCCGCCAACTATGGTCAAAGTTTTCACCAGTTAGAAACAATATTAGTTGGAAATTTTACACCAACAATGGTTTGAAATTGTTCTGGTAGTCTGATTTTTCAAACATTAATATACGTGGAATTAGTGGTTTTAGACCAATATTTGCATTTCTTCCTACTTCGGTCAAAATAGTAGCTTGGAATTTCTTCTAAGCCCCTCCCTCCCGGTGTCCAGTCAAAATTCAAGGCATGTGAGGCACCAGATGGGAAATTCAAAGACGATGGGAGGTGTGAAAATTAAATTATGTGATCTTGGGTCTTTGGCCCGGTTCAAGACGGTGGGGGGGGGGGGGTGCAGTCAGAAATCCATGGACATCCTCCGTCAGCGGAAACCCTCAAATGATATACGTCCCCACACATATCCATATAATAGTTCAGCGATTATGTCAAACAATCCAAAATGGAATTACGAAGTCAATTGTTGAAACAGGCGATAATATTGATGGATCATAACTCGAGTGCGTGAACGGTTACCAGTGTGTCCCTTATAGAGATTAGTTAACGGATACCGATGGCCACCAATCAAGGTGAACACATATCACCAACTGGCGATAAAATATCAGCGTGCTGCCTTCGTCGGATATTTTCCGGTATTATTTATTTCATTGGTCAAGTAAGTCACATGGGGCATACCTGATATTTTCTTGCCCGCCATGTGTACGCGCCCTTATGGTTGTACACCTGCAATGGGAACAGTTATTTTATTATTTTAACTAAATGTTTACTGACATGTGAAACATCTTAGTATTTCAAAATCAGGGGGGTATCCGTAGTCCCATTGGGACAGTCACACCTCTAGTTTGACTGGGCCACTCAAAGTCATTTTCCCTATTATGCCCGCATCCAATTACATGAAACCCTGCACATGCAACCCCAGAAATAAAAATAAAATATAAAACCTCACTCACTTTTCAAAATTGTTAACCCTTTCACGACGGGAGCTGTGCTGGGGCAGCATTAAATATCATATGCGATTCTGCCATAGGGATCCTCGCATATATAAGAGAAAGCACTGGCTTACAAGATCAAGTTAATTATTGTTAGGCCAATGCATTCTCTTGTATTATGCGAGGCTCCCTATGGGGCTTTCGCAAAGTTTCACGAAGCTCCAGTCATAGAAGGGTTAATGAGCCGAAATGTAACATGACATACGCTTAGTACGACACAGAGTCAGCAATCTGCAACTGATGATGTTCCTATCGAAAATTGATGCATCTTTTCAACTCATTGGGAGTCAATTTTCCAAAAATGTCGAAATTCTACTTTTGGCATAAACTAAAATCGGCTTTTTTTGGGGTATGTTCTAAAACTCTTTTCAAAATTCCATTAACTGTTCCAGGATCCAGCTTCCACTTCAAAATTCATGTCATGAGAACGTGGAGCAATTTGTCTGACCTGTTACTGCCATTCCGGAGGGCTAGGTGTAATTTGTCTGACCTGTTACTGCCATTCCGGAGGGCTATGTGTGATTTTTCTGACTTGTTACTGTCATTCCGGAGGGCTAGGTGTGATTTGTCTGACTTGTTACTGTCATTCCGGAGGGCTAGGTGTGATTTTAGTTGACCCTGTCAGATGTGGCACCCGATCAGACACCCACTTACCTATAAAGATTACATACAAATTAAAACTGTTTGGCCTGAGAATGGGATGTTGATTTTTCATGGCATTGTGTTGTTGATATATCAAAATAAATTGTTGTTTAAGTATCTCCTTCTGTGTACTAATATTAGCATGGGTGATTATAGGTCTGCTACAGATATATGGTTATATCGTTCAGTATTTGAGCTGTATCAGTATAATTTTGTTTATGGCTGTGATATTTATATTAATTGGTGTTACCAAATAAATCTTTACTTGCAATATCATGGATCTTTTCTCCACTAGCATGATATAATAACTCAAAACAATTGGTTATGTATGACAGGGATGTCGCAGGGAGTAACTGGGTTATTAAAAAGACAATGCCCTAAAAATCCACCTATCTCACGGGATGTTGGGCCAATGCCCCTTTATTCCGTCTTAGTCTTACGTATCCTGAGCTTGCACACAAAGCGATGTGCCATGCAACTGATAAGAAACAATGCAGCAACTAACATGAAAAATATGGCACATGCTCCAGCAATGAGATCGATATAAAGCCGCTGATACAGACTCATGTCCAGTGTTCCTGGTCTAAGATGTTTCCCTCCGAATCTGAGGACGTGCTCGATTGACTTGGAGGCTCGCACCGAGGCCGAGTCCGGATTTAAGTCGCGATATATCGCCGAAGCTCTTTGAACGCTGATTTTGAACTTATAGTTTTCCAGTATTGTCTTTATGGCACCGTAGAGAGTATCTTCCGTTAATGTACTAGGGTTTAGATTTAAGCCAATTTCGAAGTGTTCTACACGTTCAGCAACCGAGATCTGGTCAAAAAAGAATGGGATGCATATGATCGGAACTCTGTGGTACACCGCCTCATATAGACCGTTCCTTCCACAATGTGATATGAATAACTTCGTGTTCTTGTGCCCAAGTACATCATTTTGTGGAACCCAATCTACTGAGTGAATATTCCTCATCTCAGAGTTGAATTTTGTTCTCCAAACAACAGTCTGTTCTAGTTTCCTGAAAACACCTGCTAAAACTTCTGGTTGAATGGGACAGGATTCTCCGTCACATACTGTTCCAAATGATACATAAATTATACCATATTTGGCGGCATCGAAAATTACTGCAAGGTCAGCTGGTAGTTCTCGTTTATCTCGCACAGAAAAACCACCAGTACGAACTAGGTTTGGTGTCGTGGGCATTGGATGAGCAGAAACAACATCACTGTCACTGATATGCAGGACTGATTTCTCAACCAAAGAAACATGTTCCAAGAAAGTTAGTTCTGGTGCGATTTTTCTTTGTGCATCTGTTACTAAGGTTATAGGTAATATAATGGATTCAGCAAGCGAAATTGCAGAATAAAGAGAGCGATGGAGATATCCTGTCATCGTAGGGTCACCTTGAATCCAAGTAGATGGAGCATAGGGCGTAAACCAACCGCCGGTGTCTGTCCAATAATTTATGCACATAAATGAAACGTATGGTATTTTTAGATGGTATGGTATCAAATAGTTATACCTTTCTGGAATGGAAGATATTAAAATTGCAATATCGAACGACCGATTTTCAAGAGCTTTTAGGTTTGTCAAATTCAAATATTTCGCGGCCCAAAGCTCATTGGATTGTTTAGCGATTCTTATTACTTCCAGGAAATTATAACTTCTCAATGATGTTATATATGAAGTCTGAAGGCCATCGTGTTGTTCTCTCGGAATACCCGTGAATAGTGTCATCTCGAAGTTGCTGTTGTGCAGGCAGCGTCGGACATCTGTGTAATCAGGACCATAGACATAAATCCTATGACCGGAAGCTGCCAACTGTTCACCGATGTGTGCTAGAGTGTCGCAAGGGCTGAAGTAGAATGGCAGAATCAGTAAAATGTTGGCAGAACTCGCTGTTCCAATACATAAAGCGGCGAAGACGTGAATGATCCCGCATTCATTCATCTGAAATATACAAAATGCACAACCGATTTACCATACATAACTATTTAATTTTAACTGGAGCTCTCGTCTATAATGATGAAATGGTTAGCATGCATTCATCTGAAATATACAAATGCACAACCGATTTACCATACATAACTATTTAATTTTAACTGGAGCACTCTTGTCTATAATGGTGATATGGTTAGCATGCATTCATCTGAAATATACAAAATGCGCTACCGATTTACCATACATAACTATTTAATTTTAACTGCAGCTCTCTTGTCTATAATGGTGAAATGGTTAGCAAGCATTCATCTGAAATATACAAAATGCACAACCGATTTACCATACATAACTGTGTCATTTTAACTGGAGCACTCTTGTCTATAATGGTGATATGGTTAGCATGCATTCATCTGAAATATACAAAATGCGCTACCGATTTACCATACATAACTATTTAATTTTAACTGCAGCTCTCTTGTCTATAATGGTGAAATGGTTAGCAAGCATTCATCTGAAAAATACAAAATGCACAACCGATTTACCATACATAACTGTGTCATTTTAACTGGAGCACTCTTGTCTATAATGGTGATATGGTTAGCATGCATTCATCTGAAATATACAAAATGCGCTACCGATTTACCATACATAACTATTTAATTTTAACTGCAGCTCTCTTGTCTATAATGGTGAAATGGTTAGCAAGCATTCATCTGAAATATACAAAATGCACAACCGATTTACCATACATAACTGTGTCATTTTAACTGCAGCTCTCTTGTCTATAATGGTGATATGGTTAGCATGCATTCATCTGAAATATACAAAATGCGCTACCGATTTACCATACATAACTATTTAATTTTAACTGCAGCTCTCTTGTCTATAATGTTGTTGTTGTTGTGTCGGATATCCCTCCTTTATTTATGAGGAACACCCCACGTGTGGGTTAAAATAAATATAAAACCTATTCTTGGTTGTGAAACAGTAAAATGTGAGACTACACTTGTTTTTTGTTTGTTTTTTTTTAAAGTTTTGTGTGCGATGTTTATGTGCATGTGATTTTGAGCTTCAATTAGTGAAATGGTGAAATAGTTAGCATACATTCATCTGAAATATACAAAATGCACAACCGATTTACCATACCTAACTATTTAATTTTAACTGGAGCACTCTTGTCTATAATGGTGATATGGTTAGCATGCATTCATCTGAAATATACAAAATGCACAACCGATTTACCATACATAACTATTTAATTTTAGCTGGAGCTCTCTTGTCTATAATGGTGAAATGGTTAGCAAGCATTCATCTGAAATATACAAAATGCACAAACAATATCACTGGGGATGCACGGAAGTAATTATTTACGAAAAAAAAACCCGGATGCAGAGTGAAGAGAGAAAAATTCAGCTCCGCTTTTAACCAATTTTAACGTTTTAAACTAACGTATTTTATCCCAGAATATTTTGTCTGCAAAGACTTCATTGTATCTGTAGGCCAACTTTGTTGTGAATTTTATATTGCCAGTTTGTATATCTTAAGAATCTTTGAACTTACTTAATTACTGCAGTCTGTATATAAGCGGAGCTGATTGTATTCCCACAGTTAGGCAGAATACGATATCCACATTCGCCAACAGGTGGTTCTCCTACCAAAGGAGGTATATCTGCCAGCTACTAAAGGTAAATGTAAAGGTATCCTCTCAAAATCTGGAACCTCTGGTACCTGCTTGGTGCTATAACCGCCATCGATTTGCTGAACTCAGACATATGGCCCTGCTATTGAATAAAACTATTGACCATATCACCACCAAGTTCATCTGCAGACGCGGACACAAATAATATTGACTCAAATGCAGGTGATATTCAGCACGCAACAACTCACTCCAATGACTTGTCCAAAACATTTGCAGACTCCGGTGCAATTCAATGTGAATCAAACACTGATACATTAACTCAAAGGTGTATCTATTCCCCTGAATTCTTTACTTCTGCCAAAAAATGATGTGTCGTCGAACCAAGTGTCAAATGTTCCAGTAAATCCACAAAATGTGGGTCAATCGGTACCACGTAAAAACACAGTTGCATCAATGATCAACTCACATTATTCACCAGTTCTTCATTCGCGACAGGATACATTCCACGGTCACAGTACAGCATGCCAACGTATATGCATGCGGCTCGTCCACAACTACGTATCGCCTCGAATCCTTCATATTGTCTCGGGGGGGGGGGGTGGCGTTAAAAAAGTTGCGAGACGTGGGGGTGTTTTTTTTTACATTGCCATTTTTTTATTACACCCACCAGCTGCACCCACCCACCCTTTCTTGCATTTTTTTTTCATAAAATGTTAAACACCCACCCCAAAACCTCAAAGCTTTAGGATGGTCCCCTCTGTAAAAACAACAAACCGCTCTATATTGGTCACTTCTTTGAAAGACCAAATTAAATGTTACTTACAAGAAAAATATTTTCTTGGCTGATAATTATGCGATAATCAGCAGTAATCAGCGATAATCCCAACTAAATTGAACTCTAAGCAATCAACAAATGTAGAATATGATGTGATTATATTGGTAAATTTATAACCCAGCCTATTCATCTGTGTGAGTCGATGAAAAATATGTTGAATCCCCTGGAATGACAACAAAAAATAACTAGGGACAGTGTTAGGGCCTATAATAGAATAAAAAATTACACAAAATTAGATTTATCTTTTTTCAGACATCAACCAGCATCAACTAGTAGGCCTAGAGCCTATAGTAATACCAAAAAGGAAAATGTGCATATGAATTAGCTTTTATGTATGCCTGCATGACCACCGACCCGACCTCGCATTACGACTTAGGACTAGGCCTAAAATAATGTTTAACCCTTTGAGTCAATGGTCAATTTAGTGCCAAATCCATTTACACGGATGTGCACTTTAGTGACATGTGACCGTGGAGATGAGGTCACAGTAAGCGTAACGTCATTGTGTTGGTGTAGGGAAGATAACTCCAATTTGGTCTTCTGTTTACAGTATACCGGCTGTACTCTTGATTTACTATTATATGGATACCCGTGTCTACTATATATTATTAACTATACATTATTCTGATACATTGAGAATACCGGCGGTTATTTGAACGAGTGGGAGCCCCGCGCTAGGGTGCCACTAATGCTCTGGGGCCATAGTGTTTGAAGGGTTAAAAATAAAATGAGTTGCCCTGCGTTGAGGGTCACATGGCCATAATTGTATCACATATGCTGATTTGCAATCAATTTTAGTGTACAAACACTGATACAAATACTTATTTCATACATTACACTCATGCATCAACTAACTGTATGAATAAAGAGTATAAGAATTATTGTAATTAATATTCTGTCATGAGTTGTTAGCTGATATTGTCAGACTGCATTAAGTTCACCCTACCATAGAGCTATCTGAAGTATTTTTTTTATTGAACTTCACCGTAACTAGACAATTTTCATTATAAAAACTGGCAAGCAAGCTGAAACAGACACAATAAAAAAGATTTGCGCGCAAACAAAAATCAATGAAAATTTTGGGACCTACCCCCACAATATTCACTATTTTCCCATTTTATATCAACTTATGGGAGTAATTATAACAATGTTGAATGTATTAGTGCTTCTCATATTGCAACAAGCCACAACATATAAACAAATATGTTTAAAACAGTTCAAAATATGTCAATGAAAAAAAAATGCAAAAAAGTGGTCAAAAACTGTTTCCGGCCTCGGGTACCCACCCACCCCCCTACCTCACGTCTCGTAAATAAAATTCGCCCCCCCCCTGATTGTCTATCAAATTTCCAGATGGCTCCACCAATGCCGACAGACACATCTTTTGTACAACCAAATAATATCACTGTGCATGGTAATTCTGTTATGAACTCATATGCACCGCATCGGACATACTCTCAACCTAGTGAGGTGCAGCAGCATCCAATTCAGACTATTGTTCGAAGCGATCAATGTAGTGCTACAAAACAAGTTCCTGTGTATTCGTCAACAATAAAACCAATACAAACTGTCATTCAAAGAGACCAGTGTCCAGCTACCAAAACGCCTTCAATTAATAACGATAATTTGTCTGGTTAGAAAAAGGAGCATGATTCAAAGAGAAAAAAAACCCAGATATGTTCACTGGTGTAGTTGAGACAAAAACATTGCGATTCTACATTTGGAGCGGTTGCCCCAAACAGCACTCATGGGGGTATTCACAAATTTCTAACAGAAAGAGGCGTGAATCCCACATATCTCAAATTAATGAACAGTTCCCGCAAAGATACAATGTGCGCTCGCCTCAATGTTATAGAGGATCACAGTTACCCCCTACTGGACAGTGGCTTCTGGCCAGGAGGTGTTTATTGTGGCCCTTGGCACCAAGACTCTATAAAACCCAATCATGATGGCCACGCTTTCAAATCTTAATATATTTTCTTGGAACGCAACTGGATTGGCAGGAAGTGCGTGTTATCTTTCGTCTGTTCTGGACACACAGTGCTTTCATATACTCGGAGTTTCTTAACATTGGTTGAACGAAGACAGTCTTAGTCTCTTCAATTCTCTTTCTCATAATTACACTCCAATTGCCACACCTGGTAGAACGGTTGTAACTAAGAAAGGAGGATGTTACACGCGAGATGGAGTCGTATTACTAGTCCATAACTCCATTTTAAATAAATGTGTTTTATTGCGAGTCAACGACATAAGAATAGTTGGCATACAACTCATATATCATGCCGAACTGTAACTATGGAGACCCTTTTTTCTCAGAGTGCCTGGAATCTCTTGATGATCTTCGCTCTCTTTACTCTTCGAACGGTGCTGTGATTTTCATGGGTGACGTCAACGCTCATCTTCCTCGAAAAACTGTCACAGGCGAGAATCTAGAACTCAATTAGCGTTCTACATTATTCGACGAATTTCTCATCCGATGTGAACTAGTATCTGTAACTTCATCCGTTAACTGCACTGGAAGTGAATATTCTTACTTTCCGTATTGTGATGCCAACAAGCCTTTACTTATAGACCATATACTTGTGCCATCTAACATTTATGCCCTGGTTATTAATTCCTCAGTGACTCGAGACGAAGCGCTTAACACTTCTAACCATTTACCTGTTACGTGCTTGCTCAGCTAGAAATTTACAATCCAACTCTCGAGCGATTGAAGTTCGCTAGGAAATTCTACAACTGGAAACGTCTAGATCATGATATTTATAAAAATCCATTTGGATGCGAACTTGCCCGATCTGTCCAACAAACTCACCTCCAGTTGCTGTGATATCACATCATTTTACAATGAATTAGTGTTCATCATTATACCAGCTTCTGATGCCGTATCTCCTCCGAAACGTTCATTTGGGGGTCGGAAACCGTGCTGGTCTACCGAACTTAACCAACTAAGAAAGAACTTAATCATTGTCACGAGGTCTGGGTGAGAGATGGAAAACCGTATCCATCTATAGCTACTAGCTACACTCAATACAAACAGGCCAAACGTGTGTTTCGTCGTACGCAACGCAATGAGATTCGTTTGCAAGAGAATTATGTTCGTGATAAGCTTGAACATGGCGCACTTAGAAACCAAACAAACTTCTAGCGGTCAATAAAGCGAAATCCTTCCAAATCCTGTAAAGTTAATTCAGTTATGGAGTTTAAAGGAACATCGTGCAGAGATCCGTCGGACATTCTTAATGGATGGGGATCCTCTTTCCGCAAACTATATTCGCCAGAACCACACCTTGTTCCGGAATTCTAAAGACATGTCCGCGATGTTCTGTCAGAAGAACTGTTAAGCACTGAAACTGATCAACAGACAAGTTCTATATGTGCTCCGATAATTGTGCAGGAGATAGCTAGTGCTATTAGAAATCTGGAACTAAACAAATCAACTGGAAGCGATAATATTTCTAACGAGCATCTGAAATACGGAACTGACTCACTGATCGAATGTATGTGTGTACTGTTTAATGGCATTCGTCAGCTGGAATGGACCCCGCCTTCTTTGAAAGCTGGAACATCATCCCACTGTATAAAGGTGAACCTAAACCACAAGTGTCTCCAAACAGCTACAGGGCCATTTCTCTACTATCTACTGTGTACACAATGTTCGAAAGTATTCTTCTTACCCGCTTTCTGAACTCTGATAAACTTAACTCTTTTCCCAATGCCCTTCAATATGGACTTCAAAAGGGAATCGGTTGCAACATGACATCTTATATTCTCACAGAATCAGTTTCTTACGCCAGACTCACATTCAAAGCTATATGTAGCATTCCTTGACTCACAGAAAGCATTCGACAGAGTGTGGCATGAAGGCTTGCTGTACAAATTCATCAAATTGGGATTCTCTGGAAAGACCATTCGCTTGCGACATAATATGTATCAAGTTATCAGTAGTTGTGTATAGTACAGTGGTTGCCTATCTGAAATGTTCCCAGTATGCAGAGGAATACGGCAAGAAGGAATCCTCTCTCCTTTTTGCTATCTCGTGTATATAAACGACTTGCTGGAACTACTACATAATTCGTCATCTGGACTGACCGTTAACAGCATACCGTGTGTGGCACCGACAACGACTGATGATATCACTCTGATACCACTTTCCAAAGGAGGTCTAGATACTCTGTTGGACATATGTTTTCACTTCAGCGCTCTCTTGGCGATTCAATTTCTCCAATACTAAGAGCTCTGTTATAGTCTTCAATGAGTCGAAGTATTGTTTCGCAAAATATAATCGAATTTGGATGATCGGCAATGAATCTATACCAGAACAGACTGAAGCCACTCACCTCGGAATTGTTCAAAAACAATTACGCTGATAGACGAACATTCGCTTTTAACGTTTCATCCAAAATGCGACAAACATTTTTCGGCACAATGGCCCGATCCCACTTGTTATTACTTTCACCAGTTTCTATGTCCATTATTCTGAAATGTGTTGTTATGCCAAAAGCTCTATATTGGACCGAAATCATGCCAACTAACCAAGTGACCAGCATAGCAGTCATGGAAAGGTCTCTTCGGACTTGTGCTAAGTATATCCAATCACTTCCAAAACGTGCTAGTACCAAACTCTCACTAGGTCTTATTGGAGTTCTACCGGCGGAAAGGGAAATTGACATACGAAAACCCTGCTTCTTATCTTGTCTCATTCATTTACCGATTGGACACCAAATACCCTTGAAATTATTCTTGAGTAACGTTTTTGTATATAGACTGTATAAAAGAAAATCCAATGGTTTCGCTGTGGAAATATTCCATATCCTACAAAAATATCAACTTTTAAGTTTTCTTTATGACTACCTGGATGAATGCATTTTTCCTGATAAAACTACATGGAAGAGAATTGTGAAAGATACTGTATCAACATCATATCGGAATGCTTGGATGTCGTCTGTTAAGAAAGATCCGTTCTTCAAGATATTTTATAAAGTTCACGACGACCCGTTAGTTCCCTGGACTGTGTGGAATCGCCTGCAGGCACAACCACGGGACGGCCAAATGTCACATTATGTACATACACTGTAAATATGTTATAGGACTCTATATTTCGTGCATAATAGTACGATTGAGTCATAAATAAAGCATACCAACAGACATACCAAAGTTCAAAAATCTATTCCGCTTACTGAACAGAACCACATTTGATAATAATGCCTCGTGTATTCTGTGCAACACCAAATATCACAATGAACTATATAGAACACATCATGTTTTCTTGTTGTTCACATACTTTGATTGCCATACGCAACGCATATTGGGAGTGGATACTCAATTATTACGGGATTTACGTGTATATGTATCTGGACAACTTGCAGCCCGATGACCTGATGGCGCTAGTATTAGGAAGCGTAAACTTCGATATAGTGGGACAATTACCATATTGTTGTGTAGACTCTATTGTTCAATCGACGGCTATGTTTCTCATGTGTTCCAGTGAACTGATTCAACAAAAACAATACATGTGATGCCATACATCACATTCATGCGGTCCACGATTGCTATAACGTCCAGTTCAGGACTTTTTTACTACTTAAACTCTCTCGATCCCCTAGCTAAATCTCTCTATCTATCTCGTTCTCTCTATCTCTGTCTCTCTCTCTCTCTCTCTCTCTCCCACTCTCTCCACCACTGTCCTCAGTCATCTCTCATGCTGTTTGCTCTCATCTCGTTTATCATGTTGTATTATATTGTACATACCGAGGCTCTCCCATCGCGGAGGTTGAACAATAAACTACTGGTTAGCGCCAAGCAAATTTATTTATTAACTTGCAACTGCAAGTTACTATCTTGCAGCTGCAAGTTAGTTATCTTGCCCCTGCAAGTTACTATCTTGCAGCTGCAAGATAGTTATCTTGCAACTGCAAGTTAGTTATCTTGCAGCTGCAAGTTAGTTATCTTGCACGTGTAAGTTACTATCTTGCTGCTGCAAGTTAGTTATCTTGCAGCTGCAAGCTAATGCAAATTGCTTAAGTACCCATTCAGAGGGGCAGATGGGGGGATTTCAGACATGTGTATATATCTGACGCCACGAGATCGGGAAGCGAAGTTCCAGAACCCAAACCCTGCACCCATCTGTTAAAACACTGGCAGGTACTACGAAAAAACCAGCGAGACCCACTTGAAGTACTAAACGCGCTTTCTAGTCATACTGAATCCCACACCGTTGGGCATAACCTGGGAATATAGCTTATATTATGAAGCAGTGCGGCGCGTTTTAATGACATGTCCAAATTGTGAACACGCCTGATCACACCCGGACAATATAACTGTTGTTTTCGAAAAGGGCGAATTGGAAGTTGCCGTCATTAGCCCAGAACCACTAGCTACGCACATATAGCAGTCTTGCATGTGCAAGTTATTATCTTGCAGTTCGAAGTTATTATCTTGCAACTGCAACTTACTATCTTGCACGTGCAAGTTATTATCTTGCAGGTGCAAGTTAGTTATCTTGCAACTGCATGTTAGTTATCTTGCAGGTGCAGGTTATTATCTTGCATGTGCAAGTTAGTTATCTTGCAGCTGCGTGTTAGCTATCTTGCAAATGCAAGTTACAATCTTGCACGTGCCAGTTATTATCTTGCATGTGCAAGTTATTATCTTGCAGCTGCAAGTTACTATCTTGCACCTCCAAGTTAGTTATCTTGCAGCTGCAAGTTAGCTATCTTGCACGTGCAAGTTATTATCTTGCACATGCAAGTTAGCTATATTGCAGCTGCAAATTACTATGTTGCACCTGCAAGTTAGTTATCTTGCAGCTGCAAGTTAGCTATCTTGCACGTGCAAATTATTATATTGCAGGTGCAAGTCAGTTATCTTGCAGCTGTAAAGTTAGTTATATTGCAGCTGCAAATTACTACTGTAAGTACATGACATGTGAGAGCCAGAACAAAATAAGTTTTAAACTTCACCTTCCTATATATATTCAGTCTACAAGATTTATATACTTTAAATATTTCAAATTGATGGTTTATAACGGTATTATAATTGATTATGGCTGAAACATTTACCAATAGCACTGTGGCACTCGACCAACTTGAAGAGGGTCTAGAATTTGACTTGAAAAACATAATTTCTGGCCCTGATGCCCTGGATATAAGTGAACATAACGATGAAACAATCTTACAAATACCTGATTGCCAATACTTTACTCCAAAAAGGTTTCATGACAATATAGATACTAACAATGATTGTTTATCAGTATTCCACTTAAATTGTCAAAGCCTCAATTCTCACTGGGATGACTTTAACACATTAATATATGAAATGCAGAATAACAAATCAAAAGTTGGTGTTATTGGGGTAACTGAAATCTTCAGATCACCTGATATTATTGATTTCCCTCTAAATGGTTACCATCCCCTGATTAAAAGATGTCGCCCTGATGGAGACGACTGTCATGGTGGAGTAGGGATTTTCATTCGGAACGACCTATCCTATAAAATCCGAGATGATTTATCGACATTCATTCCACATGTATTTGAATCATTGTTTGTTGAAGTTGTAACTAATAAAAACAAAACATATATTGTTGGAACTATTTATAGGCCAAACACAGCACCAAAGGCAGACTTGGACAAATTTATTAAACTTATGAATGAAAAAATGGTTCAGTTTGATAATGATCATAAAAAAACAATTTTAATGGGTGATTTCAATATTGACTTGATAAAGTATGGTAGACATGAAAAAACGAATAATTTTATCAATTATATCTTTGCTTCTAGTTTCTTACCAACAATAACTAAACCAACTAGAGTTACAGAATTTACTGCTACTCTTGTCGATCAAATCTTGATTGATGACCACTCAGTTGATTATGAAACTGGCATAGTACTGACTGACTAAGCGGACCACTTCGGTTCTTTTCTCTGTTTCAAGAGTAAACAAAAAGTGAAATATCATGAAAAGAGACCCGAGATACAATACCATCGTATATTTAGTGATGAAAATATATCTTGTTTTAAAAGACTGTTAGTATCCGCGAACTATAATAATGTTGTTGGGCAAAGCTGCCCACATGAATCATATAATTCATTCATGGAAATCTACTTGAACGCCTTTGAAATAGCTTTTCCGCTAAAAAAGCTCAGAACAAAATTTATTAAACAGAAATCATGGATTACCAAAAGACTTATTAAATCTTCAGAACACAAAGCTAAGCTCTTTCATATAAAATTAAAGGAACCATGTGAAGTGAATGTAACTAAATATAAAGAATTTTGTAAATACTTTAATAGAATTAAACGAGCAAGTAAAACCTTTCATTATAAACATATGATTAATGAATACAAATATGACATGAAAAACACATGGAAACTAATTTCAGAGATAATCCAAAAGAGATCTAAAAAAATGGAATATCCTTTGTCATTTAATATAGATGGCATTGACAGATCAGATCGTAAAGATGCTGCAGAAGCATTTAATAACTATTTTTCTAACATTGGAGCCATTGAATCTGAAAAAATACAAAGTACAGGGGAACATTTTACTTCATACCTACCTACACCATGTAATGAAACACTTTTCTTCCGCCCTACTACACTAGAAGAATTACAAAGAATCGTATCTTCTTGTAAAGTAAAACATAGCACAGACTGTGATGGTCTTACTTCTTCACTAATGAAGAGTGTCATCAATGAAATGTCCAAACCTCTAAGCTATATTATTAATCTATCTATGGAAACTGGAATTATTCCTGACAACATGAAGATAGCACGGGTCATCCCTTTATTTAAATCTGGAGATTCAAAACTGTTAGAAAATTATCGCCCTATTAGTATTCTTTCTATATTTTCAAAAATCTTAGAAAAAATTGTCTGTTTAAGACTTGTCGAATTTATTAACAAGCATGATGCCCTCTATCACAATCAATATGGATTTCGTAAAGAACACTCCACAATTCACCCGATACTGAAGTTAATTAACGACGTGGGTTTAAGTAATGATAAGAAAACAAAAGATTGTACACTCTCTGCTTTTATCGACTTCTCCAAAGCTTTTGATACAATAAACCACAAAATTCTATTAAAAAAACTTGAAACCTATGGAATAAGAGGCAAAGCTAATCATTGGTTTAGAAATTATTTGAATAATAGATTTCAATTTGTGGATCTAGAAGGTAGGGTTTCATCTAAACTTCCCATTACATGTGGAGTCCCCCAGGGATCTGTGGCTGGGCCGATTCTCTTTTTAATTTATGTAAACGATATGCACAAATCTACTTCCTTGTCATTGTTATCTTTTGCAGATGACACCACTGTGTACTCCTCAAACCATAACCTTGATTATTTGTATGACAACTTTAACAATGAACTTGCAAAACTAAGTAAATGGTGTCGAACTAATAGGCTATCACTAAACACTAAAAAAAACAAATATATGCTGATACAACCTAAAAATGGCCCATATATAGTTGGAAATCACACACTAACTATAAATGGAGAGCAAATTATAAGAATTGGAGTAGACTGTCAGGAAAAATCATTTAAGTTTCTTGGAATACACATTGATGAACACCTATCATTCGAACACCACGTGAAAGCTGTTTGTGCAAAAATTAGTAACTCCTTATATGCTAAATCGAGTAAATAATTTCCTTCCGTTTGACTGTCTCCGTATGCTGTATCATACATTAGTACACTCCCATATTCTCTATGGAATTGAGCTATGGGGCAATGCCGGTACCCACAACCAAGTTGTTGTTTTACAGAAAAAAGCTATCCGAGCCATTAACAAAAAACGCTACAATAGCCATACTGAACCTTTATTTAAAACTAACAACATCTTGAAATTACAAGACCTTTACATGCAACGTGTATGCCTTTATATGCACAACTGGATGAATACCAACCTCCCCAAGTAATTTAATAACAGCTTTAGCATATACATACACCCGAGTATGAATACCAGATCAACAGGCAAAATTCGAGAAACAAAATCACGAATTAAATTAACAGAAAAATTACCTCTCCATGTTTTTCCGAAAATCTGGAATAATCTTAATAAGGCTACCCAAAATATTCGACCTAAGTCGGCCTTTGTGAACCACATTTCTAAGACAAGTATTGGGAATTATTCACTGACTGTTAAATGCACAAATAGACTTTGTCCAGATTGTTCAACATTAACACAGCTCACTCTGTATTTTGGTACTAAACGGAAAAATGAATACGTCAATATAAGTCGTACCTCACATATTTGCGATATGATTTCCGATTTTTGATTTCTTACTAACTCTCATCTTATTTTAATTCAATAACCTATTACCGTTGTCTCATTCACGTCGCACGTTCTGACAGGTGCCTAGTTCAGTGCTATTACGGTGTAAATATATATATGGAAAATATATATTGATTTTATATATTTACTAATACATTGAAATATACCATATATATACTTGTTATGCTAATGATATATGTGCATGTGGACTTTCAGTATAACATTTTAATATTATCTTGCAAATTTAATCAAGGAATTCACTTATGGAAAAAGTTCGATTATATAAACGAAATATCAAACAGTCCACTTGCACCATTAAATAAATTGAATGCTGTATAGTAAACCGACAAATTCTAATCTAGACGAAATATTTAACTTAATCCTGAACAAATGGATAAACGACGATGTAACTAGCTCTCACATGTCATGACCGGATTTATTATTATCAAAAGAATCAATAACAATATCTTTAATTTTAGGGTGGCGACAGGAAGACGACCCGATAGGTCATGTCGCCTCCACATGACTTGTCTATTTTTGTTATATTTACTTTTTTATGTACTAGATACTATATATGATTTGTCATGAAATAAACTATTCTGATTCTGATTCTGAATTACTGAAAATTGCTTAAATACCCATTCCAGAGGGGCATATATAGTGGTATAAACAATCTGACGCCACGCGATCGGTACGAGAAGTTTCAGAACAAAATACCACCCATCTGTCAAAATACTGTCAGGTACTACGAAAATACCAGCGAAACCCACTTGCAATCCTAAACGCTCTTTATAGTAATACATTGGGTCTAACCGGGGAATATAGCTCATATTATGAAGCAGCGTGGCGTTTTAAGGTCATATCCAAATTGTGAGCATGCATCATCACACCCAGACAATATAACTGTTGTTTTCGAAAAGGGCGAATTGGGATAGCCCTGTCGTACACTTGGGTATTTATTAAAAAAAGTAAACACATGACCTATGATTGTTCTTGCATTTTCGTGATCAACTGGTGTCAATCTAGCTGGGTAAACACTGCTGGAATAGCCTGTATGCTTCAATTCAGAGAAATCGGTTGAACGTTAACACTGTCGCCTATGGGAAACAATTTAGTTCAGTGATTCCTATAAGAAAAATTTGAATTTTACGAAATTTCACATCTCGCCATGACAAGTTGTTAACTTCATATTTTCTTATTTTCAAATGATAATGGCGACATGTTGGACAGATTTAAAGAAGAAACTCCTGGATCCGTATGTTGATAGTAAAGAAAGTGATAAATCTGGGAATTATGCATGGGCAGTAGGTACCATGAGGGGGTCAGGGGCCTAAAGCTCCCCCCAATTTCGAGGTGTGCTAGCCCCCCCCCCCATTGGGGAATGGTTGACCTGTAGGCTTCAATTCAGAGAATTCGGTCGAAACGTTAACACTGTCGCCTATGGGAAACCATTTAGTTCAGTGATTCCGATAGTAACTTGCAGCTGCAAGTTAATAAATAAATTTGCTTGGCGCCAACCAGCCACCGTACTAAGCACTGTCAATTCTAGTATAAAAATGCTCGAAACGTGTTATTTATCAACATGTTGTTCGACGAAATTTTGCCTTATTATCAACACAAAGCCTCTTGATTTTTAGAGTTATTCATCTTCATCCGCAATTTGGTCCGAGACCGTCGGCTCGTCGACTTTTTACTGGCCACTAATAATTCTCGATGGTGAAAAATAACAGATTTCAAAAATCGATATCTAATAACCCTGAGCTATGATAGGTGGGTTCCTCGACTCGAATCAAATATTTGTTACCCCCCCCCCCCCCGAAACCAAATAAATAGTAATTGAGGAGCGCTTAATCGGATTTGCATCTTTAAACACAAGCTGATATAAAAACAATACGAATAAATCAAAGGAGACGGAAATAGCCCGATTTGTTTTCACCCAAAAGTTTTTTTTTAAGCAACCGTGTCATGAAAACTGCACACAACTCAATATTGTTAACAAATCTTGGGATCATCTTCGATCTAAAAATTAAATATCATTTTAGCCATATTAATTCAAATACAATTTTGTTTAGCTTTGGATGGTCCAATCACATGGACACAATAACGCTAAATTAATTAACCCGGCCTCCCACCCAAAAGCGGAAAAAAAGCACCGTCGGGTCATATGTTGACGAATTTCTGTCTATGTCTGTTTTACAATCAATGACATACTATAGCTTATTCGGTTAGTGTTAGTCTCTAGCAAATAACAAAGCCCTAAATCCAAGCTCAATGCCATCTGCGGCAGTGCGAACATTTATTTATTGAAGATGGCTTCCAAGATGGTAGCCACAAATGAAGTTTCCGGTATGAGGTTATATCCAGTTCAGAACTGATGAATTTGCCCTATTGTTTTGAAATGCATATTGGCGTATTTCGTTTCATATCGAATTTTTATTTGCTTGCAATATAGGTTTGTTGGGTTTATTGGCGTTTATGACCTTTCAGCCACTGGATGTTTGTTCTACCAGCGGCCGTACACGCGACGTGTCTCGGTAACATTACGGTGGTTGTCGCTCACTATGGAGCCAGTTATCTTCGCCAATCAACTGCGTCATCATGATGACCAATTTCACCTGGCCCGCGTCTCGTCTAACTGCCACAGTCACATTTAGGATTTATATTACTCTGTTTACATCGAATATTATACCAATGTAATATAACCGGGTTCGAAAGAG